>LR738716.1:161413908-161427958 GCA_902687465.1 Secale cereale | reverse complement strand
ACGAACGTCTGGACACCTCATTTGCGCGAAACGGAGTTACACAAAAGAAGTTATCAGCAGTTGAAAAGTGCATCAGAAAACAAAAATACAGGGACTAGGCTTAGAAGTCAACCTAGATCTCAGATCTGAAAAACGGTCAACGGGCCTCGGCGAAAGGCGGCCCAGGCGAGGCGGCTGGAGAGGCGCGGCCTAGAGAGCCTGGAGGCTCGGGCGGCTCGGCCCGGTGGAGCGGCGCTGCCTGGATGGCCGGCCCGTGGGGAGGCGGTGCAGACGGGCCGCGGGGTCGCGGCGGCTGGGAGTGGCCCAGCCGGAGGCTGGATCCGGCCTGGCGGAGGGCCCAGGCGGGGCGCCTGGAGAAGGCCGGCTGGAGCGGGCCTTCGGTGGATGCCTTGGGCCTCCGGGCGATCGGCGAAGGAAGGGGGGGCGAGCGCCTGGCGTCGGTGGAGCTGGCCTTCGGGCGATGTGGTCCACGGGGCGAACGGGAAGCCCAGGCGATGACGGCTGGATTGGACGGCGACCGAGGGGCTCGGGCCGCCTCGCTCGGGCGTTGACCCTGGCGCGACCTGGAGAGGAGAGCGCGGGATCCAGATCGGATCGCTCGCTCGGTCCGGCTGGCTGAGCTCCTGCGCGAGAGGAGGGCTGCCCAGTGGCAATTTTTGATCTGGTCAGGCACGGGAAAAGAGGGGAAGGTGAGGCTAGAGGTAGGTGGAGGGGTTAGGCTGCCAAAAATGGCATGGGGATGTTATATATATGGTAGGTGCTAGGGTTTGAGGGATTTGGGGTGTTTTGGAGCCCTCCGATCGCGATCCGACGGATCCGATCGCGAGGGGAGTTAGGATGGGCCAAGAGGAGGGAAGTGGGCTGTTGGAGGGGTGTCTTGGGCCACAAAGTGGAGGCACTTTGAGCCCACACGAATAACTGTTGGGGTAGCAAACGGACTCGAAACGCGACGAGATTTGACAGGCAGGTTACACACAACAAAACAACAACACACGACAAGACTCGAGCCAAACCGGTAACGTTACACGGCCAAACACCAAAGTAGGCCTACAGGATGCCACGGACACGTGAGGGAGCTCCGAAACGCGAAACGGACAACGGAAAGGAACGCGTGGAACCGGATGCAACCGACAACACAAATGCAATGCGATGCACATGACTATATGATATGAATGAATGCCACACACGTACACAACAAAACGACGAAAACCCAAAAGACGAAGAACCCGAAATGGAATAGATGAAGCCAGAGATATATTATATGCCCAAAAGGGAAAGTATTACATCCGGGGCATTACAAAGACCCTCATGTACGACTACACAAGTCGACGCGTCAAGTACCACTACTTCCCTCTCCGAAACGGAACGTGCACGACGACCGAGAACCAATACGCGAACGTGAACAACTACCTTCTCGGAGACGCACCAAGTACCACTACATAAAACGTGTACCCCGACGCCAACTTCGACGCGACAAGTACCCCTCCGATGACAAGTACATCTATGAACGAGAACGCCGACACAAGACGACGCGACAAGTACCTCTTCGAACGGAAACGCCAACGTGAACAACTACCGTCGCCGAGACCCTCAAGTACCTCTACGAACGGAACAGCTACTCGTTGGCGACCTTGTGCACGACTACTTCCTCTCCGAACGGAACGTCTACTTCCTCTACGAACGTGTACCACTACTTCCCCTACGATCTCGAACCGCCCCGAGAACGATCGTTTCGACGGTATAACCCCGAGACGATGACCCGTGGAATGCATGTGTTGTATGAGATGCTCCACTTGTGTGCTCCGTGCCCGTTGTGCCCGATTCGTCTTTTGTCATGTTCCTCGGTTGCCTCGTCGCCGACTCATGGGAACCCGGCAACGGGATCACCCCATCTTCTTGCATGTCACGCTTCGCCACCTTGCTTTTGCACCGGCTTCTCGACGAGTTGTCGGATCATCGGAACGTTGCCGTGGCACCGTTTCCATTCTCGTCGCCACGACACTCCTTTCCTTCCGTCGTGGCGACCAAATACTTCATATCTTCTTCATGTCAACTTTTAATAAAAATTGCATAAACTTGATCATGTCATCCGCATCATGTTAACAACATTAAAATGTGTGTTTGTTGTTGTTGCTTTTAATTGCTAAACATGCTCATGGGGATTTTCCGGAATTGTTGTTGTTATCTCCGGCCTCATTTAAACATGTCTAAATAGGTAGTTTACTTTTGTTTCACCTCTTGCCATGTTAACAAACATTTAACCTTGTCTTGTAAATAACGTGAGTCAATTAAATAATTAAAATGTGGTGTTTCGTCAATATGCAACTCGTTGCATATTGAGCTCCACTTAACTTGTAGTTTTGTTTGTGCACTTTGCCATGCCATGCATAATTAAACTGGACATGCATCATACTTGTTTGTGCATCGTATGCCATGTTTATGCTTGTGTGTTTACCGTGTTGTTTGCTTCTTTCCGGTTGCTTCTCTTGTTAGCTTCGGATTCGTTCCGGAGTTGTGAGGATTCGCTCGACTATGTTGCTCCGTCTACTTCATGGACCCGTTCTTCTCCCTTGTGGAATCCCAGGCAGGATGATCATACCCTTGGATACCTTTACTACCATTGCCATGCTTAGTTGTCTCGATGCTATCGTTACATGTCGCGCTACCCATCTTTTATGTCAGCCTCTCCTTGTTGCCATGAAACCTCTAACCTTTTGAAACCTTCCTAGCAAAACCACTGTTTGGCTTGGTTACCCGCTTGCTCAGCCCCTCTTATAGCGTTGTTAGTTGCAGGTGAAGATGAAGTTTGTTCCAGGAGGGAACTTGTTGTTGGCATATCACAATATCTATAATTATTATTAACACACCTATATACTGGGCATGGGTGGAAGGCTTGGCCTTTTGCTCAGTGTTTTGTTCCACTCATGCCACCTTAGGCGCTGATAAACCGGCATTATGTTCCTTGATTTTGCGTTCCTTACACGATGGGTGGATGGGGACCCCTTGACAGTTCGATTTTGAATAAAACTCCTCCAGCAAGGCCCAACATTGGTTTTAATTTGCTAATAATAATAACTTAATTAATTAATTAAAATTGCATAGGGGGTCGCATCCCCGGGTTCTTAATTCTACATAGCAGGGGGGGCCAGTGCTGATGGTGTTGGTCCCAAACGGGGGTTCTGCGGGGTCACCGCGAGGAAACTCGAGGATTGATATAAACTTGTAGAATCGCCCATCCGGTCGTGGCTTGAGACGAGATACGCGCGGCTACTATCAGGGTGTCGACACACCGGGAGGTCTTGCTGGACTTGTTTTACCATTGTCGAAATGTCTTGTGCTACCGGGATGCCGAGCCTGATCGGATTTCCCTAAGATAAGGAGTGATGATATTATATTTATCGCTTCAGCTAATCGTGAGAGCTTGTGATGGGCTAAGTTGGGACACCCCTGCAGGGTTATGATCTTTCGAAAGCCGTGCCCGCGGTTATGTGGCAGATTGGAATTTGTTAATGTCCGGTTGTAGAAAACTTGACAGAGGATCCGAAATAAAACACACAACTGTGTGAGTAACCGTGACTGTCTCTTTTCACTTTGAGAAGAGAACACGGTGGGGTTATGTTTGACCGTATGTAGTTCAGGATCTTTAGCGATCACCTTTTGCGACCGTTTGCGTAGAAGCTCATCTTATTCTTGTACTCGTAGGCTAGCCACCATATTATGCTTAGCCGCTGCTGCAACCTCACCACTTTACCTCTTCCTACTCATAAAGCTTTGCTAGTCTTGATACCCATGGTTATGGGATTGCTGAGTCCTCGTGGCTCACAGATACTACAACACCAGATGCAGGTTCAGCCGAGAATGAAGCAGGAGCTGGTTCAGTACTTCTCTCGGAGTTCGATGAAGAGTTTGGCTGTATGCTTGTGACGTTTTCGACGATCAGTAGTGGTTTCTACTAGGGGCGATTCGGACCCGTGGCTTTATGTTGTTTTGGTATCTTTCTTTTGGATCTTTGCCCGTAGTCGGATTGTGATGTTTTGAATGATGTTTTGGCTTATGTAATGTATTGTGTGAAGTGGCGAGTGTAAGCCAACTATCTCCTTTTGCAATTTAATCCCTCTTTTACATGAGTCGTGCAAAGATACCAAACTTGAGATCATTCCAGAATGGGCTTATATCTTTAAGTCGTGCCTCGACACGTAGGAGATATAGTCCCATCCTGGGCATTACAACAGGACATGGTATCAGAGCAGCCAGGCTGGCATAGATTATCCTAGCCTTAGATAACCACCCCCATCAACCCTTAATGGCCCTAAGGGATTTGACCCGTCCCCAGCATCTGGCATGGCCACTGTTAATCAACAGGTGGCGTAGTCGGAACCGACACGTCCTCACCCCGTTGTCCCCGCCTAGTTATCCATGGAGCGAATAGCACCCTTATCTTTTTCGGTCGGGCGCACCGCTTACCCTTCAGGGTAAAGTGCCGCACCGTGCAGGCATGTCCCGCATAGCCGCCTATAAAACCCCCCTTTTCTACTAGCCGGACCGCTCACTCCTCAGTCCGCCATGTCTGTGCAGAGAAGCCTAGCTAGTAACACTCCAGCCATGACCAGAGCTCTAAAAGCCTCCAAGTTCTACACCCGCACCTTTGTTGTCCACCACCCTGGCTTTCCACCTCTTCTCATTGAGATGCTCAGCACAGCCTTGGGCTGTAATGCCAGCCCCGAATATCTGGTGTTTCAGTCATCACCCGTCCCTCACCTTCATCACTATGATGCTAGAGTGCACATCTGCCCAGGTCCCGCAGCAGCTGGTCAGTCCTTGGTTCTCCAGGGCCGAGCCATGCCCACTACTGATTTGGCTATTCACGCTGCTGCTGTGGAGTCCATCCTTCACCTCCGAACCAAGTTCCCGCAAGTGGTAGAGAAGCGGGAGTTCTACTTTTTCCCCATGTTGGAAAAAGCAGTAATGCAACCTTCTCATGTTGTCCAAGGGGATGATCCGGCAATCGCTCGCCTGGTGCAGTATATCACTGCTCAGGGGATGATGATTTCCAAGATTCTTGCCGAGTTTAGAACCCTGGACAATGATGCGGTACGAGTTGTCAAGGAAGCCTACCGTGAAGCTCGTAGGTTCGCATCTCAAGTTATTCATCCCATGCCATCCGAACCAGTGTTACCTTCTCGGCATGTGATGTGGCCTAGACCAACCCCCATCTCCTTCGACCAAGCTCTTTACCGGATCCACCAACAGCATTTACTGGGATCAACCTCAGCCACACCCGCAGTAGCCGAATCCCCACCCATAGTGCTGTCGGATGATGAAGATGGAGATTGGCTCAGTCTTCGTCCTCCCGGAGAACCCCGACAAGCTCAGCCTTCTGCATGACGCTAGTCATGCAGTCCGATGTTTCTGCAAGTGGGTTAGTATGTTCATCCTCGATAAGAGGATAGACTTTTGTATTCCAGAGAGAGTAGCCTCGTGTAGTGCGTAGCGCGTTCGTGCTTTTGTTGGATGTTGTACTCCGTATGATACGTATGTGTGCTTTTGAGTTTTGTTTGATTTTTGCTTGTCACTCTGTCAAGCAGAAGTGTTTGACAGGGTTAGCGGTATTTTGCTAACAAGTTTTACATTAGTAGGTCACATACACTAAAATAACATCGACTCGTCCCGAGTCTAAAAAAATAAAATGCGCGCTAGTGTAGGTATATGTGAACCAGGATTACATATACCCGCTAGCATTAAAACACTTTAGAATGTTTTATCTGGTGCGTTCTTCCTTGTTTTTTATTTCTTTTTTTGAGAGTTTGGATTTTGCTGCATGTCACACGCACAGTTGGTTCACCCATGAGTACTTTTTGACAATACTTGCGGGCAAGCAAAGTCACATATCTCCTCTCTATCAGTGCACACCTCATGTGCCCGTCTTTCCAAATCAGAGCCTCGCAGAGGCCTTTCCTTCTGGTACGTTCCCGTATCTAACTCTCGTTTTCGATTCCATTTCCGGAGAAAACGCTGCCAACTTTATTTCTCTCACACCAGTACATCGATGGTAGTACAGCCTTCCATTCTAATTCTACCTCTACCCCTACTTTCTCGTGGAATCATCCGCGAAAGCTTTTCCCGCACCCCATTATGCATCTGGAACTAGCGCAGCCACCTCACAAGCATGTGGACCCTGTCACCCTCACCTTGGCCTTGCGTAACGCAGGCAAGTCGCCACTCCCGCTCCAGCACAGCATGCACTTACTCCGCCGGTGCAAAGCGGCGGAGAACCAAGCGTGGCGGAGGACCACCCAGTGCACCGTCTTCTCCTGCATCTCGATCCATCACCCCGAGCCGCGCATTGCCTCGAGCCCGCTCGTTCCTAATTAGTATCATCAGGAGGAACGACGAGCCGATCAGCGTGCCTAGCAGAGCAGCGAGGAACCACCGCATCGCCACCATGAACAGCGCCTCGCCGAAGGAACTTGGCTCGATTTCGTCCAAGCCAAAGAGGTAGTAGAGTGGCATTGTGTTGGTGTGTTGGAGGAGAAGTCGCGCTGCCGTTTTTATAGCCCAACTCCGGTGTACGGTGAGCGATGTCCAGGGAAATCGCTCGTCGCTCGATCACAGGCGTCCAGGAGGCAAATCCGCGAGCAGTGCCGACAAAGTGCTGGCCCGCGACATGAGTGCTCGATGCACCGTCGCCGTGCACGCCGCACACTACGTCACTAGGGTCCTCATCGCCCTAGAAGCTAGATGTGCGCTACGCTAAGCCGCACGCGGAGCAGCGATGGAGATGAAGCAGCCAGCCGGAGGTAGAAGAAGGAGGCTGTCAGTGGGCCCTGGACCCACATGTCAGCGGGTGAAACCACTGTTCATTTGGGTGCATCCAGCATTTATCATGAGTCTGATCTCGAGTGCCTCAATGCATGGAGGTAACCCCGTTTTGCCCATGACTCTCTTTGGGTGTACCAATTATCGGTACTCCAACTCGTCTATATCCAGCCAAAGGGTTAATTGTAACCTAGGGGTTTTTCCTCGGATGTCTATCTTTTATGGTTGTTGTAACCTTAGAAATCTCGAGGACGAGATTCTTTTTAAGGAGGGAAGAGTTGTCACAGCCTCAAAATTGGGTTATCCATTTTGTGCTGTGATTTCTTCCTAGAAAATTTCGAGATGACCCTGAGATTTCTGGTCATTTTCAAATTCTCAAAACATTGCTCATGTCCTTATCAGTGGGCAAGACCTCATTTGCATCACCTCAAAGTTTCTCAAACCCTAATACCAAGCTTTTGGAATTTCTAGGTGGCCTTTGTGATTACAAAGGAGCCACCACTTTCTTTGACCTGTTGACCACTCCATCCTTTCCCAGAGACCACCTTATCTTCATAATTCTTGGATATGCAAAAATATTGCCAGGCCCTATGCAATATTTTTGAATGGTGATTTATTCCTTTTATTGTCTGTCCGAGGAATAAAATCCAAAGGCATAGTTTTGCATCTCAAAAATCCATGAGGATTTGTGGAGTTGATGCTTATGCCTAATACAAGCTCTGGCAAGAATATTGGCCACAATTAAAATAAGGAAAATTTGCCTTTTCCTATTTTAGCCAATATTGCATTTTTGCCACTTTCCAAAGGAACTATTATTTTTATAGCAGAGAAAATTCTCCCATAAATTTTGGAGCTTGTCCTTGCTATATAATCATTAGTTCCATCATTATATCTTGTCCCACAGTTCAAATTTTTGGCACATGATCCAATGCAAGTTTTTGCCTTCTCAGAATTTTGCAAAGGAAGTGCTTTATTCCTAAGTCCAAATGAGCTGTAATTTGGCAGGGTGTTTAACATTGTTAAATAACCCATGGATACCAAATATGAGCTCAATCCTTTCATCCTAACTCCTTGAGCAATTTTTCAAAGTTTCTGACCAGAATGCAAGTTTGTGAAGGAAGTACCTTCATAAATTTTACAAATGAGATGAAAGTCTTCCATACTCTTCAAAACTCCAAATCATTTGCCTCTACCCAAATTTAGCTCATTTTGTTGGGTTATGTGAGCACAGGAGCAATTCTTTGTTTCTGTCCACATTTTCAGTTTATGAAGCAAGTGTATTTTATCTTGCTCCATTATGGCTGAAAATATTCCTAGGACTCCTCATATCGATATAACCTATCTCCTCAAGATTGTGGCTCATTTCATATAGCCATTTGCCCTGAGGAATTTTCTGAAGTTTTTGGACAGAAATGATAGCTGTGAAGGAAGTACCATTTTGGTAAATCTATTTAGTATGAACTTTTTACAGCATCATGGTATATTCAAATCATCATGCTTTGCCAAGTTTTAGCCCCATCCAACACTCCTAGTGAGTGCTTGATCATCATTCAGTTTCTGGGTCAGATTTGGAGGTTCTATAGAAACTATGGTAAATAGTTGTCCAAATTACCTCAAAACTCCCAAGATTGTTGTCCTTCCTACTCTAAGCTTCCCAGACATCAAGTTTACCTTTTACCCTCTCTGGTTTACTCTTTGGAGTGTGGTAAAGTTTGCAGCAGTAAACTTCTGGAGCTTGTTTCACTCAGCTAGCTTTGTCTCTACCCCTCTCTTTACCATGGTGATACTCCACGCTGGAAGGACTACACGGTAGACATGATCTTGCCGCAGTTAAAACTCCAGAGCACGCCATGCCAATGGTGACCACGCGGCAGACCAGCCAAAACGGTGGTCTAGCCACTGTGGTCGTCGGCATCACTACGTCGGCTGCCTCTGACCTCGCCATTAATGTCCAACAGCATCCCCTCGCCGTCGTCTTCCCTCTCGAACTCCTGCCCCCTCTGGTTTCTTCTCCGGGGAGCCGTGCCAACGCTCGAACAGAGCGTGCGCGTGAACTCGTCGTCTTCCTAGCCGGTGTCTTCTTCCCCCTCTTGTCCTCGCGCCTTCCTTGACTCCGTGAGGCTGTGGCACTCGTCCTTTCCCTCCTCGTCGTCTTCCCGCTGCTGCCTGAGCCTTTTGGCCGCGTAAGCCGACACCCGCGCATCGGCGGCGCACGGCCACGTCGCACGCCGCGTGCCAACTCGCCCCCTCCCTCTCGCGCTCGTCCCCGCGGCTATAAATAGAGCCCTCGAGCTCATCTGCAGACATAGCGCCTCCCCATCCCCTCCTCTCATCCTCGGAGCTCCTCTCTGACCTCTCCCCATCGCCATGGCCGCCGCCTCGGGCCCTGCTTAATTCTGGCGCTGCCGTGCCCCTCTCGTCATTCCACCTCCACCACTGCATTCCCCAAGCTCCGGTGAGCCTCCCCGATGCCATGCCCACCCCGTTCCCCCTCCGGAGCCCCATGTTCACCGGAGCCCGATGACCTCGTCCGCCATGGCTCCACTCTCGCTCGCCTCGATCCACCCGGGGTCCAAGACACCCACCGCCGGGTGCGGCTCCTTCCCCTGAGCACGCCGGTAGGTCGAGCGCGGCGGGGGACAGCCGGAGCCGGCCAGACAAGCCCCCGCGCCGGCGGCCTCCCTCGGTTCTGCGGGCGCGCATCCGGAGGAGAAGAAGAAGAAGGCCAGGAGGAGAGAGAAGCCACGTGGGACCTGCCAAGCAGCGACACAGCGCCCGCTCCCACCTCTGCAGACAAGGATAAGTGGAAGCGTATTCCTCAGGAATACGTCTTCCCTTTCCGAAAAGCGTACTTTGGCTCACCTTCAATCCAGTTTCCATTTTCTCTGTTGGAAAATGTATTTGGCCTAAAGGAGCGTTCTGTTTTTCCAGCCAAGGGCTTGTTTGTGATGATTTTATTACAGATAGGTCCCTAGCAGAAAAACTATCACTACTTTTTGCTTGAGACTCCGATTGAGGTGATTCCAAAGCCCACTTCTTCGTCTCGTCGAGCCCGTTCTGTTGGAAACATTTTCACTATGGTTTGGCACTGTGAAAATGACCATTTTGCCCTTGCCGTACACAGCCCCTCCGAGAGAGTACTGTTTCCGGCGATTCCTTCCGCGAGCTTTCCGCACTTTCTTCCTGGAGTATTTGTCGACCCCAGGCAAGCCAACCTCTTATCATAAGCTCCGAACTCGCACGTTGGCTTTGCTTGTACATTGTGCATGCGTGGTTGCAGTTGTCATCTTATTGTTTTCAGTTGCCATCTTTCCTTCATGTATTGTTCATGCATGCCTGTGTTGTCATGATATCTCCTGCCATGCTAGTTAGGATGTTGTAATTACTAATGCCATGCTACTACTCTACTTGCTTTCATGTCATAGTCATAAGTTGCTATGATGCTTTTCACACACCGATAATATGCTAGTGCTTAGTTTTGTCATATGCTTTATGCTTACCTGTGCACCTGAGTAGTTCGATAGTTTGTATATGTTTTCGTATGTTGCATGCTCATTGTTGCATTCTTGTTAATTATGTTCATGATGATGGTGAGTTAACTAAATGAATTAATCATAACAAACTCCTCCGTCATCGATGGGATCGGTTCATAGTGCCACCAAATCAAACTTTTCAGTGCAGCCACATTTTGCCTTTATGGGAAGGCCTTAATGCGAACTATTGTTGTGCCTCTCGCCGGTGCCTCCAACGAGGGAAGGTTATGGGCGCGCGCTACCCTGATCAGGTAGGCGGAGATAGACCTTGTGTGCCCGTAGTTGTTTTTGTAATGAGACCGAGTTCCTCGTTTGGGACAGTTTGGCCACAACGGTGGTAGTTGTGTCTTGGGTAGACACAGGGCCACCCAGGACTGTTCCAGTGGGGGAACGAGTCGGAGTGGCTGGGGAGTGTCATGACAGTAGTTCGGTTTCGTCGGGACGCCGTTGGTCCACCCGAATGGGATGAAGAGGCCATGGGTTCCGTGGTGTGGGTACAGTGCGCTACCTCTGCAGAGTGTTCACAAAGTCTATCGATAGCACATAGTTCGTAGTAGGTCACACTATTGGGTCTCGATCGGAATGGAGGATAAACCTGATATACTAAAATTTGTTAATATGGTACTTGAATGAAATAGTTGTGTGAAGTCAAGACTAAGTTGTGATCACGAGATGAGTTCTCGGTGAATATTGGAGACCAAGTGTTGGTCGTGGTTGCGATCACCGAAAGAATCGCGGTTATGTGGTGAGATAAACCGTTGATATTAGAGTCCGAAGAAGTCAATGTACAACTTGGATTATTTTGCATGTTTGCAATGAACCATGGTAGTACTAGATTTTGTTGCATATAGTAATATGTTATGTCTGCATTTGTTTATATATGCACAGTAGTTTATTTTTAGCCTCATGATGCCATGCCATGCTCTGTTTTATTCATTAAGTTACGCCATGAGTAAGATAGTTTATTATGCTGTTATCACCATATGGACTTAATTGGATAGGTCATGATGCTATTTAATGGTTCAGCCTCCTTTATCTTAATTACATGACTTGTTTTGATATGAGGTAGTTTGTTGCATGTGCTTGGTTCTTGCCTTGTCTTCTGCCAGTTTGGATGCTATGTATTTGGTTGTCTTGCAAGTACATTCAATGTACTGACCTGGCGTGTCATGCGAGTTTTGTAGGTCACTCTTGTTTGGATCGTTTGCTTCATCGCGCTAGGCCGTAATCTTGCCAGTCCTATGAGTTGTGGAGCCCAGCCAGAGATTTATGCCACCAAGCCAAGACTTCCACAGCCAGTTTTTTTGCCTTCCACTGCCATGTAAATAGCCTTAGGGCTATGCCAGATAATCATATTCATCAATGATGTAATCATATACCTTGATATTTGATGAATATTATTGTACCTGTATTGCTGTATCTTGGACCTGTCGTGCGTCAGCTGTATTCCTGGGCTGACGTGCAAAGGCCCCCTGTTCCATGCGAATTGGGGTGCCACAACTTTCTCTTAATAATCGCTCCATGCTCGATACTTCTTGTTCTGGCTCTTTTATGATGAAGACTATTGAATTCAAATGGGATTGGATAGAATTAAACGCAACTCTAAAGATTGGGATCTCGATGAAGGTAAGGAGTCAGGTATGTCCCCTAAGTTTGACTGTGCTAAAGCTTTTATGGATACTAATGTTTTCTGTGAGTTTAGCACTAAGTATGGACTTGACTCTGAGATAGTAGCTTCTTTCTTTGAATCATTTCCTACTCATGTTGATCTTCCCAAGGAGAAGTTGTTTAAATACTATCCTACCATTGAAGTAAAAGTAGTTGAACCTGTTAAAGCTGAAGAAAAGTCTATCACATATAATGTTGATCCTATCGTTCCTACTGCTTATATTGAGAAACCACCTTTCCATGTTAGAATAAAGGATCATGCTAAAGCTTCAACTGTAGTTCGTAAGAGTAATACTAGAACACCTACACCACCTGAGAAAATTAAAGTTGAACCTAGTGTTGCTATGGTTAAAGATCTCTTGGTAGAAGATTTAGATGGACATGTTATTTACCTCCAAGAGGAATCAGCTAGAATAGCCAAACCCGATGCTAGGAATAAACATAGACCTATTGTAGGCTTGCCTGTTATCTCTGTTAAGATAGGAGATCATTGCTATCATGGTTTATGTGACGTGGGTGCTAGTGCGAGTATTATCCCTCATACCTTATATCAAGAAATTATGCATGACATTGCACCTGTTGAGCTAGAAGGGATTGATGTTACTATTAAGCTAGCTAATACAGACACTATTTCACCAGTTGGGATTGTTAGAGATGTTGAAGTCTTGTGTGGGAAGGTGAAATACCCTGCTGATTTTCTTATTCTTAGTTCCCCACAAGATGACTTTTGTCCCATTATATTTGGTAGACCCTTCTAGAATACTGTTAATGCTAAAATAGACTGCGTGAAAGATATTGTTACTGTTGGTTTAGGGGATATGTCTCATGATTTTAACTTTGCAAAATTTCGTAGACAACCCCTTGATAAAGAACTACCTAGCAAAGATGAAATTATTGGTCTTGCTTCTATTGTTGTACCTCCTAATGATCCTTTAGAACAATACTTGCTAGACCATGAAAATGATATGCATATGAATGAGAGAAGGGAAATAGATGAAATATTCTTTAATCAGGGACCCGTATTGAAAAAGAACTTGCCTGTTGAAATCCTAGGGGATCCTCCTCCACCCAAGGGTGATCCCGTATTTGAACTTAAACATTTACCTGATAATCTTAAGTATGTTTATCTTGAGGAAAAGAAGATATATCATGTTATTATTAGTGCTAACCTTTCAGAGCAGGAAGAAGAAAAACTATTCAAAACTCTGAAGAAGCACTGTGCTGCTATTGGATATACTCTGGATGATCTTAAGGGCATTAGTCCCACTTTATGCCAACAGAAGATAAAGTTGGAAGAAAATGCTAAACCGGTTATTGATCATCAGCGGCGGTTAAATCCTAAGATGAAAGAAGTGGTAAGGAAGGAAATACTAAAGCTTCTAGAGGCCGGTATTATCTATCCAGTTGCTGATTGCCAGTGGGTAAGTCCTGTCCATTGTGTCTCTAAGAAGGGAGGTATGAATGTTGTTCCTAATGATAAAAATGAATTGATCCCGCAAAGAATTGTTATAGGTTATAGGATGGTAATTGATTTCCACAAATTAAATAAAGCTACTACGAAAGATCATTACCCCTTGCCTTTTATTGATCAAATGCTAGAAGGGTTATCCAAACATACTCATTTTTGCTTTCTAGATGGTTATTCTGGTTTCTCTCAAATACCTGTGTCAAAAGGGGATCAAGAAAAGACCACTTTTACTTGCCCTTTCGGTACCTTTGCTTATAGACGTATGCCTTTTGGTTTATGTAATGCACCTGCTACATTTCAAAGATGCATGATGGCTATATTCTCTGATTTTTGTGAAAAGATTGTTGAGGTTTTCATGGATGATTTCTCTGTTAACGGAATTTATTTTGATGATTGCTTAAGCAACCTTGATCGAGTTTTGCAGAGATGTGAAGACACTAATCTTGTCTTGAATTGGGAGAAGTGCCAGTTTATGGTTAATGAAGACATTGTCTTGGGACAAAAAAATTCTGAAAGATGTATTGAAGTTGACAAGGCTAAAGTTGATGCTATTGAAAAGATGCCG
>LR738716.1:161403215-161413898 GCA_902687465.1 Secale cereale | reverse complement strand
GTGCTGCTATTGGATATACTCTGGATGATCTTAAGGGCATTAGTCCCACTTTATGCCAACAGAAGATAAAGTTGGAAGAAAATGCTAAACCGGTTATTGATCATCAGCGGCGGTTAAATCCTAAGATGAAAGAAGTGGTAAGGAAGGAAATACTAAAGCTTCTAGAGGCCGGTATTATCTATCCAGTTGCTGATTGCCAGTGGGTAAGTCCTGTCCATTGTGTCTCTAAGAAGGGAGGTATGAATGTTGTTCCTAATGATAAAAATGAATTGATCCCGCAAAGAATTGTTATAGGTTATAGGATGGTAATTGATTTCCACAAATTAAATAAAGCTACTACGAAAGATCATTACCCCTTGCCTTTTATTGATCAAATGCTAGAAGGGTTATCCAAACATACTCATTTTTGCTTTCTAGATGGTTATTCTGGTTTCTCTCAAATACCGGTGTCAAAAGGGGATCAAGAAAAGACCACTTTTACTTGCCCTTTCGGTACCTTTGCTTATAGACGTATGCCTTTTGGTTTATGTAATGCACCTGCTACATTTCAAAGATGCATGATGGCTATATTCTCTGATTTTTGTGAAAAGATTGTTGAGGTTTTCATGGATGATTTCTCTGTTTACGGAATTTATTTTGATGATTGCTTAAGCAACCTTGATCGAGTTTTGCAGAGATGTGAAGACACTAATCTTGTCTTGAATTGGGAGAAGTGCCAGTTTATGGTTAATGAAGACATTGTCTTGGGACAAAAAAATTCTGAAAGATGTATTGAAGTTGACAAGGCTAAAGTTGATGCTATTGAAAAGATGCCGTGCCCCAAGGACATCAAAGGAATACGAAGTTTCCTTGGTCATGTCGGGTTTTATAGGAGGTTCATTAAGGACTTCTCCAAAATCTCTAGGCCTCTAACTAATCTCTTACAAAAATATATTCCTTTTGTCTTTGATGATGATTGTCTAGAGGCATTTGAAATACTTAAGAAAGCATTGATCTCTGCATCTATTGTCCAGCCTCCTGACTGGAATTTACCCTTTGAGATTATGTGCGATGCTAGTGATTATGCTGTAGATGTTGTTTTAGGGCAAAAAGTTGATATGAAATTAAATGTTATCCAATATGCTAGTAAAACTCTAGATTGTGCCCAGAAAAATTATGCTACTACTAAGAAAGAATTTTTAGCAGTTGTATTTGCTTGTGATAAGTTTAAACCCTATATTGTTGATTATAAAGTAACTATTTACACTAATCATGCTGCTATCAAATACCTTATGGAAAAGAAAGATGATAAACCTAGACTTATTAGATGGGTTCTCTTGCTACAAGAGTTTGACTTGCATATTATTGATAGAAAGGGAGCTGAGAACCCCGTTGTAGATAACTTTTCTAGGCTAGAGAGTATACTTGATGACCCACAACCCATTGATGATAGCTTTCCTGATGAACAATTAGCTGTCATAAATACTTCTCGTAGTGCTCCATGGTATGCTAATTATGCTAATTATATTGTTGCTAATTTTATACCTCCTAGCTTCACATACCAGCAAAAGACAAAGTTCTTCTATGATTTGAGACATTACTTCTCGGATGACCCACATCTTTATAAAGAAGGAGTAGATGGTATTATTAGACGTTGTGTACCTGAGCATGAACAGGAACAGATCCTACGCAAGTGCCACTCCGAAGCTTATGGAGGACACCATGCTGGAGATAGAACTGCACATAAGGTATTGTAATCCGGTTTTTATTGGCCTACTCTCTTCAAGGATGCCCGTAAGTTTGTCTTATCTTGTGATGAATGTCAAAGAATTGGTAATATCAGTAGACGTCAAGAAATGCCTATGAATTATTCACTTGTTATTGAACCATTTGATGTTTGGGGCTTTGATTATATGGGATCGTTTCCTTCCTCTAATGGATACACACATATTTTAGTTGCTGTTGATTACATTACTAAATGGGTAGAAGCTATTCCAACTAGTAGTGCTGATCATAACACCTCTATTAAGATGCTTAAAGAAATTATTTTTTCGAGGTTTGGAGTCCCAAGATACTTAATGACTGATGGTGGTTCACACTTTATTCATGGTGCTTTCCGTAAAATGCTTGCTAAGTACGATGTGAATCATAGAATTGCATCCCCTTATCACCCACAGACTAGTGGTCAAGTAGAACTAAGTAATAGAGAGTTGAAATTAATTTTGCAAAAGGCAGTTAATAGGTCTAGGAAGAATTGGTCCAAGAAACTTGATGATGCATTATGGGCTTATAGAACTACATACAAAAATCCTATGGGTATGTCTCCATATAAGATGGTTTATGGAAAAGCTTGTCACTTACCTCTTGAGGTAGAACATAAGGCATATTGGGCTATTAAAGAGCTCAATTATGATTTCAAACTTGCCGGTGAGAATAGGTTATTTGACATTTGCTCTCTTGATGAATGGAGAACCCAGGCCTATGAGAATGCCAAGTTGTTTAAAGAAAAAGTTAAAAGATGGCATGACAAAAGGATACAAAAGCGTGAGTTTAACGTAGGTGATTATGTCTTGCTATAGAACTCTTGTTTAAGATTTTTTGCAGGAAAACTTCTCTCTAAGTGGGAAGGACCTTACGTTATCGAGGAGGTCTATCGTTCGGGTTCCATAAAAATCAACAACTTCGAAGGCACGAATCGGAAGGTGGTGAACGGTCAAAGAATCAAACATTATATCTCAGGTAACCCTATAAATGTTGAGACCAATGTTATTGAAACCGTAACCCCGAAGGAATACATAAGGGACACTTTCCGGAACGATTCAGCCTCCAAAAAGTAAGAGGTATGTGGTACGGTAAGTAAACCGACTCCAAAATAGTTCTAAAGGCAATGTTTCTCCATTTTGGAATATTTAGAAAAATAGAAAAATAAGTGGCAGTACGGAAGAGACAGGAGCCGTCCACGAGGGTGGAGGGCGCGCCACCCTTCCCTGGGCGCGCCCCCTCCCTCGTGGGCAGCTCGTGTGCCTCCCGGACTCCGATTTCTTGTAAGTTACTCCTTTTGGTCGGTAAAAATTCATTATATATACTCCCGAAGGTTTTGACCTCTGTATCACGCAAAAATCCCCTGTTCTTGTTTCGAGCTATTTTCTGCTAGGGTTGACGAAGCCACGCACCATGTCGTCTTCCTCCTCCAACAACGAAGGCAATGATGCTTGGCTAATGAAGATAGATCTAAAGAGGGAAGGACTCGAGGAGATCAACAAGGAGAAGAGGATCAAGAAGGAGGTGGAAGATCAGGCTCCAACAATGGGAGAAGAAGACACCCCTCAACCTCTTCCCAACCTCTTTACTTCAACTGCGATTGAAGCTTTCAAGATGATTGAGTTAGCTCAAATTCAAAACAAGTATCTCACAAGTGAAAATATTTTGTTGAAGGAGCATATAGCTGCACTCAAGGGTATTATCCGCAAGTTGGAGGATCTCCTACGCTCGATATATGATGATCCGACGTCAGTACTTTCACCACCCCCGAAGAAGGAGACATAATCACATGGGTATGGGCACTCCCCTTGGAAATTGCCAAGCTTGGGGGAGTGACCCCGGTATCGTATCACCATCACTCCTATCTTTACCGTTTTTCTTAGTTCGATCCTTTTGGTAGTATTTTGATCTAGTAGAATAAAGTTAGCATGATCTAGTTGTGAGCTTTTGCCTTATGATCTTTACCCTTTGTAATCGAGTCCGTGAGCTATATAATAAAGATTAGTGTTGAGTCAAGGGCTTGATTTCCTCACTTTGGTCATGATAGAATAAAAGAAAATATAAAAAGTATCAAAGAGATCATATTGATCTTATGGGAAGTAATGACTTCACATATAAAGAGTATGATGAATAAAAGTTGTTGGGGTTGACAAACATAGCTTTGGTCATCGTTGCAATTAATAGGAAGTAATAAAGGAAGAGAGGCTTCACATACAAATATACTATCTTGGACATCTTTTATGATTGTGAGCACTCATTAAAATATGACATGCTAAAGAGTTAATGTTGGACAAGGAAGACAACATAATGGTTATGTTTTCTTATATCTAAAATAAAGTATATTGTCACCAATCATCCAACATGTTGAGCTTGCCTTTCCCCCTCATGCTAGCCAAAACTCCTCGCACCAAGTAGACATACTACTTGTGCTTCCATACATCCTTAAACCCAGTTTTGCCATGAGAGTCCACCATACCTACCTATGGATTGAGAAAGATCCTTCCAAGTAAGTTGTCATGTTGCAAACTGGCTAAAATATGTATGATTTATTAGTGTGGAGGAAATAAGCTTTATATGATCTTGTGATATGGAAGTAATAAAATCGACAGACTGCATAATAAAGGTCCTTATCACAAGTGGCAAAATAAAGTGACGTTCTTCGGTGCTAAGAGTTTGTGCATCCAACCATAAAAGCACATGAAAACCTCTGCTTCCCTCTACGAAGGGCCTATCTATTATTCTTCCTTAAGAGTCAAGGTGGAAATTACCTTTCCTTTTTACGTTTTATCCTTTGGCAAGCACATTGTGTTGGAACAATCCTGACATATATACCCACTTGGATGTAAGTTTTCATGGTCTATTACTGTTGACATTACCCTTGAGGTAAAAGGTTGGGAGGCAACACCATAAGCCCATATCTTTCTCTGTGTCCGATTGAAACTCCATAAACATAAGTATTGCATGAGTGTGAGCAATTGTGAAAGACTATATGATAGTTGAGTATGTAGGCTTGCTGAAAAGCTCTTATATTGACTCTTTCCGATGTTACGATATATTGCAATTGCTTCAATGACCGAGATCATAGTTTGTTGGTTTTCAATGAAGTTTCTGATTCATGCTTGATATTGTGAATGAATTGTTACTTTAGGATAAGAATCATATGACAATATATATGTTGCTGTTATGAGAATGATCATGATGCCCTCATGTCCGTATTTTATTTTTATCGACACCTCTATTTCTAAACTTGTGGACATATTTTTTCGATATCGGCTTTCGGTTGAGGACAAGCGAGGTCTAAGCTTGGGGGAGTTGATACGTCCAGTTTGCATCATGCTTATATGTTGATATTTATTGCATTATGGGCTGTTATTACATGTTTTTATACAATATTTATGCCTTTTCTCTCTTATTTTATAAGGTTTACATGAAGAGGGAGAATGCCGGCAACTGGAATTCTGGGCTGGAAAAGGAGCAAACTCTGGAAACCTATTTCGCACAACTCAAAAAGCCCCGAAACTTCATAGGACTCCGTTTCAGAAAATATAAAAAATATCTGGCGAAAGATCACCAGGGGGCCACCAGCTGTCCACGAGGGTGGGGGCGCGCCGCCCTCTCTGGGCGCTCCTCTTGCCTCGTGGGACCCCCGATGGCCCCCCGATACCCATCTTCTCCTATATGAGGTGTTTTGACCTGGAAAAAATCAGGAGGAGGCTTTCGGGACCATACGCCGCCGTCTCGAGGCGGAACCTTGGCGGAAACCAATCTAGGGCTCCGGCAGAGTTGTTCTGCCGGGGATACTTCCCTCCGGGAGGGGGAAATCATCACCACCGTCATCACCAACAACTCTCCCATCTTGGGGAGGGCTATCTTCATCAACATCGTCACCAGCACCATCTCCTCTCAAACCCTAGTCCATCTCTTATATTCAATCTTTGTACCCAAACCTCAGATTGGTACCTGTGGGTTGCTAGTAGTGTTGATTACTCCTTGTAGTTGATGCTAGTTGGTTTATTTGGTGGAAGATCATATGTTCAGATCTATTATGCATATTAATACCCCTCTGATCATGAACAATATTTTGTCTTGTGAGTATTTACTTTTGTTCCTGAGGACATGGGACAAGTCTTGCTATAAGTAGTCATGTGAATTTGGTATTCGTTCGATATTTTGATGAGATGTATGTTGTCTCTCCTCTAGTGGTGTCATGTGAGCGTCAACTACATGACACTTTACCATTATTTGGGCCTAGAGGAAGGCATTGAGAAGTAATAAGTAGATGATGGGTTGCTAGAGTGACAGAAGCTTAAACCCTAGTTTATGCATTGCTTCGTAAGAGGCTGATTTGGATCCATTTGTTTCATGCTATGGTTAGGTTTAACTTAATACTTCTTTTGTAGTTACGTATGCTTGCATTAGAGGTTAATCATAAGCGGGAGGCTTGTTCAAGTAAGGACAGCATGCAAGCACTGGTCCACCCACATACCAAATTATCAAAGTACCGTACGCAAATCAGATGATCGTGATGAAAAATAGCTTGACGATAATTCCCATGTGTCCTCAGGATCGTTTTCCTTTATATAAGAGTTTGTCCAGGCTTGTCCTTTGCTACAAAAAGGATTGGGCCACCTTGCTGCACCTTATTTACTTTTACCTTTTGTTACTTGCTACCAATTACCTTATCAGAAAACTATTTGTTACCTATAATTTCAGTGCTTGCAGAAAATACCTTACTGAAAATAGCCTATCATTTCCTTATGCTCCTCGTTGGGTTCGACACTCTTACTTATCGAAAGGCCTACAATAGATCCCCAACACTTGTGGGTCATCAGTGGCCCTCCCACACAGGCGCTGGGTGAAAGAGAAAAGCGCAGTCGATAGTGGATTGCCTCCCTATCCGAAGGCGATAGAGTGAACGCTGCGCCTCCTCCCCTTCCCGGTGCGACGGGATCCGGACGCCTCCTTTGCCAGCTGTGAGGGGGGTGAGAGAGACAGAGGCCACAAAACAGTCTTGTTTAGATCTGGTGAAGAGGGTGAGAGACAGTGAATATAGCAAACCCTAGCAAAGGAACGCTGAGCCTCCAGCGTGTATATATATATGTAGTGTGGCGGGAGTATGGAGAGTGCAAACCCTAGCGAACAAGCGCTGAGGCTCCCGCTTATATATATATATATATATATATATATATATATATATATATATATATATATACTTTAGTACGGACTGAGCTCCGGTGCCTGAACTGCACCTGCTTTTGGCTGTGTGATAGGTGGGCCAGCCACATTTTCGGCCCACCTGTCATAAACCCAAAGGCAGGTGCACTAAAGTCAATGAAGCTGCGTCCATATAATACTCGTGTATACGACTAATACATAGTGGAGTGGTTTTCTTATTCTCTCCAGAACAATTGTTTTAAATTGTGTAAGTACAAAACGAAACTCTTCATTTAACGTACTAGTGAAGAAAACTACTACGTACTTCTGATGAACTAACGATCCACGCGTCCTGGTCGCACTTCATGTCCTTCACGTGTGGTACACTACCCTCCCTTAAGTGAACAACCACACATGCGCCAAATTATCAGAAATGTGTGAGAGTGTGTACAAATAAAGAATTTTAATTTCAATTATCGGAAAGGTTTGAGAGTATGTACAATTTTCCCTCTCTAATAATTATGGTTTGTTGTGTTTGGCCTAAACTTGGTCATATTTTATAAAGTTTGACTTCAATCAAATCTAATATGCGGAGTAAATAAAAATGGAGGGCTACTACGTCCGTCTGAGTTTTTAGTCCACACCATTTTCTTAATCAAAGTTAATAGCTGGACAAATAAAATTACAGGGGAGCTGGAGACAAAGTTGTGAGAAGGCTTAGAAATCAATACAAAACTTATGCTCTTAGTACCAATGTCGATTTTTCTTCGAGGAAACATTTGGTTCATAGCCAATTGTGTGATAAAATTGCACCAACGTGAAAGATGACTGCGTCTCCAACGCAACCAAGGTGAACTGACGAAGGATATCATCTTTGTGGGTAACAAGCAAAGAGCCCTAATGGAAGATAGCTTGTTTTTCATTGAAAATCGATAAGCTTCACCAGCCGACGCAACCATGAGGCGCAACCATGAGCATCGATAGGTCATCGTGGTGATGCATCATCCATTTGGCATCAAGTTTGGGTGAGGCACCTATGAAGTTCAACAAATCTGCACTGTGGTCTGTTTCTTCTCAGTAGTCAAGCTCAAGGAAGGAAGAACCACGTGGCAGAGGACAGTGAGGCAAAACTACAATGGCCATCCTATTTTGTGCATTTCCACTAAAATGGAGGAAGACATGTCCGGGTATGGAGATACGCATCGCTGTTTCCAAAAATGTAAAAAAGGGATATAGTGTTGTTACTTTGTTTTACAAGACTAACAACGACATCTCAATTGTCAATAAGAATTTTGAGAAGTACACCAACAAACAGAAGCATCATGATTATCTTGATGGGAACTAAACTAGGATACCCGAGAAAAAAGCATTTCTTCATTTAACCAGTGATAGTATTAGATTAGTAGCAGCAATAGGAGCATATGGACAATGACCGCACAACCACCATGTACTTTTTTGTCGAAACAACATGTATACCTCCACCGAGGCATAAATCAGGACAACTTTTTGAGTGGCATTTCCTCTATAATAGTAGGTGATGTTGGACCAGCCGACGTACCCTAGCTACTATACATGGGGAGTTTGGGAGTAGTTGCATAGAAGAAAACCCGCATGCAGCAACCTGGGGAGCTGGAGCAGTACAAGAAGTTATACCTCAGGTGGGCGAGATGTCGCTTAGGCGGGCGGGCTGGATCTGCCCACACGACGATAGCGAACAAGGGCGCGGAGGACCTTCTTCCGCGCCAGCGCCGGCTCCGAGAGGACGGTGCGCATCGGTTTCCTCCATCGCCGACGGCGACAACATCAACACTGCACCTCCTCACCTCCCGCAGCGGATGGGATTCGGCCGGATCTGTGACCACCGGTGAGGAGAGAGATAGTGTGGACACTGTTATCTTGTTTTGATATGGAGAGGGTGAGAGAGCGAGACGCGAGAAACTCTATCAAACAAGAGGCTATAATGGAGTAAAATAATCTCTCCATTGCAGCGGTATTAAATAGAATACGCGCGTTCTCGGAAAAAAGAAATGAAAACTGGCGGACAATTTTTTAACATACCAAGAAAGAAAACTCGATCAAAAACACGCCCCCGCTTCCAGGTTGCTAGAGTCGTCGCGCACACACACATAGATATATACATGCATATCCGTGTTTACGTAAAATTCCATTTCCATCTCTAACTCCAATCATATTTGTCCAACTGGCACATTATTTACGTTGTTAATTATATAAGCGGCAATATTAACGTACACCATCTCTTGTTTGCGGGTGTCCGGACCGCTTCCACGACCGCTCCTGACCAACCCGAACCCTCTTCATCACCCGCGCGTGCTTCCCACCCGAAACGGCCAGTGCCGCATTCATGCCCGGCCAGAGCGGATGCGACCTCTCACTGGCGCCGGCATTGAAGCGGCGCGCCGGCCGAGAGAGCGTCGCCCGCGCCGCTTCCTAGATGATGTAACACAAGACATACATCGTCAATCTCAAGTGGGATTCTAATAGCATCTCCAATAGATGATGTAAAATAGATGTAAAATTTACATCACCAAAAACCACCTGACTACAACAGATGAGGTAAAAACTGTTGACTCTAAACTTAACTGTCGAAACTGAAATTTACTGTGGAATCTGAATGTTACTATAGAAACTGAACGCAATGGTAGCAGAGAGGCACTTGAAATGTAGTTTAGGGAGGGCCTGCAGTTCATCTTCAACATGCACCACCCTGAGCCGCCAAACACCACCGGTCGAACCGCCGTCCCCAGCGCCGCCTCGCCTACCCAAAATAACTCCCCACCGCCGGTCTGCCGTCGCCCCGGCCAGCCCTATAGGCCCCCCGCCCCCACCCTAAACCCTAAGATAGATAGTGGGGTACTTCTCTGGCGAGCCCCCGTCCCCGCTGCTGGTGGTTCTTCCTTAACTCCGGCGAGCCCCCCACCCCCTGAAAATTGACTGACCCAAAAGTCGATTCAGTCGACTGAAGTGTAGCTAAATCGGAGCAGAGCAGCAGCATGAGTGAGGGGGAGAGCAGCAGCAGCTGCGCGAGCGAGCGAGCGATCGAGCGAGAGTCAAAGCAGCAGTAGCAGTGCGAGCGAGCGAGTGAGAGTCGGAGCATCAGCAGTTGGGCGAGTGAGCGATCGAGCGAGAGCCGGAGCAGCAGCAGCAGCGCGAGCGAGCGAGCGAGAGCCGGAACAGCAGCAGCAGATCCTGCTGGCATGGACGCCACCTCCGAAGGGGCCTCGCACTGGGGGAGAGCCGCCGTGGAGATGTCGCCCGCGGCGCCGGCTTCAAGGTAGCCGCTCCATGGGGTGCGGGATGGAGCACCGTCGGCGTCGGGAGGTCGAGCTAAGGAGAAGTTGCAATGCGATGAGTGTACAACCTCTTTGGTGGTGCCGAGTAGGCTTCGGCTTCGTCTGAGGAGTCGGTGAGGATGATGTGGTTCCGGTGGAGCAGGTTAAGGCGGCGCTGTGGGGATGGAGCAGCCGCGATAGACGAGGCGATCGTCGGAGCAACTCCTTGGAGGTGGAGGACGGGGCGGCTGAACCGGTAGGACGACGAGATGGACGATGGATCCTCATCCGAGGAGGTGGACAAGGGACGTTGAGCTGTTGCGGTGGACGACGTCGTCGGGGAAGAGGCTCCGGCGGGGCAGCGGTGAGGTGGTTGACGGAGGAGGGTGAGGTTTTGCAGTTGGAGCGGAGAGGTTATGGCGGCCTGGGATTTCGAATGGCAAAAAGGAGGCGATGGAGACGCGCTTGTCCAAAATGTCGGGTGTGTTACAAAAGTACC
>LR738716.1:161375716-161403205 GCA_902687465.1 Secale cereale | reverse complement strand
CTGTTCGGGCCGGGGCATTACAAAGCTTTACCGTCACATATTCATACTACTTCAAGGTGCATTAAATCAACACATGCAAGTAACAAAAGGAGAGTCACGGCATGCATGCATGCGTTCTAATTAATGCATCGGTAAACGCAAATTATTGAAAAATATATCGAGTGCTATGCTTTGATGTGTCGCGTCAAGTCATACAAGACCGAGAAGTTTGATTAATACAACACCCTCTCGCCTTAACCGCACCTGCATTTGGCTGCATGATAGGTGGGCCACCGACCTGTTGGGCCCACCTGTCATGGACGCCAAGCCAGGAGCAGTAAGTCAATGAAGCTGCGTCCCTCCCTCGCCCATGAGCGTGGTGGCTGGCAGGACTAGGAGAAGCTTTCATTCGCTACATGCTCTCCCTCCCGTACGCGGTGGACATGCAGCAGTTCAATCGGTGTCATATGGCCAGAAGCATACTGTAGTACTCCTCCACTTCAATAGTAGTACTCCCGAAGAGGCGAAGAGCCAAGCGCAGCCCGGACGCTCGTGTGGTAGTTTCATGTGTAGAGTAGTCTAGGATAGCGTGTACCATGCCTGTAAGCTTAAAATCGTTGGGGTCAGCTACTCGGCTCCATGCTATATTATTTGGATTAAAATAATCTTCTAGCCCTACCTGTCATCCTGGTGATTCTAGTTTGCACGCTCATCTGGTCAAGACAAGAATATATATTTTAATTTGTGGTGGGGTAAATGTTAGAGGTTGCAGCAAATGTAGTATTGTACACTGCGGGTCTTTCAGCCAAGTTTAGAGGCAACCATGTGGGGCCAGTGCTATGATGTGTTGTGTCAACTCGTACAATGAGGAGAAGCTTGATTTTACTACTACACGCCTTCTCCCTCACCTTTGCGCGCGGTGGCTCACAGACGAGGACAGGCTTTTGCTTATAGTACTACAACAAGCTATCCCTCCCGCTCGCGGTGGACGGACATGCAGCAGTGGATTCGATACTGTAGAAGCAGTAGTGCAACCCGAACGTGGTAGTTGCGAACCTTGGAGCACGCATATAGCCAGGCTCTTGCATGAGACAAAATTGCTATGTGAGCCCCTATTGTAGTACTACTTGCTAGTATAGCCCTGTAAACCAGAAAAGAGTATTTGCCTTTCTAGAGATTTCAACAAGTGACTAGACTACACCGAGACGGAGTACATATGGAGCAAAATGAGTGAATCTACACCGTAAATAAATACGTAGTTCTCTCGTTTTCCTCTCGGCCTTGGTCGTGGTGCACACTATTGAGTATACTAGTATCATCTTGAAATTTACGAAGTCACCATAGGCACCTCGTCGTCGATGGGAACGTCTCCTGACACGCGATAGACGCAAGCGGCAGTCGCCTCCATAGCTGCTTGAATGCCAAGGACGGAGAGGGTAGCGGTTCCCGAGATGTTGATTGGTCAATGATGCATCCTCAAATTACTCTACATGCAGAGGCAATTAATTGGAGAAGCAGAATAGAGCCAGCACGATGTGAATGCAACAGAGTTTGGATTCTCATATAAAGGCGCCCCACCACTCCAATCCATCTACTCCTTAGTCTTTGCGCAACACTGCTCACTCCAATCCAAGACCAAGTGACCAGAAGCCAGAAGCACCTATGGAAGCGATGGACGCGAGCTACAGTCGGCTGTGCCAAATCAACCAAGGCGTCGGCCTGCGGCCCCGCACCGCGCAGTGTTTCCAGACGGTGCTGGCGACCGCCGGTGTCGTAGCCCTCGCCGATGCCGGCTTCGCCTCTCGCATGGACGACATTATGGTCAACTCCATCCGCAAGTTCGCCGCCATCAAGAAGCGCGTGGACGACCTTGCCGTACTGCTCCAGCCCGCGCGCCCAAGCTCCTCATTGCCTACCACCCTCATCGACCTCCATGGTGATGAACTCTTTCAAGCCCTAGTGGCCCTGCAGTTACCGGAGGTCGCGATGAAGAATGTGCACCTCGAGGCCGCGCTCGTCGCGCAGCGCCTCGCCATGCAAGAAACCGTCAATCTACACATCCACGTCTACGAGGATATCGTCTACATAGGCCACTACAAGGCCAGCGAGGACAGAAAGACGTTGGCCTTCTTCCAGCGGCTGGAATCTTTGGACGCCATTGTTCAGAAGCACGTCGACCTGGCCACGAAAGCCGCTGCTACTTAGCCGCCGTTCGGTGTGCCGGCGCCCTGAGTCGAGGAGGTGGACGTCGTCGATGGATGCATCTCTTCTTCTTGCCTCCTGTAACCAGCACTGCATCGCCTCGTGGCCTTAAAGTTTTATTAGTATAGGAGTATATGGCATTTTTATTCCAGTAGAAACGTTTTCACTGTGAGGTGGGGCCGCAGTTGAGCAAACCGACCATCAGCAAATCGCCACCCCGCCCACTGGGCGTCGGCTGAGTTTAGAATTAGAAGAGAGAAACGAGGGAGAAGAGCTAGCTGTAGCACGCTGTTGTCAGATTGGACTCGCGTTGATAGAATAGGAGTACTGAGCACTCGTACCTCTTTTTTTAGGGAAAAAGCAGTCGTATGTCTAATACTACCACTAGTTCGGTGCGTGCGACCTATACCTGTCATCACTTTAGGTCTTTTTTCGAACCGCCGCTACACTTCGCCGTACATATTTTTTCACGCATTTATCCTACTATATGTACTCCTAGGCTATTTCCACGTCCTCCCTTTCGCCGACATGTGGGACAGAGAGCATCTGGGTCGTAGTGCATGCACGACTCGGAGCATATCCCGGGGTACTTTACATTTCAGACCTCACGAATTACATGCCAACCCCCCGCAGAAGAATAAATAAGTAAATGAATTACTACATGAAACCGGATTATTTTCATAGAAACCGGAACACGTTCATTAAATTTTCGACATAACACGGTTATAAAAAACTACCGGACCTAAACTAGTCTAAGGGCCTCTTTGATTCGCAGGATACTGAAAACATAGAAATGGGGAAAGTATGATGCCGATGATACTGCTGGATGTAGGTTTAGAGTTGAGTACGCGGTGCTTCCCCTGTATCCCCAACACCAGTTTGCATAACCGAAAAGCTTCGGGAATTAATAGGCGGGTTTCAAGTAGCCCGTAGGTATTCTTCCAATGAGTGCATGGTATGAGGTTTGGGGTTCAACATCGAGTGAAGAGGTTTCATGGGCGCTGTTCCAATTGGGAGTTGCATCTTAAAGGATTCTTGGCTATGCTCATCCGGGGATTGCAAGACCCTTTGTAACACGTGCCATGGGGCATTCAGCAAGAACATGCGGGACGAAACCTCTATTATGTATTTGTTCCATCTGTTACCTTGTTGTTTATTCTATCATTCTCTCAAGTGGCTTCTCGACAAGTTGATGTATCACTAAGCTATGGAATTCATTTGTTCAATTTTCTGTTCGAATGATATTGTGAAGATTATGTTGCAACATATCTATCCTTTGTTTTTGTTTTGATTGTGGTATTCGAGTTTCTTTGATGTCAAATGTTGATTCTATACCTTTCCTAATCTGTGTTCTCATATTTCTATGAGAGTGCTTGTTCTTCTTGATCATCAAGATTGTCATGAAAATTCTTTCCAACCGGTGTGTTTCTCTTCAAGTTAACCTGATCTTTTTTATATGTGCAAGACTAAGTCTTGGTTTTTCTCAACGATGTCTGTTTCCTTCATCCCAAGTTGTCTTTGTTTTAACCACCCTCCCACCCTTCTTCTTCTCGGAACCAGAAATCTCAAATCAAGTATCCTTTTATTCATGTGAAGTTCTTCATTATTTCCTTCAATGTTCTTATCCGGTGATTTCTCAGGAAGATGCTCGGGAGCTTCAAGTTCATTATTCTCCGTTCTCTTTTTCTTCTCCGGTGGATGTAATTCAAGCTTGGTGTTGATCATATCTGTTCCGCTTGTTTCACATGTTTTTCCCATGTTGAAGTTTCTTATCCGAAGTCTCTCTTGTTTATTCAACTCTCTCTAATTCTTAGTTGGAGTGTACAAGGTATCTCAGAGGATCCGTGTTTCAATTCTTAATCCGTTCAAGCTATTTTGAGGATTATCATCTTATTCAAGCCATTTAATTCAACCGGTGCACTATCTCTCAAGCAATCATTCCCAACGGTGTTTCTTTTGAGTGGGCCCTAACCCACAGGTCTTTTCCTGGGATCTTACTTGACTCTTCTATTTTCCGGAGTTATTCTAAAATTCTTTTCAAGTTGATGTAAGAATGGATTTCTCATCAGTCAAATGTATCCTTCAAGATCGCGTCCAAATTCTTTTCACCATTGGTTCAACCTTTTAATTCTTCATTCCGGAGTGCCTCAACAATTCATCGTGGTGTATCTCATCGTCTTCTCAGTTTTGAAGACCGAAGAGGAGTTTCTCTTAAATCTTGGCCCGTTCTCTTGAAGATTCGTGGTTCTAGCATCATGACATCCTCATAATTGTTTTAGATTGTGGGAATTGTTTTCATGCCCCTTCAGAGAAATTCATGAGTTCTTCCAATTGTGATCCTCCGAAGGCCATCATTTCAGAAGATTTCTTCGTTCTCGGTTTTTCAACTTCGTCCTCCAACTATTCTTAATTGATGCCTCTTCGTTCGTCTCCATATTCTTACCGGTGATTCGTTCTATTTTCTTCGTCCATCTTCAATTCTTACTATGGTTCGTTCAAGATTACTCTTCCGTTGTTATCGTATCAACTCATTTGTTCTTTTCATAATCCTACCGGTGATTCGTTGAATACTTTATCAAGTTTGTGCGAGATCTCTCTTTAATTCCTTGCAACGAGAATAAGTTGTATGCCAAATCCATTGGTTGCCATCAATTTAAATTGGTGAAGGATAAGCATGACATAATTCTTATTCTTATTTCTTCAAGGTGATTTAATTCCTTTGTCTGAAGTTCGTTCATGATATCAAATTATTGGTTGTTCATCTTTTCTTTCCGGAGTTCCAAACTCTCTCAATTATCTTGTCACGAAGCTCCATCTAAATCATTGCAAGGCTTAAATCTTAATCTTTTCATCCTTCACTTCTCATCCTTTTATTACCGGAGTTCAACTTGGTGGTTCATCATGATTTAATTCATCCTCGAAGTCTTCATCAAGATTCTTGTTGGAGCTTAACTATTCTTCTCTTTGCACTTCGAAGTGCAAATATTTGCTCCCTTATCTTTTCAGGTGGTGTTATGTCATTCTTGGCACTTTCATTCATGTTTCATGATTCACAAGTCCTCAAGAATGAGATATTTAAAACCATCATTTCTCTTTCTCGAGGAGATCTTTCGACCCTTCAATCTCTATGTTGGAGTAATCTTGGGTTGTGTTTCACCTAAAGCTTTTCCCTAAGGATTGATGCTATTTATGGTGCTTATAATGACTCAAGTTCTCTATTTATCCTCTCGATGGAAAAAGTTTTCATCTCTTCGTTGATCTCAATCCAATCTATTGTTTTCCGTTAGTGACCGGTTGTCACCTCATAACTTTGGGATGTTTTCCATAAGCCCACATCAAGTTTATTATTTTCATCCATCATCTCGTTTATCAAGATCATATTCTTTCATTTTCCTATCCATTCAACTGGAGTGTCGTCTCCTCCCTTCAAGTTATCTCATCTTATCAAGTTTTAACTCTCTTTTAACCAGAGTGTTGTCTGAAATCTTTCTTACCCCTGGTTCCATTCTTTCAATTGTTCCGGATGCAGTGTATTGTTGATTTCATCAAAGATCATCCCATCTTCTCAAGTTCATGTTAATTCCTTCCATTTTCAGTCGGAATGATGTCCAAATTCTTTCGTTCTTATTCCCTCTCCATCTTGTTTTAACCGGAGTGGTTTTGAAATTCTTTCATCATCCGTGAGCTCTTGTTCATATCTTTCAAGTCACAAGGTTCTCGTAATGTTCCTTGTTCCTTTTTTTCTAATGGAGTGTTTTCATCTTCGTTCATCTCCATTGTAGTCTTTCTTCAACTTGTTTAACCTCTCAAGGTTCGTGGTTTCACTCGTTTGTCGGAGAAGCAACTTTGTTTTACCTCTTCCTCTTCCGCTTTTATCCGGTGCCATCTCCAGGATCTCGGGTCGAGATCCTCTGTTAGTGTGGGAGAGTTGTGACGCCCCAAGACCGACGCTCTAGAAGACTTTCATATATTCCGGGTTTCGCCGTGTGTTTTATTTGTGCATGCTCTTTTTATTTTGCATTGCATCATGTCATCATGCCATCATGTCATAAATCTTTTGCATCTCAACTAAATAAATTGTGTGGATCTTCGATCCATTTAAATCGAGGGAAGAGTGACTTCTCTTTATAACATATCCTCCCGGTATTAGGGAGCTATTATAAATATTCCATCAACTTGGAATCGCCCATAACACATTTGCATTATTCTTCAACTCTTCTTTTATCCGACTCTACTTCCTATCCTTCCTTTTCGACCTTTTTAGTTAAATTGAGTTGCAATTTTACTTCTCCATAAATGTTCGAAATCTGCCCATAAATCACATCTAGTGTGTAGGGTCACCTCCTATAATTTCAACTCATTTGGAGTTCATTTGAATGGGTTTCAAAATTCAAACATGTCGAGTCAAATTCAACATGCTTGGGATTTTACTTCCTCTAGAAAAGCTCAGGCCATTTTTGTTATATTCCTCATATTTTTATGAGTCCAAGAAAAATGGCCTTCTGCTCAAATTATTCTTCTAGAGCCCCCCCCCTCTCTATTTTTTTTGTCTAGACCCTCTGTTTATTTGTTAAGCAGTTAAAAGGGAGTTTTAAAATAAAAAAGAGGAGCCCAGCCGAACTGGGTCCAACCGAGGCCCATCAGCAGCTGGCCTGCTAGGCCCAACCGCCCCACCAGCTCCTAACCCTAACCGGTCCCGATCCCCATCTCTCCCGCACCCCCGCTCCACCTCGTTTCCTTCGTTCTCCTCCTGCGCCGCCAGAGGCCCCGACCCGCTCCACCTCTTCGATCTCCGATCCTCCTCGCGCCCCGCGACCCCGCCTCCTTTCTTCCTCCAGCGACGCGCCAAGCCCCCTGCCTCCTTCCCTCACCGTCGCCGACCCGGCGTGCACCCCGCGCCCAACCAACCAGTGCCGCCGCCTCCTCCAGGACCGCGCCCCGCCGCCGCGCATCCTGCCACTCTGCCGTGGGTAGGAGCTCGCCGAAGCCGACCACCACCGGCTCCAGGACCCGGCGCCGTCCCTCCATCACGAGCCGCCCCGCGCCTCTCCTCTGTGGCTCCTCCTCGCCACGCGCCAGCGCCACCCCGACCCCGCGCGCCGTCGCGTCCGCCGCCACCACCTTGCTCAATTCCCCGTCGTCCCCTGCGTGTTAAGCCGCCCCACGCCTCGCTAGCGAGCCGCCATCGTCTACCAGAGTCCCTGCCGCCGCATTCTTCTTTGTCCTGATGCTCTAGGTTGAGCCAGGAGACGAGCGCCTCGCTCGCGTTGACCACCTGCTCGTCGACCGCAAGCTGCCAGTGAGCTCTGCCGTGCTGCTGTCCACCCGAGGCCCTTGGCCTTGCTTTGATTGGATCTCCAAGACCGTCTTAGATATTTCAAGTACCTCGACACGACGACCCTAGGGCGCGCCAAGTACCTCTTCACAAGACCAAGTTCCTCTACGATATGTGTACGACGACCGACGCAAGAACGAGACCGGCAAGTCCGATAACCCCAAGTACCTCTACCATCGACCCCGTGGACGTCAAGTCCCTCGCCCCGATATGAACATCTACGGGAAACCCGAACATCTACGTGCATGAACGACTACCGTCGACGTGACCCGAACATCTACGGAAATGTGAACGGCTACGAAACATGTACCACTACCACCGCGTCTACCACTACTTCCCTCGACGACCCTTGAACGAATACTTCCACTACTTCCCTCGACGTCTTGAACCCCTCCGAAAACGCATGCTTCAAAGGTATAACCCCGAGACGACGCCCGTGAACAAATGTGGTTGTATGAGTTGCACCTTATGTTTGCACCGTGCCCGAATCGTCGCTTGTCTTGCCACTCATTTCCTTGCCACCGTCTCGTGGGAACCCGGAAACCGGGAGCACCCCATCATCTTGCATGACACGCTCACGTCGACCCTTTCTTTTGCACCGGTCTCTCAACGAGTTACCGGTACTGAAATGTCGTTGCGGCACCATTTTCGGTTATCGCCGGCGTGGCCCCTTTCTTTCCACCACGGTGACAAATGCTTCATATCTTGATCTTGTTAACTTTTAATAAAAATTGCATAAAACTTGAATATGTCTTCCGGATCATGTTAACAACATTTAAATGCTTAAAATTGTGGTTCGCATTAAAATTGCTAATTATGCACATGGGGAGTTTCCGGAATTGTTGTTGTCATTTCCGGCCTCACTTAAAATGACTAGATAGTGTAGTTTTGCTCATGCTTCACCTCTTGCCATGTTTAATATAAATATTTAAACTTGTTGGGTTCATAACGAGATCAAACTAAATAATCTAATGTGGTGTTTCGTCAATATGCAATTCGTTGCATATTGAGCTCAACTTAAATTGTAGTGTTGTTTGTTGCACCTTGCCATGCCATGCATAATTAAACCGGACATGCATCATATGCCATGTTTATGCTTGTGTGTTTACCGTGTTGTTTGCTTCTTTTCGGTATGCTTCTATCGTTAGCTTCGGTTTCGTTCCAGAGTTGTGAGAATTTGTTCGACTACTTCTTGGACTCGTTCTTCTTCTTTGCGGAATCCTAGGCAAGATGACCATTCCCCGATATCACCTCTATCTTTGCCTATGCTAGTTGTCTCGCTCTTTAGATATGCCTCGATGCCTATTCCTATTTGTCAGCCTCCTTTTGTTGCCATGAAACCTCTAACCTTTGACACCTTCCCAGCAAACCGTTGTTTGGCTATGTTACCTGCTTGCTCAGCCCCTCTTATAGCGTTGTTAGTTGCAGGTGAAGATGAAGATTGCTCCATGGTGGAACTTGTTGTTCGAATATCACAATATCTCTTAAATATATTAACACACCTATATACTTGGCAATGGGTGGAAGGATTGGCCTTTTGCTCGGTGTTTTGTTCCACTTATGCCACCTTAGGACCCGATAAACCGGTGTTATGTTCCTTGATTTTGCGTTCCTAACACGGTTGGGGTTTATGGGCCCCCCTTGATAATTCGCACTGCTTAAAGGTTTTCCAGCAAGGCTCAACATTGGTTTTAATTTGCCTCATAATAAAACTTAATTAAATTAATTAAATTGCATAGGGGGTCGCGTCCCCGGGTTCTTAATTCTACATAACAGGGGGCCAGTGCTGATGGTGTTGGTCCCAAACGGGGGTTATGCGGGGCCACCATGGGTAAACTCGAGGTTTGGCTCCCGTATAATCGCCCATCCGGTCGTGGCCTGAGACGAGATACGCGCGGCTACTATCAGGGTGTCGGCACGCCGGGAGGTCTTGCTGGATTAGTTTTACCTTTGTCGAAATATCTTGAGCACGGGATTCCGAGAATACCCGGGTCTTCCCAACATGGAGTTGCGACTCCGCAGATCGTGAGATTGTGATGGGCTAAGTTGGGACCCCCTGCAGGGTTTTGAACTTTCGAAAGCCGTGCACGCGGCTATGTGGCAGATGGGAATTTGCTAACATCCGGTTGTAGATAACTTGACACCATACCCTTAAGAATACACTACATGTGTGAGTAACCGTGATGGTCTCTTTCCGAAGGGCTTCGGAAAGTGAACACGATGGGGTTATGTTTGACCGTGAGTAGCTAGGATCACTTCTTGATCTACTTGGCGACCGTTGGCACTTGTTCTCTTCTCGCTCTAAACTTGTAAGATAGTGCTTAGTGCTTGCTGCAGACACTTTTATAGCCTTTCCTCACCTAAGGCCTTGATAGTCTTGTTACCCGGGAATGGGATTGCTGAGTCCTCGTGGCTCACAGATTCAACACACACTAGATGCAGGTACAGCCGAGAACAATGCAGGAGATGGACAAGAACTTCACTAGGAGTTCGATGAAGAGCTTGGCCGTATGTATGTGGCGTTTTTCGACGATCAGTAGTGGTTCCTACTAGGGGCGATCAGGCCTTGTGTTTATGGTATCTTTCTCGTTTGGCTTTCGTCCGTAGTCGGACCTTGTGTTATTTGGATGATGTATGTTATTGTATTCATTGTGTGACGTGGCGAGTGTAAGCCAACTATCTTTTACAATTTCATCCCTGAATTTTACATGAGATGTGCAAAGATACCATACTTGAGATCATTCTAGTATGCGATTATGTCTTTAAGTCGTGCCTCGACACGTGGGAGACATAGCCGCATACTGGGCATTACATGCACCCTCCTCCAGAACATCGGTTTCCTCGGCAGAAAGAAGAAGATCGGCGCGACATGTGGAGGCGACCACACCGGCAACCGAAAATGGTACTCCTCTTCCCTTATTTTTGCAAATCTTACATGTCTGCTTGCACGGTATTCATCCCACAAAAGACACTAGTTGACCGCTTCTTCTTGATACTAGATGTCCCTAGTAACTCGCGATGCACAAGGTTTCTCCTCATATACTATTTCACCTTAGCTAGAGGTCCGTTGCCCCCCTGAATTTCAATTCCTGGTCAGTTGATTCCCAATTAACGGAAGCATTCCCCAGCGTAACAGGCGCTAGTCCGCCTATTACGTCGGGGAAGCAGTGCCTCGGTGTTTATCTTAGGGGCGTGTGGGGCCTAGAGCTACTAGCGCCCGATCTGGAGGTCGGTCGGGATTAAAGGGATGGCCTGGGGGTGCTGCCAAGCACGGCGGTGGTGTGAGGTCGAGGGGAGGGCGGGGCGGCGGAGGCAGGGGTCTAGGCCAGTGGTCGCTGGCGGTTCGAGAAAGATTGTCACTAGTGACTGGCGGGAGGTAGACGAAGGCCATCTGCCCGTTCCTTATAGATCGGACGGTTCATTAAAAAAATTGACTGACCTATTTATTTTTAGTCGACTGTTATCTTGATATGACCACATGTGGTGGTGTGCTGTAGGAGTACCTGCATTTCCTGTGCTCGTATATTACAAAATCATACGGAGTAGAATCTACTTTTGTTTGCCATGTAATGTTGTAGAGCTATCATATGTCTCCTGTCATTTATTTTTTAGCCACCTACTATCTGCTACTTTTACAGTGCACTAGTTCTGCACACACTTCACCCATACTCTCACTATTGTGTTTTTATGCAAGGGTATTTCAGACTCTGCTGCTATAAGAGAAGCAAAAAAGAAAAGAGAGAAGTCGCTCCAGCGTGCTAGGGGGATATGGCATACACGTTTCAGCCTTATAATAGGTGTAGTGTCAGCAGATGGAGACGGTAAACGTAGCTCTGAAGTTCATGACCTCGCTCGCAATGAACCACCATCCCAGGTGCTTGCTTTAACTTCGCGGTGTCATGTGTGGTTGCATGTTCCATATGGTGTCTAGCTTGTATTCGAAAGGCCGAAGTCGGTCTTTATTAAGATAAGGAAAGATATTTTTTACATGAACCACCATCCCGTGAGCACTAGAAGACAAATAGCTAGTCAGGGCACTGGCAGAGCCAGTGACAAGCCCAACAAAGAGGCATCACCTGGAAGCCAACTAAAAAGCCGCGATGGTGGCGAAGCAGCCCGCCTCCCACCAGGCTCTTGGGTCCTAGATGATCATGCTCACCACTCTAGCCGGATGTCTAGCTTGTATTGCTTCCAATTTGGTTAAATTGCATCTTCTTAGCTTACACATTATTCCTTTAAATATGACATGCCTTTCTGTTTTTGGTACATACTAGTACATCTGTGTATTAACCATGTTCTTACATCAAACTAATGTTCTTGTGTATCCCTCATCAATCACTTATGATGAGGCAGTCAGGCAAGTCGATTACTCCTCATTTAAAGAATGCAGCGTCAGCCTCCCGACATGATTCTCAAGAAACAGCAAGGCTAGATGAAGATAGTGAACGTAGCTCTGTAGTTGATTACCGCATTTCCCCTACACTAGCATCGCAGGTGCTTGCTCTAACTTGGCAGCGTGATATGTGGTTGCATGTTGCATATGGTGTCTAGATTGTAATTTTTTCAATCTGGTTAAACTGCATGTGCTATTCTGCTTAGCTTATACATTATACATGTTAATGTGACATGCCTTCCTGTATTTAGTACATAGTACATCTGTCTATTAAGCATGTCCTCACATAAAACTATTGTTTTTATGTATCCCGCATAAATCAATATGACGAGACACCTTCAGTATATGCAGTGTGATATTAGTTGCATCTTTCATATGATTTATAGCATGCGCTGCTTCTAATTTGCTGAAATGCCATTTATGATGGGACACTTTTAACTTGGCAGAGTCATATTGGTTGCATCTTTCACGTGGTGTCTAACTTGCATTGCTTCTTATTTGGTGAAATGGTTTCTGCTTAGTTTACACAAACAGTTGTGAATATGCCATGCCATCCTATTTTTTGTATTATTCCATCCTGGAATCATGTGTTTGCCTTACATCAAAGTAGTGATTGTCAGTATCATCCACGAATGAGTTCTGAAGAGTGAATTTTATTGCTTTTTCTTGTTAGTTTTACTTGACAATTCAAAATCAATAAAGCGGAACGAAGTTAGCAAGGCAGCGGATGAAGGTTCTCCTTCCAAATGGAGGGCCTTTATAGATTCTACTCCTCCATCCCCCCAAGATGATTTCCAAGACAACACATGCATAGACACTCAATGTAGCTGTGTTGGTGATGAGCACGTCTCCCCTAGTGCACCATCATAGGTGCTCCCTCTAACTTGGCACAGTTATATGTGGTTGCATGTTATGTATGATGTCTAGCTTGTATTGCTTATAATTTTATTGAACTTCATCTGCTTACTTTACACATTATACTTGTGACTAAGACACGTGTTCCTGTTTCAAGAACATACAATATATGTCTATCACACCATGTTCTTACATCAAAGTACATTTGTTCTGAAGAACTAAATTGATATTCGTTTTTCTTGTCAGCTTGACTTAACATGGCACAAAGCAAGAGGAAGCAAGACAGAACGACAAGGAAACGGAAGCGGAACAATCCTGCAGATTCTGCTGGTACTGATGGTGCAATAGAAGGTTAAAGTCCAGCGGAAAATTGTACCGACAGGGTATCCCGTGCTACACAAGCTGCAGAACAAGCCAAACAAAAACAAATAGCTGCCACCAAACAAGCAGAGACAACCCTAGTTGTTGCAACACCTTACATAGTACCACCAGCTGCATGATTTACTCGTCGGTCAACTCAGCTAGCAGCACGTTCCTAAGCTCCCTTGCCACCTGACACTACTTCTGAAGCACTCTTGACACAAGATGAGTTGGCAAGATCAGATGAACTTTGTGAGCTTCAACAGCAAGAAGGTAGTTGCTGGAGTCAAGTTACAGTTGCATGCTTCTTTATATGTAGTCTCACAGTCTGCTGTACACTAACACTTCCTATGTTTGTTGTTGGACTAGCACCTAGGCGCAACAGGAAACAAACATCAAGGATAATGCTCGATAGGTTAACTAAATCTAGAGGAGGAAGAATGGAGATCCGTTTTGAGGAAGGTTTAAAAAGGCCATGTGATGCTACAGAGTTAGCCAAGTTAGCATCAGAGGCAGCGGTTGCTGTTAGGTGTCATGTACGTATCCTCCCAACATGGATTCAGTACAGGAATGACAAAGATGAAAACCAGTTCAACACCTTCCTCGACCATTTATCTGTAAGTATGGTTATGTATGGAAACTAGTAATATCGGCTTGCTCTGTCCAATACTTTCTAGGTTGCTGATAATGAGACTCCCATAATTTTCAACAGATGAGGTTCAAGTTGGATAGCCAAGATGATGCAACCAGACAAGCTTGCACCCATGTTTTCAAGTCTGCTCTGTGATAGTATCGGTATAACTTGAGGAAAACTCACTTTGAAGGCAAGGCTAACAGTGAACTTGCCCAAACATCTCCAGTGGAAAATATATCGGATAAAGACAGGAGAGGCCTTGTTAAACACTCGTCCGATTCGAAGTATCAGGTACATTATATATATGTGATCATATCACATGTTGAAGTCCTATTTACGCATGTCCCACACAAATCTATCTTCTTGTAGGTGAACTGTTCAAAGAACAAGGCCAACCGTACGAAAGTGAAATTCCAACAGATGACAGGATCTCGTAGCTATATTGCACACTGCGAGGCTCTTATAATTAGCTGTTGTTTCACTCTTTTCGTTGTTCCATATTATCGGATCTATATTGACTTGTTCCAAATGCAGAGGAAAGCCCGCAAGGACCAAAAAGTACCTGAACCAAATGCTGTGGAAATCTTCAAGGACTGTCACACCAGCAAGAAGAAGGGCATGACTACACCAGTCAAAGCCGCTATTGTAAGTCCTTAATCATCATGCCTTTTAGCTACTACTAACTCTAACTTGTGCCTTGAACTGCATGGTTTGCAGCCAATGTCTATTACTCTTTTCAATTTTATACACAATTGTCTTAGCGTATCATTGCACCTTACAAGGTTTAAAACAGAGGAGTGATGTTCCTTTGATCTTGACCTGTAATCTAGTTTCGTGCTGGACTTGCCCACACGACGTTACAATTGTCTGTTTGTCTATTCTCAATTGTTTTGTGATATGAATGATGTCATACTATGCTTACTGTATTATAAACTTCGTCTCTTTATCCTTAGCCCTCAATACAATGTGAAGAAATACACAATACATTAGCGATGGTACATGGTCATATGTTTGGACCATGGTTTTATTATGTACTTTGCAATAAAATACAACTATTATTTTACATGGGTTCACCAGAATAAGTTATGTATATAGACCAAATCTATTTTTTTTTGTTTTGCTGCCTCCTTAATATCTTCTGTTCTGGTACTACTAATGTAAAATCTCAACTTTTCATCGAGCTATGGAAAAAATGGTGGAACCGCCACCTTCTGAAGGTGGCGAGGAAACTATAACCGCAATGTCAGCTCTTGTTGCAGTGGGTCAGTACCTGTCCACTAACAATGCCAAAAGCACGTTCCTGCGTAGTACTGGCTTGGTTGTTAAGGCAATCTCGTCCAAACTGCCTCATGATCAAGATATGCAAGCTCAAAACAATGTTGTATCTGCGCTCCAGACACAAGTTCATTCCCTAACAGAGACCCTTTGTGAAACAAGGAGAGACATTGTTCGATGTTGTCAAGATATGCATGGTTTTGAAACCAGGCTATCAGACATTTGCTATGTTGTTCAGGAGCCTAGGAGAACTGAAGGCGAAGGTTATGGTGCTCCATCGGACATTACAACATGAAAACATAACAGTCAGGTCAAATGAACTGAGCTTCTGAACTTCTGGTGGTGCATTTATCTACTAGACTGTTAAAATTTATGCCAACCTTCCTTTTGTTTTATAGTTGTAATTTGTTTTGGTGCGATACAAAATTTGTTCTTAACGTGCAGCCACCGGCTGAAGAAAACAGCAAGCCATTTTTGTATAGTGTAGCGTGTTCCCTATATTTGCACTGGTGGCGAACTTTGATGCCCACCGGTTGTAGTCAACATGGGCCTCCTACGGGCTGTAGAAACAATGGGCCTTCTAAGGGCCGTAGAAACAATGGGCCTTCTTTCTTTCAAAAAAACAATGGACCTTCTACGTGGCGTAGAAACAATGGGCCTTATACGGGCTGTAGACACAATGGGCCTTCTATGGGTCGTATCATCAACAGGCCTTCTACGGGCCGTATGATCGGTTGGCCAAACATGGGCCAATAACAGACCACATTATGGCCGTAAATGGGCTAGAGTTGAAATCGTCCGTTCATGGGCCGACCATAATGGGTCGTCATTAATCGGCCATATTTTGATGACGCTATGAAAACGGCCCAACGTACCAACAGGCCACAAACGGGCCGACTGTAACCACGGGCTGAATTTGGCCCACAAGCAGAAAATGACATTAACGGGCCGTAAGTAAACGAATGTGGAAATGATCCCAAGAATAAATGGGCCCCGAGAAGGCCGAAAGATAACATGGGCTGGAATCGGCCGAACGGAATAATGGGCCGTTAATGGGTATAAAGTGATACACTGTTCATTACGGGCCAGTTTCACCATATGTCATTAATGGGTATAAAGTGACACACTGTTCATTACGGGCCAGTTTTACCACGGGTCGTTAATGGGCCGAGAGTAATAAGGGCCTCATATGGGCCGAAAGACGTCATGGGCCATACATGGGCCGGAAGTTAAAAAAGGCTGGTTTTATATTGGACGGCCCAGATGACGTTACTGGGCCTAATTCGGATAGGCCGTAAACGGGCCCTGGGTTAGCGGGCTGTACATGGGCTATATGCGAACAGGCCGGTAACAGGCTTGCCGTGGGCCGGCCCGCCATCTTTTGACCAAGTCAAACGGGCCGGCCTTTTCACAGGAATGGACCTCTGTTGGGCCGTGCCACGTGTCGGCGTATCATAGGTGCTTTGGGTCCAATGAGTGGATGACATCTGTTCCAACGGCGAGCCGACACGTGTTTCCTCCAGCCAATGATGATTTTACACATGGAAAATCCCCATTGGTCGGGGCTATTAACGGGTTATCGGATCCAAAACCGGACCCGATAGCTTAACGGTGTTCCGTTACGGTGGATGCCACGTGTCGGTCACCCTTGACGAAAGCACTTCTGTGACGCGTGATTTATCGTCATGGAAGTGGACACTTCCGTGATGATAATTTTGGTAATGTCATGGAACACTTCTACGACAGCACAGGTATGACTGTCTTGATTCTGTCATAAAATCTTCATGGATGTACATGCATGACAGAAAACGTGACCTACTATGACAAACACGTATCATTACGGAAGTGTATTTTTTCTGTAGTGAGTATTATTGAAACCGTTGGCGTTCTACTTACCAATTACGTGCCGCCACGCGTCCCCTTTTTTATTGGCTAGGAGGTGCCATGCGGGGAAGCTATTTGAGTACGGGAGGCGTGCGATTATACCCCTACGCGTGCTCATTGGGAGGAGAGCCCTTTGACCTCTATCCGCCGCGCACCTCCCTCCCAACGTCTCCATTAATGGCGCCCGAGCCCCTGTTTCACGGCATGGCTATGTCTCACTTTACCGAGATTTAAGAGAGAAAAATGATAATCTGAAAAGAAAGTTTTGCATGGATCTTGATGTAAGATCCGACGAACCTATATAGCATCGACTGCGACTTATAGCAAGTATGATGAATATAAGGACGATGTAAGTGGATAATAATTATCTTACATATTTAGGAACATAATTTAAAAAGGCCACATACGGCAACACCCGAAATACACAAGGGCAAAAGAAGAAGGAACTAGCTAGTCTCCGCGGCGAGCGGCGACGAGCTCTTTCGTGTCCTCAACACGCTCCTTGAGAGCATCCACTGATTCCTCTCGCAGCTTTCCGCGCTCCATGCGGAGCATGTCATTCTCGTCCATAATTTTCTTAACGATGATGTCGGTGCTCTTCAACAAGGAAGTGATCTCATCCTGCTCATCCTGGAGCTTCGCATTGCCCTCCCTTAGTTGCCGGATGACGCCGAAAGCCTGTTCAAGCGAGGCTTTCATGTCGTCCTGCAACCTCGCCCAGCCATGTATCTAATCCATCTGGCTATCGACGAGCGCATTCATGCGCCTATAAGAGTCCTTGCCTACCCGTGAGACATTTTCCTAGGCCGCCGCGACATGGGAGGACATGTTTGCTGCATTCGCGACACGGCGGGACATCTATGCTGCTTCCGCGGTGCGGCTGAACCAGTCTACTGCGTCAACAGAGCGGCGGGACCTCCGTGCTGCTTCGGCAGCGCGGCGGGGCCTCTCTACTGCTACGGCCTCGCGGCGGAACATGTCGGCTGCTTTCGCGGCGTGGCGGGACATCTCTCGTGCTTCCGCTTCCATGCTCGCCTCACCTCTCGACCTAGAACTCACGCTGGCCATGGCAGACGCAAGGGAATGATGATAAATGACTTGTTTGTTTTTGTGAAGGAGTTGAGGAGGAATGAGCGGTCATCCCGGAGTAGCAGTATTTATAACCGAGTACTAATACGCTCCTAAGTGGGAAACCGTTTAGGTTTTGATTGGTATGAACAGGTTTGTAATTTGGAATGTGACGGGACGCGGGCTCAAAATTTATTTACGGTTCTATAATTCTAAGTGCGATACTATTCCCGGACGGCGTAATGTGGGCATGCGTTCTCGGCCGCGTACGTGGCCTTAGCACCATAGGGTGCACCGCAATAGGCAATGTTAGCACACGTCTTGTTCCAAGAACCGTGCGCGCTCGTTATTACCATCGTGCACGCTTCTTTTGATTAGAACAAGCACTGCAGCCGCGCCATCAATGCAAGATAAAAGAGACCAAGTCATTGATGGCTTGGGCGGCGAGTAGGGTCATGCAAACAGCGATGTATTATTTTAGTGGAACTGCACAAAAAAGATATTGGGGTTAGTCGGACAAATTTTCTACAGCCACACGGAAGGAATTGCGCTCATCAATTGCATAGAACTAGTTGTGCGGCCCACGCAATTACGCGGCTAGATTTATTATTTGGGCATGTAATCAACACCATGTAATGCCCAGGATGGGACTATACCTCCTACGTGTCGAGGCACGACTTAAAGGTATAAGCCCATCCTAGAATGATCTCAAGTTTGGTATCTTTGCACGACTCATGTAAAAGAGGGATTAAATTGCAAAAGGAGATAGTTGGCTTACACTCGCCACTTCACACAATACATTACATAAGTAAGAACATCATTCAAAACATCACAGTCCATCTAAGGGTAAGATCCAAATGAAAGATACCAAAACAACATAAAGCCACAGGTCAGGATCGAATCCTAGTAGAAACCACTACTGATCGTCGAACACGTAACAAGCAAATGGCCACAATCTTCATCGAGCTCCCAGTGGAGTAGTTGAACCAGCTCCTGCTTCATTCTCGGCTGAACCTGCATCTGGTGTTGTAGTATCTGTGAGCCACGAGGACTCAGCAATCCCATAACCATGGGTATCAAGACTAGCAAAGCTTTATGGGTAGGAAGAGGTAAGGTGGTGAGGTTGCAGCAGCGGCTAAGCAAATATGGTGGCTAACTTACGAGTACCAGAATAAGAAGAGCATCTACGCAAACGGTCGCAAAAGTGGTGATCACTAAAGATCCTAAACTACATACGAATCAAACATAACCCCACCGTGTTCTCTTCTCAAAGTGAAAAGAGACAGTCACGGTTACTCACACAGTTGTGTGTTTTACTTAGGATCCTCTGTCAAGTTTTCTACAACCGGACATTAACAAATTCCAATCTGCCACATAACTGTGGGCACGGCTTTCGAAAGATCATAACCCTGCAGGGGTGTTCCAACTTAGCCCATCACAAGCTCTCACGATTAGCTGAAGTGATAAATATACTATCATCACTCCTTATCTTAGGGAAAATCCGATCAGGCTCGGCATCCCGGTAGCACAAGTCATTTCGACAATGGTAAAACAAGTCCAACAAGACCTCCCGGTGTGTCGACACCCTGATAGTAGCCGCGCGTATCTCGTCTAAGGACACTACCGGATGGGTGATGCTACAGGTTATACCAGATACCTCGGGTTTCCCCAAGGCGGCCCTGCAGGACCCCCTTTTGGGACCAACACCATCAGCACTGGCCCCCCTACTATGTAGAATTAAGAATCCTTGGGGGCGCGACCCCCTATGCAATTTCAATTATTTTAATTAAGTTGTTATTATGAGCAAATTAAAACCAATGTTGGGCCTTGCTGGAGGAGTTTTATTCAAAGTCGAACTGTCAAGGGGTCCCCATTTCACCCATCGTGTAAGGAACGCAAAATCAAGGAACATAATGCCGGTTTATCGGCGCCTAAGGTGGCATGAGTTGAACAAAACACCGAGCAAAAGGCCAAGCCTTCCACCCATGCCCAGTATATAGGTGTGTTAATAATATTAATAGATATTGTGATATTCCAACAACAAGTTCCCACCTGGAACGGACTTCATCTTCACCTGCAACTAACAACGCTATAAGAGGGGCTGAGCAAGCGGGTAACATAGCCAAACAGTGGTTTTGCTAGGAAGGTGTCAAGGTTAGAGGTTTCATGGCAACAAGGAGAGGCTGACATAAAAGATGGGTAGCGCGACATGTAATGATAGCATCGAGACAACTAAGCATGGCAATGGTAGTAAAGGTATCCAAGGGTATGATCATCTTGCCTGGGATTCCACGAAGGAGAAGAACAAGTCCACGAAGTAGACGGAGCAACAGTCGAGTGAATCCTCACAACTCCGGAACGAAACCGAAGCTAACAAGAGAAGCAACCGGAAAGAAGCAAAACAACACGGTAAACACCCAAGCATAAACATGGCATATGATGCACATCCAAGTATGATGCATGTCCGGTTTAAATATGCATGGCATGGCAAAGTGCACAAACAACACTACAAGTTAAGTGGAGCACAATATGCAACGAGTTGCATATTGACGAAACACCACATTTAATTATTTAATTGACTCTCGTTATTTACAAGACAAGGTTAAATGTTTTTAACATGGCAAGAGGTGAAGCATAATAAAACTACACTATTTAGACATTTTAAATGAGGCCGGAAAATAACAACAACATATCCATAAAATCCCCATGAGCATGTATAGTAATTATCAGCAACAACAATTCACACATTTAAATGTTGTTAACATGATGCGGATGACATGAACAAGTTTATGCAATTTTTATTAAAAGTTGACATGAAAAGATAAGGAGTATTTGTCACCGTGGTGGAAAGAAAAGGTGCCACGGCAACGATCCGAAAAGGATGCAACGGCAACATATCGGTGCCGGTAACTCGTTGAGAGTCCGGTGCAAAAGGAAAGATGGCGGGAGGCGTGTCAAGCAAGAAGAAAGTGGGGAGATCCCGTCACCGGGTTCCCACGGGTCAGCGACGAGGCAACCGAGGAACATGACAAGGACGAAACGGGCACGAAGCACAAGTGGAGCACAACTCATACAACACAACAAGCATTCCACGAGTCATCCACGGGGTCGTCTCGTTATACCTTTGAACCGTGCGTTTCGGGGCGGTTCGAGACGTAGAGGAAGAAGGCGTTCATGTTCGGAGAGGAAGTAGCCGCTCCGTAGAGGGAAGTAGTTGTACTCGTGGTCTTCGGCGACGGTAGTCGCTCGGGCGTCGAGTTCGTAGATGTACTAGCGGTCTCGGCGACGGTAGTGGTACACGGCGACGGTAGACGTTCGGTTATCCGTAGAGGTACACGTGTAGTCGAACTTGGCGGTTCGTCGGCGACTCGAAGGGGTACTCGGCGGTCTCGATCCGTAGATGTACGGGTCCAAAATTAGATATGCTTGCTGTTACATGGTTACTTGAGATAACAATAACAGCAACAAAACAACAAAAAAAGGAAAAAAAAAGGCTGCGGGTCGGCGAGGATGGACGGAGGGAGCTCTTGCTGGCCGGAGGCAGCAGCAAGGAGGCGCACTGGAGGCGCTGTCGCCTGACGAGGAGGAAGGGGCCGCGGGCGACAGGCGCGAGGAGAGGAGCCGGGGAGCTGGACTCGCAGCTCCTGGCCGGTCGGGTGGCGAGCGAAGGCCGGCCGCGGCTGGAGTTGCGCGGCGCGCCGATGCTGGAGATGGAGAGGAGGCACTGGCCTCGCGGCAAGGACGGAAGGGGCGGCCGGAGGGGATCCTCGCGGCGGCCGGCGGCGGCTGGTGAAGGGGGCCGCACGGGGGAAGGTGGTCGCGGCTCCCGTGGAGGAAGGAGGTCGCGGCGCGCGGCTTGGAGGGAAGAGGCGAGGTGAAGCGGCGGCCTTGGCGCGGTGCTGGGCTCCTGGCGTCGGAGGAGGGAGGCCACGGCAGGCGCTCGGGGCGGAGCGGTGCTCCAAGGCGCGGGAACGACGCGGGGATCGGGCACGGCGCTGCGGGACAGAGAGGTGAGCGAGGGAGATGCTCGAACGGGAGGAGGGTTCGGGGTCGAGCGAGAGGAAAAACGGGTCGGGCGCTGGGAGTGGCGGCGGCGTGCGGGAGATGAGAGGGAGCTACTCTGGCTCGGCTAGGGTTACGAGCGCTGCGGGCCTAGAGGCCAGATGGGCCAGCTGGGGGGGAGGAGGCCCAGATGGCCAGGAGGCCGGTGGGCTGCTGCTCTTCTGTTGTTTTTTTTAAACTGCTGCTGAAAGTTACCAAGCGGTTTTCCAAATAAAACAGAAAAACACAAGAGGAAAAGAAAGAAAAGAAGAGTTAGGAAAAGGCTTAGGGCATAGGGTAAAATTCCCTGGACTCACAAAAATGTGAGGAATTTAATTAAAATTGTTGGAGGGTTTTTGGAGGAACCTCGATACAACGGAAAAGAATATAAGGAAGGTTTTTGATGGAGAAACTTGAATTAAAGAAGCATGGGGAAATATATGCAAGTGTGTTACGGTGATTCCGAAGCAATGGAATATTTATTATATAGCTCCCTACATATTGGGAGGATATGTTATAAAGAGAAGACAACCTTCCCTCGATTTAAATGGACCAAAGGTCCACACGATTTATTTAAGTTGAGAAGCAAAATTAAAGACATGATGGCATGATGGCATGATGCAATGCAAAAATAAATAACACCAGCTCAAAAGAAACACACGGGAGAACCCGGAACATCTGGAATCTTCTGGAATCTTCTGGGACGTCGGTCTTCGGGCGTCACAACTCTCCCACACTAATAGAGGATCTCGACCCGAGATCCTAGAGATGTCACCGGGTAAAAACAGAAAAGGAAGAGGTAAAACAAAGTTGCTTCTTTGACAGACGAGTGAAACCACGAACCTTGAGAGGTTGACCAAAATGAAAGAAGAATACAACGAAGATGAACGAATATGAAAACTCCGTTAGAAAAGAGGAACAAAGAACATTACGAGAACCCTTAAGGTTGAAAGACATGAAAGGAGAGCTTACGAGCCAAAAGAATAAGAAACCGCAACGGTATAGCCAAGGAATAAGAATGACAGAATTTGGACAGCACTCCGTCTGAAAATGGAAGGAATTGAACAAGAACTTGCCAAGTTGAGATGATACTTGAAGAAATCAACAACACACAGCCTCCGAAACAAATAAAAGAATGGCACAAGGGGTAAGAAGGATTTAGACAGCACTCCGGTTGAAAAGAGAGGCAAAACATGAAAAGATGAGAGAACTGAAAAGAGGACATAATACTCCGGTTAAATGGATAACAAGGAAAAGAACATGATCTTGACAAAACGAGATTATGGGACCAAAAAGGGCAATATCACAATGCATCCGGAATGAAAGAATAGAATATAGATCAATGAAAGAAAAGAATGGAGAAGAAAAATGACTACTTCTCTCAAAATGAATATGAAATCATCCTTACGAAGAAGTGTTGAACGTGGTTGATGGAAAATCAACAACGAAACGAATGAGGTTCATGTGGGCTTATGGAAAACATCTCAAAATTAAGAGGTGATAACCAGCCACTCAGGAGAACATTTGATTGGATTGAGATCAACAAGGAGACGATAAACTTATTTCACCGGAATGATAAATGAAGAACTTGGGTCATTTATAAACACCATAATTAGCAACAATCCTTAGGGAAAGCTTTTAGGTGAAATATAACCCAAATCACTCCAACAAATAATTGAAGGGGGTGAAAGGATCTCCTGAACAAGGAAAATGATGGTTTTAAATATCTCATTCTTGATAACTCGTGAATCATGAAACATGAAGGAATTGACAAGAATGACATAACACCATCTGAAAGATAAGTTGGAAAGGATTGCAATTGGAAGCATGATGAAGAATGCTTGAGCTCGAACAATAATCTTGATGAAGACTTCAAGGATGAATTAAATGATGATGAACCACCATGAAAACTCCGGTAATGAAAGCATGAGAAGTGAAAGATGAAAAGAATAAGATTCAAGGCCTGCGATGAATTAGATTGAGGTTTGAAATGATATAATAGATATAACTTGGAGCTCCGGAAAACAGAGATTAAATCACCTTGAAGGAATAAGAATAAGAATTATGTCATGCATATCCTTCACCAATTTAAATTGGCGACAAGCAATGGATTTGGCATCCTACTTATTCTCGTTGGAAAGAATTAAGTGAGATATAGCACAAGCTTGGATAAATATTCAACGAACCACCGGTAGGATTATGAAAAGAACAAATGAATTAAAACGATAACAACGGAAGGGTAATCTTGAAAGAACCACCGTAAAAAATAGGGAGACGAACGAAGAGATATCAATGAAGAATATTTGGAGGACGAAGTTGAAAGCTGAGAACGAAGAAATATTCTGAAATGATGGCCTTTGGAGGATCACAAAGAAAAGAATTCATGAAATGCTTTGGATGGCATAAAAGAATTCCTCACAAACGAAACAATAATGAGGATGTCATAAGCTAGAACCACGAATCTTCAAGAAGACGGCCAAGATTTAAGAGAAACACTTCTCCGGTCTTCAATTGTTGAGAATGACAAGGAGAAACACCTTGAAGAATTGCGAGATACTCCGGAAGAATAAAAAAAGATGAAAGGTTGGAGCTAAAGATGAAATTAATTGAAAACAAGCTTGGAGAAGGCATGTGACTGATGGAGATCATTCTTACGTCACACTTTGAAAGGAATTTCAGAATACTCCGGAAAATAGAAGAGCCAGGTAAGATCCTGGGAAAAGACCTGTGGGTTAGGGCCCACTAAAGAAATCACCGTTGGAAAAGATTGCTGAAGAGATATTGCACCGGTTGAATTAAATGGCTTGAATAAGATAGCAACCTCAAAATAGTTTGAACGGATTAAGAATGGAATTATGAATCTTCAGCACTCCGGATATGAATAGCAAGAGGAGAATGATTAATTGGTGCACCGGAATAAGAAAGCATTATGAAATGAGGAAAAGGATAAGATCAACACCGAAATCTTGAATACATCCACCGGCAGAATATGAGAACAAAAGAATGATGAACTTGAAGCTCTTGAGCATCTTCACGATAAATCACCGGATAAGAACATTGAAGGAAAAGAATGAAGAAATATCACATGAATAAAATGGATATATCATCTGAGAATTCCTGGCAACAAGAAGAAGAAGAGTGGGAGGGTGGGTAAAACAAAGACAACTTGAGATGATTGAAACAGACAATTTGTCAGATTTCTCAACGGCGTCCGTATGGAATAACTTGAAGAGAAGGCACACCGGTTGGAAAAGGATTAACATGAAGATATAGATGCATCAAGAAGAATTAACACTCCCATAGAAATATGAGAACACCGATTAGGAAGGGTATGGAATCAACATTTGACATCGAAGCAACTCGAATACCAGAATCAAAACAAAATAAAGGGTAGATATTTCGCAGCATCATCTTCACAATATCATCCGAGCAAAGAATTGAACGAATGAATACCGTAGGTACATCAACTTGACGAGAAGCCACTGGGAGAAGAAAAGGTAAATAAAAAGGAACAATGAACAGATAGAACAAATACAAGATAGAAGCTTCGTCCGACATCTTCGTGCTGAAAGCTCATGGAACGTGTTACAAAAGGGTTTTGCAATCCCCGAATCAGCATAGCCAAGGACCCTTTAAGATGCAACTCCCGATCGGAACAAGTCCATAAAACCACTTCACTGAATGTAGAACCCCGAAAATCATACCATGCACTCGTTGGAAGAATGCCTAGAACTACTAGACGAACCCACCTATTAATTTCCGAAAGTTTCCAGTTATGCAATCAGGTGTTGGGGATACAGGGGAAGCACCGCGCAATCAACTCTAAACCTACATCCAGCTGTATCCATCCTTCAACACATAACCAGTTGTTCTCGGAAACCGTTTACCTCGGACCTTCGAAACGCATCCACTATACAAGCTATGGCAATACTCCCGAACTACCTCCCCAGTACTGGGTGATGTCGGGGTTATCTTGCCACTAACCGCATAGGAGAGTTTTCGATGTCGGCCGTCTTAAGTATTCTAGTACTGTCGCGATGGATTTGTGACGACAACACCTCGGAGCTCAACTCCCCGGGACACTGCCACAACCCCTAATGACAGGAGGCACTGAGAACAATGTTCTCGTCACAAAGACATCGAAACAATCCAAACAATACTCGCGAGATACTAAAAAAAAAATTGGTGCTTTTTTTAAATTAGAAGAGGCAAGAGTAATCGTCAGGAGTCCTCACCAGAATGAAAAGAGATGAGGAGCAAAAGAAATCCTACTCTCCGATATATATATATATAGGACTCAAAATATTTTAAGTGTGTGCCTAGACTCAACCGTCAACGATTCGATCAATCAGTGGGGGCTTCTAGGTCGGAGAAGGCTCTGAATACCAACTTGTAATGCCCAGGATGGGACTATACTTCCTACGTGTCGAGGCACGACTTAAAGGTATAAGCCCATCCTAGAATGATCTCAAGTTTGGTATCTTTGCACGACTCATGTAAAAGAGGGGTTAAATTGCAAAAGGAGATAGTTGGCTTACACTCGCCACTTCACACAATACATTACATAAGTAAGAACATCATTCAAAACATCACATCCCATCTAAGGGTAAGATCCAAATGAAAGATACCAAAACAACATAAAGCCATAGGTCAGGATCGAATCCTAGTAGAAACCACTACTGATCGTCGAACACGTAACAAGCAAACGGCCACAATCTTCATCGAGCTCCCAGTGGAGTAGTTGAACCAGCTCCTGCTTCATTCTCGGCTGAACCTACATCTGGTGTTGTAGTATCTGTGAGCCACGAGGACTCAGCAATCCCATAACCATGGGTATCAAGACTAGCAAAGCTTTATGGGTAGGAAGAGGTAAGGTGGTGAGGTTGCAGCAGCGGCTAAGCATATATGGTGGCTAACTTACGAGTACCAGAATAAGAAGAGCATCTACGCAAACGGTCGCAAAAGTGATGATCGCTAAAGATCCTAAACTACATACGAATCAAACATAACCCCACCGTGTTCTCTTCTCAAAGTGAAAAGAGACAGTCACGGTTACTCACACAGTTGTGTGTTTTACTTAGGATCCTCTGTCAAGTTTTCTACAACCGGACATTAACAAATTCCAATCTGCCACATAACCGTGGGCACGGCTTTCGAAAGATCATAACCCTGCAGGGGTGTTCCAACTTAGCCCATCACAAGCTCTCACGATTAGCTGAAGTGATAAATATACTATCATCACTCCTTATCTTAGGGAAAATCCGATCAGGCTCGGCATCCCGGTAGCACAAGTCATTTCGACAATGGTAAAACAAGTCCAGCAAGACCTTCCGGTGTGTCGACACCCTGATAGTAGCCGCGCGTATCTCGTCTCAGGACACTACCGGATGGGTGATGCTACAGGTTATACCAGATACCTCGGGTTTCCCCAAGGCGGCCCTGCAGACCCCCGTTTGGGACCAA
>LR738716.1:161314238-161340499 GCA_902687465.1 Secale cereale | reverse complement strand
ATATATATATGATTGGTTCTACTAGAAATTCTATTTATATATATATATATATATATATATGCATAACGTGTACAATGTGTAGTATCGTAAAATACCAGCAAAAGAAAAAGAATTAAATGGAAAACACAAAATTAAATGAAAAAGAAATCATAAAACCAAAAAAAAAACCTTGTAGTACCGATTGGTTTTACCAACCGGTACTAAAGGGCTCCCGGCCCCCGGAGCGCTCGTGCCACGTGGTTGCCCTTTAGCACCGGTTCGTGCTGAACCGGTACTAAAGGGGGGGGGGGCCTTTAGTGCCCACACTTTAGTGACGGTTATGGAACCGGCACAAAAGGGCCTTACGAACCGGTGCTATTGCCCGGTTCTGCACTAGTGTCATCATAAGCTTTGCCTTTGAATTTCTTTTTAAAATTCTGCGCTAGGTGTCGCATACATTCCCTATGTTCCACTCCAGGGAATACAATTTCTACTACGGTTTCTAAACCCTTGCTAGCATCTGTGTGTATAACTAAACCTAAGGGTGTACCTATAATGTTGCGCAACTGCTGCAGAAACCAGACCCAACTATCCTCACTCTCTACCTCCAACACACCAAATGCAACTAGGAATAGCCAGTTGTGTCCATCAATCATAGAAGCTGCTGCTAGCTGGCCTCTCCATCTTCCATTCAAAGCGGTCGCATCGACAGCTAGATAGGGCCTACAACCATTCAGAAACCCCTGTCAGCAAGCCTTCAAACGAACAAAAGCCCTCCTGAAGCACTCCTTCTCCATTGCCTTCCATTTTAATTTGTACTTAACTGTATGCTTGTCAATCTCTACAACACTCCCTGGACTAGCCGTCTCCACTTCAGCTTTGAATGCGTAAAGCAACTGAAAACTCTCATTCCATGGACCATTAATCCTATCAAGAGCCCTTTCCTTAGCATAGTAAATCTTCATGTAAAGTATAATAATCTTGTACTTCGCAAATAGCTTCCCATGGAGTGATGTTGGACCAATTGTTGATGTTTCCCTCACCCAATCCAAGATTGCATCTGTGACCCACCTAGTCTTTGCAAGCTTAGATTTGTCCTTTCCCCCTCCCCCTCCAGGTGGGCAAGTGTGCCCGTGTGGGTTGCTTTTTATCTGAAACAAAATGAAAAATGATGTCAAATACAATTAAGAAACAGTACACATGACCTGAATATAGAATGGATAAATAATCTGGTAACAATATTGAGTTGTAATGCCTGAATCAATTTGCTCTTTCGCATAGTGGATGCATGCAACCTCCACCTGCACCTATCATAAGGGCAATGAACAGTGAATCTTCCTGGCTCACTGCTATCAACCTCATAAGAGTTTTCAGTGAGAATGCAATATGTAGTCACTGCATTACGACAGTCCACCATCGATTTGAATACGGTTCCTGGAGTAAGGTCAGGACTCTCCCTGTTCCACTCAATTGTTGGCATGTCCTCACCATCATATCCTTGTAAAAATAAGGAGTTGATGTTCTCCTCCCTCTCTTCATCATCAGTGTCATCAAATCTAGCACGGCTGCTAGGCTCCTCTGCATATTCATCTTCCACTGCCTGTTGACTGACTCTATCTACCAGTTCGGGGAATAGAATCTCATCCTCATCATCGTGTCGAGGCACTTCCTCGTCAGGCTCTGCATCTACTTCTACATCAGGTGCGGAAGGGAGAGGAGAAGTGGCAGAATTAGCGGTAGCCGACATGTTGAGGCTTTCAGAACCACTAGGTTTACTTAGTTTTGACCTACAAGGAGTGCAAGGATGCTCGCTATTAGCAAAGATAGATGATGTCTGAATACCCTTCGGGATACGTTGTTTGCGTGCCTGAAGCACACCGATATGGATTTACCGAAACGACTGTCATCATTCAAACTAAATAGCAATCTCAGATGCTCATCACAAGTTAATGGGACAAATCTCTGCTCGGTACTGTCGAAATATCTTAGTTCAACAGCATCAGCAGGGCTCCACGGATACTCCCAACAGAGTGCCTCGCGGAAATCTCTGAACGATAAGCTGGTTTCTACCACTTTAGGATAGAAAAATCCAGAAATCATACACGGTTTAGTTCCACGCAGCTCGCTATTTTCCATTCTAACCGCCTGCCAAAAAGCAAGTGCAGGATCAACCCTATTCGACTGAAATAAGATAAAGGGCGCAGTTAGGCCGATTGTTTTTTAGATAAATTGCGCTGATTCACGCCAACCGTGGTCAAATACAGCCTAATTTACAAATCTCCTAATCAATTTGAGAGGAAAACGATGCTTACCCAGGTGGAATCCATGAATTATCAGCCTCTGATTCGACCCAATCATCTCCACGGTCGATGGGCCGGACGGGGTGCCCCCCCCCCCCGACATCGCTTCCTAATCTTAGATGAGGAGAGAGGGTAGATGCGGCGGAGGCGGCACGACTGCGGCGGAGGCGGCAAGAGTGCGGCGGAGGCGGCACGACGACGGCGGATGGGGCGGCGTGGAAGCGACTGGATCTGATTCATCACTGGTTACCACATAACGGTCAAAATGTGGACTCCACCTTACGCGGCCCCACTAGTCAGAGTTAACGGTCAAGCCATTGACCCGACGGCAACGTCCGCTGTGACCAGTTCTGAGGGTTTCGGGCAAGGGAGTGGGGAAAAGTGAGCAAAAATTAGGAGCGTGGGAATGAATGAGTAGAACTAACGAACCAGGGGCACAGAAATAAAAATCCCTTATTTCTATATACATATCTATGTGTGTTTGCCATGCAAAACCATAGACTTCTGTATTTCTCTCTCCCTTCCACTCCACATCCATATATGTGTGTCTGCTGTCAATAAATTTCAAGGCACTTTACCTCAAGGGTTCGTATATAAACATCTGTCATCTTCTCTGCTCGTCACATGTCCTATTTGCACCTTTTATCGCTGGTAAATCAAGTTTTTTATATGCTTTCACGCAAATATGTACTAATCTAATTTCCTATGTGGCTTCCCTTCGAAGGCAATGCAATTCCACTATACGTTTATTGGAAACAACAAAAACTATCTCCTCTTACTCAATCGCGTCGCATCTATACATTTCTTATTGTATCCACTTTCATCAACTTATATTATTTTTGCATACCTTAAATGGCCAATTATGTGCATGCCATGTTTTTTTTTGTACGGTATTGTAGCACAAAATGATTATGCTTCCTAAATTCATGCATGTCATCATGCTTGCCTTGTACGTCATTTTCTATATCCATGTATTCTTTTATTGTTTAAAAGTGTATCATTTCTTTGTATCTAGTGACCGGCAAGAAATCTACGATGAACTTTAACTAATGCATGTCGTCTTTGTGGCTATTCTGTTTGTGTTGATGTACTCCACAATAACATACTAAGTTCTATGGAATGGAAATTAAATTTGTATTTTTAATATGTTATTCCTCAATAGTGTGTTCCTATAATAATAAAAGAACTATTGACATAATAAGTTATTATTAAAATTTCATGTATATATTAATGACCATGCTATTTATAGACCTAATATATTCTTAACACACACTTTATTTTGGAGTTAGTAATTAATATATAGTATACTTTGAAGTTAGTCATAAGGATTCAATGCGGATTTATTTACATAGCCAACTACGTTTTGACATTCACATACTTGAGATGTAGTTCATATCCGAATACAAAGGCTATTTTAGTAATTTATTATTTTGATATTCATACATGTATTGATTGTCTAAAAGAACGCAAATCTGTAGTAATAACATGCTAAAATATCCATTTAATTGGTCTATGGTTCTAGTTTTATGATCGAGGAAATTAAGGCGACAAAGATTTGTAAAAAAAATGATGAAGAACAATGTGCAAAACAGAAAAATACAGTTGTGTATAGGTATTCTGTAAAACTATCCGGAATCGTAGATGAAGTACACGCATTCTGCTAGTAATCTTCCTTTATGTACGTAATGTGTTAATAGAAGTCATTGTTTGTTAATAGAAGTCATTGTTTGTTAGGAAAGAAAACTATGCTAGAACATCTCACAAAAAGCAAGCCATTTATTCAGTAGACACAATCCGGTTGCCTAGATGCTAGAAAAAAAGATTTTAAAGGGAAAATATGAGGAAATACATTTGGTAGACCTTCATTGTAGCAGATCATACCCATTAGATGTTACCCAAACAATATATACGATTCTTAATCGAATGGATTATATAACAAAAATTCCAACTCATCGGCCAGTTTTTTGTAAAATATGTAGGTTTTTTGCGGCAAAAAATTATGTATTTTACACACAAACAGGCGATGCATATATCCTGTCTACAAGTGACCGATACTATTTTTGTGTAAAATACGTAGTTACTACATAACCAAATGATCTCACATGGCACAATGTATATCCTATCTACAAAATTAAAATAAATGCATATACCTTCATAGAAAGAAAAGGCATATATCTTGCAAGCATGCATACATTATATGAAAATGCTTCTGTTAACACAGGTCAAATCAGGTTCGCCATCGTCTGAATCAGCCGACGGAGTTGCACCGGCTGGCCTGAGAACCTGCTCCGGAGCAACCCCCACCCCACCCCACCCAAATTACAACCACCCCATCCTGAAATCGAACGTATGCAGTACATCTACCGCCCCCGATTTCTACCAGACTATTGATTATTAACTTTGCAATTTCTGTATTTCATCCAACAGTCGAGTTGTCCTTTGTTTTGTATGTTCATTCGCTGACTAGTATGGTTCTGGTCATGTGTTAGCTCATTTATCATCAAACTTTTTTGTAGGCCAAGCTTCGTTGATAATTCGATAACCCATAGCTATGTGCATAGATAATCGTGGCTAATTCCATAGTTTCAATACTCAGTGCTTCGAATGATGGTGAGAAAATCTGACGAAACCGTGTTTCATTACTTTTTCCATAAAGAGCTTTCAAATTTATGCATAGGTAGTTGGCGGCTATTTGCTTTCATTTTCCAAAATTTCATGCTTCCACCCAACACTAATAATGCACTATTTGCAATATTTTCCAGCTTCATACATCTAGAAAAATGGAAGCATGACCATATCAAATATATAAGCTTCGTGGTTTATTTGTTAGAATTACTGCTAAAAGGCTTGTTTGTTAGCGTATACTTCCGTGCAAATATTCCAGCCAATTTCTGTGAGATGGGAGCTTCCAAATATACACATGCGCAGTTGGCAGCAAATTTTGTTGTTGCATGTTTCAAAATTACATGCTTCCACCCAGCACTAATAATCCACCATTTGCATTATTTTCTAGCTTCATAACTACGTGCTTATACATTGTACTCATTTTGCTACAGTAGTCTACAAAAATGCTTCCGAGCCTTCATCTAATAATGACTAACAATGGATTTAGTTTGTATGCTGGCGACACAACAAATGCGGCCTCATTTTCCCACATTCTTGTTTGCCTTAGACAACAAATAAGCTCTTAATTCTAGTAGTGTCTTGCTTCCATACAAGCAAACTTGCGCCAAGCTGCTCCATGATGCACCGCTGGTGACCTCATCGGTGCAGGCATTCCCGCAGTAGGTGGTTGTGCCTGCCATCTCCGCGGCATTCATTGCATCACCAGGTTGCATGGAGGTTGAACCAACAGTCGGGGCATCACCAGGTGCCCGCCCTCAGTATTGTACCATACATGTAATATCTATTGTTGCTTCGTATGTTCTATGCTTACGCGACATGTCTAACGGATGTATACTTCAAGCGCGGTTGTGTGTTAGCCACAATATTAGTTTTTTTTCTTTCACATTCCCTGCTTCCAAGTAACACTAGTTATACTTCAGATTGTTTTCATGATTCTTAATCATCGTGCTTCTTAGTTGTATTATATATGCTTCTTTGGCATAGAGAGTTCGCTTCCACTATGTACGAGTTTTGTTGAGATAGCACCACGTTCATGTTTCCATTTACTAGCAATGCCCTAAGGCTGCAGCATGCTTCCATTTAGTCATTTATTTGTTTAGATCGTTCCAAAATTTGCTTCAACCAGCTTCACTATTTCCCACATTTTTATTTCCATCAGATAAGCTTCCTTTTCTTAATGGATACACTTTATTCTATAAATATATTGCTGAACACAAATGATCTATCTTGACACATATTTCAATGGTGAAGTTATTTATCATGCTATATGTGGTAACTAATTTGTGCCACTACAACTAATAATGTGTGCTCTTATTTCTCATATGTGTTGCACGTAGCCTCATGTTGTCATTTGTTTCAACTATTTTGAAAGATGCTTCATTGTTTCTTGCATGTGTTCCCATGGTTTCCAATCCTAAGTATAACTAACAAAAATGTTCAGGTTGTTGTTCACGTATCATCGTAAGCAAATATGCTTCACTGTATTTTTACATGTGTTCTAGTAGTGATGAAGTTTTGCATCAATTACTGGCCTTTTGTGCTTCTTATCTATTTTCGCTGAACCGCGGGTGCCTCAACCATTGTGAGCATAGCTTCTTCCAGTAAACATTCATTGTACTAACATTTTGCTTATGCTAATGCTTCCTAGTGCAAGTGTGCGCTTGAGTTGTTGCTAACTAGCACTCCCTCCGTAAACTAATGTAAGAGCGTTTAGAATACTGAAATAGTGATCTGAACGCTCTTATATTAGTTTACAGAGGGAGTAATATAGAATTTTTTTATCTGAATATGATAGACATTTCGATGCACCTAACTTCAGCCATCTTCTTGTTTCTATACAATGCCAAATGAGGCTATGATGATGTTGAGTATGATGCAACCGGCACCGCTGTTTGCCGGCGACTACTGTGTTGGCGACAAGGAGCTTGAAGCGTGCGTAGAGCCTATCCATTGTCAACCCATTCAGCACACGCTACAATTTCAGCTAGGCAGGGCTGAAAATTGTCTCGTTGTAATAATGTTCATTTTTCTATTAAATAAATGAGTTGTAAATTGTTGTTCATATCGAGTGACTATGTTTCGATTATTTGTGCTTCTACAATTGCTCTTTTTTAGCTAGTAATATGTGTCATCACATCAGAAAATAATGCCTCCAAAGCAATTACAGCTGCTTCCACAGAACAGAAAAAATGTATCCTATTATGTGAACAATTAGTTCCATCGCACCAGAAAATGATGTTTCCTACTATCAAGAAGATTGTTTTGGTTGTACAAAATTTAAGCTAACATCTTTTTTTTTTGGAGAAATATTTAAGCTACCATCTAAAAGAACAAAGGAATTACTTGCTGGATTGAATTGCCAGAAATAATTGTTGTTTACCAAAATTGTTTCCGCAAAAGATGGGATTTTACGTCATTATAGGAAGCTGTTTTAGGGAACAAACCGTAGGTACTCGGGCTAGCGATTTTAGTGGACGTGCTAAACACGTAGGTTGTTAACCAAGGAAACAAATCACAGTCAGCGGCCAGTTGTTTCCTAAAACGAAGGACCAAATGCACGTAATCAGCAATCCATACTGGATACCATACACGTGATTTATGGAAGCATGCAGTCCAGGGCCTCGTTTTAATGGATCGTAGTTAGAGCAACTCTAGCAGACCCAACATCCTTCCGGCCCGCAAAAACGGACTGCAGTTCGCGCAAAAACGCTGTTGCGGGCTGGCGCGGACGCCCGCATGAATATCTTTTTTTAAGGGTCCATTATGCAGGGTCTGATCTGGGGCAGCTTCTCCCGGCCCGCAAAACTGAAATTTGCATCTTAATTTGATCTAGCATATTGCATTTTTTTGCTTTTTCAACAACATTGGATATAAAAGACATCACCAATTCTTTGCTAGAATAGCAAGACCAAAGAAAACAAGAACCACAAGTATGCATTTTAGAAGATTTTCAACTTCCATAACTCCTCCCACTAGTTGGACTAATATCTTCTCCATGCATTCATTGTTGATCTGTAGATTCTTGATTTTGCATTCTTCTTTCAGCCGCATCGTTGCCTTCGATTCTATCAAGGAGCGCCAACATCTATTATGTTTCTTTCTATCAATAAATCAATGTATTGGCCTTTCCAAAATCAAAATGAGCATCCATCGTCCTACACAAAAGAATGACCATGTTCGAAATAAGGATCCGCATCTGAACTAAAGAACGAGCTATTAAATGAGCTACCGCAAGTGCACGTACCCCGTTGTTTTCGCATTTGAAGAACACCCATCCGGGGTGCTTCGGGGTGCCCGAAGTGAGCCGCAACACTTTCCGCGTGCAGTCGTCGCACTGTATGAGCGGCATTGGCAAGCCACAAAGACGCTGCGCGAGTGCCGAGCCCGGTGGACGGCCGGACGAATCCATGCCCGCAAACCTTCGACGGCGGCGGGCGAACAAACCCGTACCTGCATGCTGCGATGCGTCCTTCCCTAGGCTTCAGGAGAGGCTCCCCAACCACTCCATCGCTTGGGGCAGCGGCCAGTGGCCGGAAAAAGCCAAATCCGGCGAAAATCCGGTGGCCCGCGTTAAAGTGCCGCAGATCGGCAAATCCGGCGGCCCGCCGACGCAGGGGGGAGCGAGTGGAGGCCTCGTGCGCGTGGCGGCCTTTCAGCGTGCTCCTACCGGCTGCTTTCGCCGGAATCTTGGGCGGCGGCCGCCGGCGGCGCGAGGGGGAGAGGAGCGGTGGTTGGTGGGGAAAAGCGCATGATGAAATGCCCCCCACCAACCGCTTCCGCTTATATGCAGGGCATCACAGCCGCGAGGGGGAAACCCGCGTTTTCCCGGGTTGAGGAAGGGATTTTGCCGCGCCCCTCAGATTTTTTTGCGGGCTGGGGCGGGATGCGAGGTCTGATCGGGCAGTTGCAAATCTTGTGTTTTTAAATCTTGGCACAAACAAAACCATGCAGGATTATAATAAGCATGGTATTTGCAATCTTGTGTTTTTACATCTCTGCAAATCACAGAAACATTCAATAGTTTTCGTTATTATTGGAGGTGCTAATCCACAATTCCAACCCTTGCTCGTGAGTCCATGAGTCCACATGACCAAAGTTTGAATATTTCTTTTGAGGCAAATGACCAAAGTTTGATGAACACCTGTTCTACCGTACGTTTATTTTATTGAGTGGCAGTTCTACTACGTGCACCAACCGATCTTACCGTACCCACGAAGCTCTGACGCTGCCTGCCGGCCTTCACCGGCACCGGCGCCGGCGACGGCGCGTCTGGAAACAGATCGACCGCCGCCTTCCACGTGCCCGAGGATGAGGGTGGCCCACAGCGGCGCCGCCGCACCGAGGGCCCCATCACTCTGGCGCTGGGTTATCCGTGGCCGTACTGGCGCTGGCAGGAGGCGGATGGCGCGGATCTGTAGAAATCATTTCTGAAAGATTCTTTCTGATTGGACATGGCTTTGCTCTGACCTGATGAGTGATGCCCTGCTCTGTTCATTCGATTCGACACTGCAAGTGAAATCCATGTCCAAAATAATTCCTCTCGCCGCTTCTCTTGTCATTAGCAGGCAAATTTGACAATTTTGACCTGTTAACGAAATCAATTCACGGAATGAAATGCCCGTGAAACTATTTCACAGCCCTGACCTTTTTGTGTAGCGCCTGTCACGACGGCGCCACACCCTGCAGCGCCTAGCTCGGGGGCGTTGCACGCCTAGCCAGCGTCGCACCCGGTGATCCGAAAAATTACTAAGTCAGTGTGCAACGCCTGAGAGCTAGGCGCCACACTATACAGTGTAGCGCCTAGCTCCTAGGCGTTGCACGTGGTTGCACTACAAAATGAAGCAACCACTAGTGCAACGCCTAGGAGTTAGGCGCTACACTGTATAGTGTGGCGCCTAGCTCTCAGGCGTTGCACACTGACTTAGTAATTTTTAGGCAGTTCGGGGTGCGACGCTGCCAAGGCGTGTAGCGCCCCCGAGCTAGGCGTTGCACAGTGTAGTGTAGCGCCGTCGTGGCGGGCGCTACACAAAAAGGTCAAGGGTATGAAATTGTTTCACGGGCAGTTCATTCTGTGAATTGATTTCGCCGAGAGGTCAAAATTGTCAAATTTGCCTCATTAGCAAGCTCTACTTGTTATTTGTTTTTCCTTGCAGTGATAAGTGATGTACATTGTGAGCTCCTGACTCATTGGCACTGAAGCTACAATGTAGAATTTCTTGTAACATCCTTGTTTTGATCTCTCCTGTCGTTTTAGCGATAGAGTCTCAGCTGCACTGCACTGCACCACAACATACGGACAGAATCTAACTTGTACAACACCCTGTGGGTATTGCTGGGATCCCTTTATCTCCTTGGCATTGCTAAAAGTAGGAAAATGATTCTAGCATATGTCACATTGTCACCAGATTCCTTCTGCTGAGATTCCAAAAGTTCTCGACTGGAACCATGTCATGCTTTCATCTGCATCTCTCTGAACTTTTTTTTTAAACGAGACTCTTTATTCAACAGAAGATATGATGGCACTACTACAAGTATCAGCTGGTGTGGTGTGTATCTGCATATATATGTATGCCCTTTTGCTCTGGCCTTGGGCATCGTTGGCATTGTGGCTGCCTCCCTGCAGACAGAAGTACTGGCTCTTGGCAAAGGTAATAGCCTTCTGGTCTTTCTACTCTCTACATCCTTAGAGTTAGAGCATAAACTTGCTTCAGCTTAAGATCATGTTTATGGTCTTCTGATCCTATTTTAGGCTGCTCTTTTTCGCTGGGCTTGGGGTTGCTTCTCTGCAAAAGTATTTTAGGCATCCTTGGCCTATAGGCTGCTTCTCTGCAAAAGTATTGGCTTGTTCAAAGAGCTTCTGGGCAAAGGTAAGAGGCTTCTTGTCTTTGTACTTGCAACATATTTACATCATAAATTTGCTATACCTTTAGATGATGTTTATGAGGGCACACAGGAACCTAAAGTGCATAGGTTACGTTCTATTTGTCCTGAAATTAAAAATGGTTCTAGTATTAGACACTTTTCTTTAATTTATCTGGCATGATGCATGCGCATCCATGTGAAGTTGGAACAGACTGCTGGTAATAACTCATATTACTACATCTTCTTAATTTCCTCTGAAAGAAGTATTGGCTGTTGGCAAAGATGCGTTGGCTTCTTGTCTTTCTACTAGATCATAAACCTGCTAAATCTATGGATCACCTGAAGTGCATAGCTTACTTCCTGTTTGTCCTGAAAAAAACTTGCTCCAGTATTGGATACCTTTCTTGGATTTATCTGACATCGAATATATGCATCCATGTGAGGTTGGAACAGACTGCTCATAATAACACACACTACTACATCTTCATATTTTAGGCTGCTGTATCTTACATTTGTCATGGCACCGGATCAATACCATGAGCAAGGTAACAGGAGTGGTCACAACATCAGCAGCAAATCCTTTCAAAGATGTGAGGGCTGCGATGCACATTACTATTGGTGTCATATGGATGATACCCAGAAGTATTTCTTCAAGTGCATGGTTGGCAATTTCCAAGATAAAATGGCAAGCCCTGATGCATCGGTGCCCTTTCTCTCCTTCAGATGGAATTCCATCCCTGTTCAGAATGATAACTTCGTTGTTTGCTTGTTCATGCAGACCATACCACAGAAGTTTGTGGAGAATTTCAAAGGGCAGATCTCTGAAGTTATCAAGCTAGAAGCACCTGATGGAAACATATTCAACGTTCAGGCTACCAAGGATCTAAACAAGATAGTCCTGGGATCTGGATGGGGAGTATTTATCAGCTTTTACGAAGTAAAAGAGGGCTATTTCCTGGTCTTTAGGTACATGGGGGATTCTCACTTCAAAGTTCTGATATTTGATTTTGGAAGTTGCTGTGAGAAGGAAGTGTTCCACGTTCTCATGAACTACGGTCCTAATGCCCAAGAAAAAGACACCCGTCTTGATCAATCGCCGCTGAGCGAAAGGCGATGCCAGAATGGCGGATCAAGCAACGGTGAGTCCCGTCGAAGGTGCGAGCACTGCGATGTGCATTTCTATTGGCATCACATGGATGATAGGCAGAAGCATTTCTTGAGGCTCATGTTTGGTGATTTCCGTCAAGAAATCGTAAGACCCTGTATAATCAATGCCCTTCCTGCCGCCTTGATGAAATGTCTTCTTGATCAGAGATACTCCCTCTGTCCCATAATATAAGAACGTTTTTGACATTACACTAGTGTCAAAAACGTTCTTATATTATGGGACGGAGGGAGTATATAATTTGCTGATTTCTTTGTTGTTTGTTCCTGCAGAGTATACCAGAGAAATTTGTGAACAATTTCAGAGGCAGGATATCTAAAGTTATGAAGCTAGGAGCTCCTGATGGAAACGTATACAACATTCAGGTTATCAATGATCGGAACAAGATAGTCCTTAGATCTGGATGGGCAGCATTTGCCAGTGCTTATGGACTAAAAGAGTATGACTTGCTGGTGTTCAGATACATTGGGGACTCTCACTTTAAAGTCCTAATATTTGACCCAAGTGGTTGTGAGAAAGAATTATTCCACATTGTCATGAACCACACTCCTAATCTACCAGAAACGGGCATATCTCATGATCGGTCATTCCTCAAAGAAACAAGGCGTCGAGACTGCGAATCACGCGATAATAACAGTAGGAAAACTAAAAAGATGACTCCGCTGGACTCTCCTTCACCGAAATCAGGTAAAGAATTGAAAGGTTGCATGTATATATTCATTGGTACCTGTAATTGCTAACTGATGTCTTGATGATCGGCGTTGTGCAGCTGAAGGTGTCACATCTCCAGAGGACACCCTGAATTCAGGTGGCCTTCGGGAAACCACCAAGCCTCGCTATGTCCTAGCAACGGGGTGCAATCTGAGTACATCGCAGAAGGCAGAAGTCGACGCGCTTGTGAGGAAAGTTAGGCCTGTTATTCCATTTTACATCACAGCCATGAACAAGACAAGTATGTCTGGATCTCTGGTATGTGTGCAGTATCCTCTACAGATTCAATGAGACTCCTGCAAAATTTGTTATTTGATGTTCAGATCTCTTGTCTAAAATATTGTTGGAATTTTTAGAATTATAGTATCTCTTCGTAAATTATAATCTTCAATAATTTCAAAGCCTGATGATCCAGTCGTCTCTAACAGGTCATCTGCAAGGATTACGCTGCCAAATACCTTCCAGATGAAGACCAATTCATCACACTCTGCCATCCTCATAAGAGCAACATATGGATAGACAATTTGAAGGTTACCACTGATGGTTCCCGCATGCTTTCTGTTGGCTGGTCGTGCTTCGCTCTCCACAACAAGTTGTGGGAAAGTGACATCTGCCTATTTGAAGTATGGAAAAGCGACGGTGAAGTGACAATGGTTGTTCATTCTCTTGAAGGAGGTCATCACCCTCAAGGTGAGTATGCAACACATTGACACCTGCGCATATGACATTAAAAATAACGCTCAGGATCGCCAACTTAAAAAAATGAATATATGAGTCAACTTAGAAATAGACTCCTTTTTGTTATGTAGCCAGAAAATGCACAAGCCTGAACCAGTATGGAATCAAGAGTGAGCTAGTGTCTCTTTACTTGATCATTTTGGAATGCTCATTTGTGTTTTTACTTTTTACAGGGAAAGAGCCTGAATCTCAAAAAAAGCGCAGATATCCAGTTAAGGCCGAGGCCACCGAGGACGAGGAGAGTGACAAGGAACATGCTGAGTCCAACTACTACTACTCAACGCATGCCAATGGCCTGACCAGCGATGAGCAAGATGAGATATTCAGGTCAGCGTTGATCCAACAGGGCAATCCCGTGTACGTCGCCGTCCTGGGGAAGAAACACGTTAAAAAGAGGAACAACATGCTGGTAAGTTCAGTTGTTCTAGTTATCACAGACTGGATTACCTAGATGGTTTAGGAAACTGTCTTTGATAGACATTCTGAAGCGTCTGCTATGAAGCTTTACTGTGGTGGTGACTAATGTTCTGTATGCAGTTCATCCCCATAAAGTTTGCGGCCAAGCATCTCGCGGCGAGGTCACATGACATCCTGCTCCTGAGACCCAAAAGAAAAGAGAAGTGGTGCGTGAGGTACTACTACCATTCGAGCGTAAGGGGTTTCAGCTACAGTCCATGGGCCAAGTTCGTCCGTGACAACAAGCTGCGCGAGGGCGACATCTGCGCCTTCGAGCTGATCAGAGGCGTGCGTAAGGCGACGATGATTGTCCACGTGTTCAGGAAGGTTGATGGCAGGCTTGTCCTGCTGGACTAACTAGCGAGGTTCCTGCATAGCTGTATCCTTCTGAATTTGTCGTTGAATAATTGAAACCTGTTGCCACTGAGAGCTGAACTGGGAGTAGTTTGTGTACGAGGTAAGTGCACTAATATGGTTCCAGTAGAACTAGTTGTTGAGCCATTGAAATTCTAGAAGAGAGAGAGAGGAGTATTTCAGCGCTCACGCCACTGAAATTCTCTTGAATGTAAGCTCGGTTGACTGAAATTTTATTGAACCTAAGGTGAGTCCCAGCTAGTGGATAGCAGTGTGCATATGTTACTCAGATAATCGACGACGACAAGTTGTGGCTTGTAACTTGTGTGTTTATGTATCGGTTTTTAAGTGGTGATCGAGTAGGAGAAATTAATTGCTCGTTAGAGTGATCTGGTTCTGGCTATTTTGTTGTGGATTTTGTTAGACCTGTGATGATGTGAAGTGCGTGGTTGCAAAATTCAGCAATGGCTTACGGTGATGCCTGCCGCTGGAAATCTTTTGATTCTTTTTCTATACATAACAAGTTCAATGAACAACATGCATGTTTTCCTCCGGTTTTGCTAAGTAAGAATTATCTCCGGTTCTTTCCGGTTCATAATCATATCTTGTTCTTCAGGTGAAAACCCAAGCTCCGTCGGAGCGGGCAGCAGCGACAGGACAGTTATGTCATTACCTTCATAGAGGCACCACCTTGGACTCCTTGGCACTTGCGGGTCGGCGGGGTTTCGGCAGTTGTGTAGGGTGGCTTTGCGGTCTGGGCGGTGGATGCCCGAGTGACGGTTCCAGACAGTGGAGGTACGCTGAAGCAGCGGCCTCGGACGGCCATGCAATGGTGTCGGTGTTGTGGTTATCGGGGATGTAAATGGCAAATATACCTAGCTCCATACTTCATTTTCCTAGAAAAAAACAAATTTTTTAATTATATAGTGGGTTTAAACGGGATTAAATGGGACCCGGTTGACATTGCCTATCAGGTACCCACAAACCCTCCTGCGCGAGGCCAACAGGTGGCTCCTTGCTCTCAAGAAGCTACTGCTCTTCTTGCCCTCCACTTTCGAAAAATGAGATCCATAGGAACGACTCAGGACATATTGATATTTTTATAGAAGGAGTCCATCTGGATGAGATCGCGGTAATTCGCTCTCGACGGGAGTCGAACCTCAGTCTGCAAGGAAGCGCCAATGCACCCTTGCCACTGAGCTACTGCCCAGTCCTCCTAGCCCTCGACTTCCACACCAACAAGAAGGTGCGAGATAATGTCAAGACGTTAGCACCTCTTCCATGGAACGCCCAAGACATGTGTCCCGAGAGTGGAATGCTCCCTCGAGACAGCTCCTTCTATCCGATCTGCAACCCTCCACCCTCCGTGCAGGGTCGGCTCTGTGTTTCGGGATGCCCTAGGCGAACTCGTCGACATGGACTCTTATGTCTAAGTCGAAAGACCATATTTATATATGTATGCGTGTGCGTTATATATATAACTTAGTAACTTTTAATCACACATTTTTAGTTTAAAATTTGACTATAATAATTCAAATGACTCCATCGAGAATAATAATAATCAAATTCAAACTGACTCCATCAACAACAATAATACTAGAAAGATTGCAAATGACACTAACATGACACGATTACCTCAAATAAGAACCAAATTAGACTGACTCCATCAACAACAAGTTCAAGGAGTTGACTACAATGAGACCTTCTCACCCGTAGCGATGCTTAAGTCTGTCCGAATCATGTTAGCAATTGCCGCATTTTATGATTATGAAATCTGGCAAATGGACGTCAAAATTGTGTTCCTTAATGGATATCTCAAAGAAGAGTTGTATAAGATGCAACTAGAAGGTTTTGTCGATCCTAAATATGCTAACAAAGTGTGCCAGCTCCAGCGATCCATCTATGGACTGATGCAAACATCTCGGAGTTGGAATATACGCTTTGTTGAGGTGATCAAAGCATATGGTTTTATACAGACTTTTGGAGAAGACTGTATTTATAAAAAAGTGAGTGGGAGCTCTGTCGCATTTCTGATATTATATGTGTATGACATATTGTTGACTGAAAATGATGTAGAATTTCAGGATAGTATAAAAGGATACTTAAATAAGAATTTTTCAATGAAAGGCCTCGGTGAAGCTGCTTATATATTGGGCAACAAGATCTATAGAGATAGATCAAGACACTTAATTGGACTTTCACAAAGCACATACCCTGATAAAGTTTCGAAGAAATTCAAAATGGATCAGTCAAAGAAAGGGTTCTTGCCTGTGTTACAAGGTGTGAAGTTGAGTCAGACTCAATGCCCGACCAATGCAGAAGATAGAGAGAAAATGAAAGTCATTCCCTATGCTTCAGCCATAGATTCTATCATGTATGCAATGTTGTGTACCAGATCTGATGTGCCTTGCTATAAGTCTAGCAGGGAGGTACCAAAGTAATCCAGGAGTGGATCACTAGACAGTGGTCAAGAACATCCTGAAATACCTGAAAAGGACGAAGGATATGTTTCTCGTTTATGGAGGTGACAAAAAGCTCGTCGTAAACGGTTACGTCGATGCAAGCTTTGACACTGATCCGGATGACTCGAAGTCACAAAACCGGATACATATTTTTGTTGAACGGTGGAGCTGTCGGTTGGTGCAGTTCCAAGCAGAGCGTCGTGGCGGGATCTACGTGTGAAGCGGAGTACATAGCTGCTTCGGAAGCAGCAAATGAAGGAGTCTGGATGAAAGAATCCATATCCGATCTAGGTGTAATACCTAGTGCATCGAGTCCAATGAAAATATTTTGTGACAACACTGGAGCAATAGCCGTGGCGAAGGAATCCAGGTTCAAAAGAGAACCAAGCACATCAAGAGATGCTTCAATTCCGTCCGTGATCAAGTCAAGGAGGAAGACATAGAGATTTGCAATATACATATGGATATGAATGTCACAGACCCATTGGCTAAGCCTCTTACACGAGCAAAACATGATCAACACCAAGACTCCATGGGTGTTAGAATCATTACTATGCAATCTTGATTATTGACTCTAGCGCAAGTGGGAGACTGAAGAAAATATGCCCTAGAGGAAATACTAAAGTTGTTATTTATATTTCCTTATATATCATGATAAATGTCTTTTATTAATGCTAGAATTGTATTAACCGGAAACTTGATACATGTGTGAATACATAGACAAAACAGAGTGTCCCTAGTATGCCTCTACTAGACTAGCTCGTTAATCAAAGATGGTTAAGTTTCCTAACCATAGACATGTGTTTTCATTTGATGAACGGGATCACATCATTAGAAGAATGATGTGATGGACAAGACCCATCCGTTAGCTTAGCATAATGATCGTTTAGTTTTATTGCTATTGCTTTCTTCATGACTTATACATGTTCCTCTGACTATGAGATTATGCAACTCCCGAATACCGGAGGAACACCTTGTGTGATATCAAATGTCACAACGTAACTGGGTGATTATAAAGATGCTCTACAGGTGTCTCTGAAAGTGTTTGTGGTGTTGTCATAGATCGAGAATAGGATTTTTCACTCCGAGTGTCGGAGAGGTATCTCTGGGCCCTCTCGGTAATGCACATCATAATAAGCCTTGCAAGCAAATGACTAATGAGTTAGTCACGATATGATGTATTATGGAACGAGTAAAGAGACTTGCCGATAATGAGATTGAACTAGGTATAATGATACCGATGATCGAATCTCGGGCAAGTAGCATACCGATGACAAAGGGAACAACATATGTTGTTATGCAGTTTGACCGATAAAGATCTTCATAGAATATGTAGGAGACAATATGAGCATCCAGGTTCCGCTATTGGTTATTGACCGGAGATATGTCTTGGTCATGTCTACATAGTTCTTGAACCTGTAGGGTCCGCACGCTTAACGTTCGATGATGATTTGTATTATGAGTTATGTGTTTTTGATGACCGAAGATTGTTCAGAGTCCCGGATAAGATCACGGACATGACGAGGAGTATTGAAATGGTCGAGACATAAAGAATGATATATTGGACGATGTTATTCGGACGATGAGTTCCGAGGGGTACTGAATAATTATCAGAGTGCCGGGGGGTTATCGGAACCCCGGGGGAACTAATGGGCCTTCATGGGCTTTAGGGGAGAGAGAGGAAGGGCCACAAGGGGAGGCCGTGCCCCCCCCCATAGCTAGTCCGAATTGGACTAGGAGGGGGCGGCGCCCCCCTCTTTCCTTCTCCTTCTCTCCCTCTCCTTCCTTCCCCCTCTCTTCCTTGGAAAGGAATCCTACTAGGACTAGGAAGTCCTAGTAGGACTCCCTTCTTTGGGCGCGCCCTAGGGACGGCCGGCCTCCTCCTCCTCCTCATTTATATACGTGGGGAGGGGGGCACCCTAGAACACATAAGTTGATCTTTTAGCCGTGTGTGGTGCCCCCCTCCATAGTTTAACACCTCGGTCATATTGTCATAGTGCTTAGGCAAAGCCCTACGCGGATCACATCATCAACACCGTCAACACGCCGTCATGCTACCGGAACTCTCTCTCAAGTCTCTGCTAGATCAAGAGCTCATGGGACGTCATCGTATTGAATGTGTGCTGAACACGGAGGTGTCGTACGTTCGGTACTTGGATCGGTTGGATCGTGAAGACGTTCGACTACATCAACCGCGTTACTAAACGCTTCCACTTTCGGTCTACGAGGGTACATGGACACACTCTCCCTGCTCGTTGCTATGCTTCTCCTAGATAGATCTTGCGTGATCGTAGGATTTTTTTTGAAATACTACGTTTCCCAACATAAATATCATAGAGGCTATGTTGGTTTTGATTGAACTACATGTATGAACATGTGCCAAGTGAAGCCACTCGAACATTCAGAGGAGGATACCATATCATCATACTACATCACAATCATTTTAACGCAATGTTGATATCCAAGATAAATCATTATCAACTCCTAGCTACTTATGCATGGCATGTGAGACTATAATCTCTAATTGTCACTGCAAACATGTTTAATCATAATGGGCTGAATCATGGGTACTAGGTTAAAAATATTTACAAAAACAGAACAAGTCGAGTTCATACCAGTTTATCTCTGCCACGGCCAGTTCATCAAATAACGTCATTATTGCCTTTCACTTGCATGACCGAATGATGTGAAAATAATAATAGTGCAAGAGTGCCATGGACTAAACTGGAATCTGCAAACATTTTATTCAACAGGAGAAGACAAGGTAAAATAGGCTCTTTATTAAATCAACAGTTATGCATACGAGAGCCACTCAATATTTTCATCGTGGTCTTCTCCTTGGTACGACTAAAAAAATAAATTCAAGAAAACATACTGAAATATTTTTGGAGTTTTTGGTTTTCCAGAGAAAGCAAATGAAAGAGGAAAACAAAAACAAGGAAAACTATTTACACGGGAAAGCTCCCAACAAGCAAAAGAAGAACAAGGAAATCTTTTTGGGTTTTCTTCTTAATATTACAACTAAGCAAGCATAGAGAGTAAACTAACTTCAGCTAGACATTTTTTGTTTTTGTATGGTTTTTCAAACACACAAGAATAAAGCGAGAAAAGAAATTAAGCGTGGATAATACAATGAAAAAGTGTGAACACCGACAACTGAAATGATATGTGAACATGAATGTAAAGTCGGTGAGAAGAACGTACTCCCCCAAGCTTAGGCTTTTGGTCTAACTTGGTAAGCAGTCAGTAGCCTGGATAGTCGTCGGGGTACTGAGGAGCAGGCATCCATGCACCCCACTGTTGAGGCTCCTCCTCTGCTGCAGCCTGGTCATTCCGATAGGCGATGATATCCGCTGGCATAATCCTATATCCGCCCCTGGCAATAGGATTAAACAAAGTAGGTGCAGGCAGGGGAATAATATCACGAGTTGTCACGCTAAAAACCAGGTTATAAGGAATAGGAATGTTAGGATAATCGACAACAGTAAACTGGTGGTGATCCATGGCAATGCGATCTAGGTAAACCTTGGGTGAAGGAAAATCATGCAGGCGTATCTGAACATTAAAGCAAGCTGCCAAACGAGCGGCGTAAATACCTCCATGTATTTTACCCTTGGAGTTATTATTATGGAGGCGACGTGCCACAATAGCTCCCAAGCTATAAATGTTGTCGTCCTCTAGTGCATGATGCAAAATAGTAAGGTCTGGTGAACTGTGTGCACCCACCTATTCTCTAACAAGCAAGCATTTTGTAATGAAAAGAGCAAAATAATCAACAGCAGGAAAATGCAAGCCATCGGCAGTGATATCCTACACCCCTCTCTCATCACCCACTGTCAGCGTACGGTAAAAGCTTTCAAACTCTGCGGGTCTAGGCTCTGCCAAATTATCATTAGTAGGAAGCAAGCATATTTCACAAAATTCAGTAAGCGGTATCTGATGGGGTTCAACATATAGATTAAATTGCACCTCAGGGGGATTATTCCTAGGAAAAAAATTTAAAACTTTGCACAAAGGTGTTTGTGAGGAGATGATACTGTTCACATTCAACCGCAATGAAATTGGTGAGGCCGTCATTAGCAACATATTGTGCAAACTCTTGAAGGATTCCGGCATCTTCCATGAACGGGGTATGTGGCCATTCGCATGACCGTATCTTCGCCAATCTCCAGATGTGGAGATCACTATCAGATGACTCTCCGATCACCCCCTTGGAGTTCTTCTTGGAAGGAAACTTCCTAAAGATACTCATATTTTTCCAAGCAACAATCCCCCGAAACAGTTTCGGAAACGGAGCTTCGAGCAAAAAAGATCGAAATCTACGGGTTCGAGAGCAAGAACACGAGAGAGAGAGAGAGAGAGAGAGAGAGAGAGAGAGAGAGAGAGAGAGAGAGAGAGAGAGAGAGCAATGGTGAATTTTTTCTGGAGGTAGGTGATGGTGTGGTATAAAGAGATAAGTGAGGGTGCCCACGTGGGGACCACAACCCACCAGGGCGCGCCTGGGGGTCCTGGCGTACCCAGGTGGGTTGTGTCCACTGATACGTCACCAACGTATCTATAATTTTTTATTGTTACATGCTATTATTTATGATGTCTTGGATGTTTAATGGGCTTTGTCATACACTTTTATATCATTTTTGGGACTAACCTACTAACCCAAAGGCCAGTCCAGATTGCTGTTTTTTGCCTGTTTCAGGGTTTTGCAGAAAAGGAATAACAAATGGAGTCCAAACGGAATGAAACCTTCAGGAGAGATATTTTTGGAGAAATCCACGCAGGGGAGACTTGAGAACCACAGAGTAGGGGCCACGAGGTGCCCATGAGGGTGGGGGGCGCGCCCCCCTTCCCAGGGCGCGACCCGTGCCTCGTGGGTCCCTCGTGAGTCCCCAGGTGTCCTCCTTCCTTTTATATAAGCCTACGTACCCCGAAACCATCAGCAATAGAGAGAAAACCCTAATTCCACCGCCGTAACCTTCTGTTCCCGTGAGATCCCATCTTGGAGCCTGTTCCGGAGCTCCGCCGGAGGGGGGATCCATCACGGACTGCTTCTACATCATCATCATCGCCCTCACCATGAGTTGTGAGTAGTTTACCACAGACCTTCGGGTCCATAGCTAGTATCTAGATGGCTTCTTCTCTCTCTCTGCATCTCAATATAAAGTTCTCCTCGGTCTTCGAGGAGATCTATTCGATGTAATCTCTTTTTGCGGTGTGTTTGTCGAGATCCAATGAATTGTGAGTTTATGATCAAGATTATCTATGAGAAATATTTGGTTCTTTACTGAACTCTTTATGTGTGCTCATAATATCCTTGCAAGTCTCTTCGAATTATTGGTTTGGTTTGGCCTACTATATCTATAGTTCTTGCAATGGGAGAAGTGCTTGGCTTTGGGTTCAATCTTGCAGTGTCCTTTCCTAGTGACAGTGGGGGCAGCAAGGCACGTATTGTATTGTTGCCATCGAGGATAAAAAGATGGGGTTTATATCATATTGCTTGAGTTTATCCCTCTACATGATGTCATCTTGCTTAAGGCATTACTCTGTTCTTATGAACTCAATACACTAGATGCATGTTGGATAGCAAGCGATGTGTGGAGTGATAGTAGTAGATGCAGGCAGGAGTCGGTCTACTTGTCTCGGACGTGATGCCTATATACAATGATCATGCCTAGATAGTCTCATAATTATTCGCTCTTCTATCAATTGCTCGACAGTAATTTGTTTACCCGCCGTAGAATATCGCTATCATGAGAGAAGCCACTAGAGAACACTATGGCCCCGGGTCTATTCTCAACATATCAATCTACATCTACTTTACTTTTTCCGCCTTTACTTTATATTCTTATAAACAAAAAATACCAAAAATATAAACTATCGTCTTTATCAGATCTCACTTTCGTAAGTGACCGTAAAGGGATTGACAACCCCTTATCGCGTTGGCTGTAAAGTTCTTATTTGTTTGTGCAGGTGCGAGGGACTCGCGCGTGGTCTCCTACTGGATTGATACCTTGGTTCTCAAAAACTGAGGGAAATACTTACGCTACTGTGCTGCATCTTCCTTTCCTCTTCAAGGGAATACAACGCAAGCTCGAGAAGTAGCAAGAAGAATTTCTGGCGCCGTTGCTGGGGAGGCTTATGCAAAAGTCATATACCAAGTACCTATCACAAACCCTTATCCTTCGCATTACATTTTTTGCCTCTCGTTTTCCTCTCCCCCACTTCACCCTTGCCGTTTTATTTGCCCTTCTTCTGCCGTGTGTTTATCGTTCCCTTGTGTGTGTTGGATTGCTTGCTTGTCATTATGCCTAGTCCCTTGTCCGCTCCTTTGTCTCCCGAGTTTGAAGTGCTTCACTTCAAACAAAAGCAAGGAGAAAACTTGAAAGATGCTTGATTTAGGATAATGGAATCTTATCGTAAGTGCACCTTAGAGGTGAATTTTAGAATCTTGCTTCCCAATTTTTATGTTGGATTAAATTTGTCTCATAGGCAACTCTTGGATTGCGTTGCCCAAGGGAATTTTATTGAAGTTGATCCTAGTATTGCGCATGAAATTATAGAAGGAATAGTGGGAACACTACCTCCCCAAAAAGGGTCAAATTCAACCCAGGAAGGGACGCAAGTTTTTGAGAAAATTTGCGAAGTAACAAATATATTACAAAAGTCTCTTGAACCTCTTAAAAGTGTTAGTGGGAATCTCCACCACATGAATATGTTGATTACTCTTTGTAATAAGCGGTTGGATGCTTTAGATCTAAAGATTTCCGAATATGAAGGGAAACGTAAAGAACCTCCTGGATTCGAGCTTGACACCATTAAAAGGGTGAAGATCAAAGATGGCAATACCTAGATCTATTTTGTATCATGCCTAGCTAGAGGCGTAAAACGATAGCGCTTGTTGGGAGGCAACCCAATTATATATTTTTTGTTTTTGCTGCTGTTAGGGAATAAATATTGCATATAGCTTCTGTTTAGATGTGGTTTCATGTTTTGTTTAGTGTTTGTGCCAAGTAGAACCTTTGGGAAGACTTGTGTGAAGTTTATGTGATCTTGCTGTGAAAAACAGAATCGTGAGCGTTCGCTAGAATGGTCATCAGATTTTACTGGAGCGTGCTATTTAGTTGATTCTTTTTTCAGATGATTAATATAAAAATTCCCCACGTTTAACAATTTAGTTTGAATTTTTTGGAGTTACAGAAATATACGAAACCTGCAGATTACTACAGACTGTTCTGTTTTTGACAGATTCTGTTTTTCATGTGTTGTTTGCTAATTTCAATGCATCTATGAGTAATATTGGGAGGTATGAACCATAGAGAAGTTGGAATACAGTAGGTTTAACACCAATATAAACAAAGAATGAATTCATTGCAGTACCTTTGAGTAGTGATTTGTTTTCTTATACTAACGGAGCTCACGAGAATTTTTGTCTAAGTTTTGTGTTGTGAAGTTTTCAAGTTTTGAGTATTGCTTTGATGGACTATGGAACAAAGAGTAGCAAGGGCCTAAGCTTGGGGATGCCCATGGAACCCCAAGTAAAATTCAAGGACAGTCAAAATCCTAAGCTTGGGGATGCCCCGGGAAGACATCCCCTCTTTCGTCTTCATCCATCGGTAACTATACTTGGAGCTATATTTTTATTCACCACATGATATGAGTTTTGCTTGGAGCGTCTTGTATAATTTGAGTCTTTGCTTGTTAGTTTGCCACAATTATCCTTGCTGGACACACCTATTTGAGAGAGTTAAATATGGCCTAGGAATTGTTAGAACAGTCTATGTGCTTCACTTATATCTTTGGAGTTGAATAGTTTTGCTCTAGTGCTTCACTTATATCTTTTAGAGCACGGTGGTGATAATATTTTGAAGAAATTGTTGAACTCTCATGCTTCACTTATATCCTTTTGAGAGTCTATTAAAATAGCATGGTAATGTGTTTAGGCTTATTAAACTAGTCTTCACATGATAAACATCCAATATCAATGTAGTAAAAAAATTCACACTAAGTGCACTGAATATGATGAGATGTTGGATGCTTGATAATTGTTTTGAGATATGAGGATAGTGATATTAGAGTCATGCTAGAGAAGTTATTATGAAATTGAGAAATACTTGTGTTAAGGTTAGTGATTCCCGTAGCATGCACGTATGGTGAACCACTATGTGACGAAGTTAGAGCATGAAGTATTTGTAAAGTGCCAACCTTTGTGTGGAGGTCGGGGGCGCGCGATGGTTAACTCCTACCAACCTCCCCCCTAGGAGCATGCGTTGATTGCTTTGTTTTGATGACTCGTAGATTTTTGCAATAAGTATATGAGTTCGTATGACTAATGTTGAGTCCATGGATTATACGCACTCTCACCCTTCCACCATTGCTAGCCTCTATTGTACCGCGCAACTTTCGCCGGTACCATACACCCACTATATATCCTTCCTCAAAACAGCCACCATATTATTTCTCAAAACAGCCACCATACCTACCCATCATGGCATTTCCATAGCCATTCCGAGATATATTGCCATGCAACTTTCCACCGTTCCGTTCATATGACACGCATCATATTGTCATATTGCCATGCATGATCATGTAGTTGACATCGTATTTGTGGCAAGGCCACCATGCATAACTTTTCATACATGTCACTCTTGTTTCATTGCACATCCCGGTACACCACCGGAGGCATTCATATAGAGTCATACTTTGTTGTAGTATTGAGTTGTAATATCGAGTTGTAATGAAAGTGTGATGATCATCATTATTAGAGCATTTTCCCATGGGAGGAAAGGCTAAATCAATAAAGCCCCTCCGCAAAAAAAAGGAAAGGCCAAAGAAAAAAAGAAAGGCCCAAAAAAAGGGACAATTGCTACTTTTTTTCCACACTTGTGCTTCTAAGTAGCACCATGTTCTTCATTGTAGAGAGTCTCATGCTTAGTCACTTTATATATATACTAGTGGGAATTTTTGTTATAGAACTTGGCTTGTATATTCCAACGATGGGCTTCCTCAAATTCCCTATGTCTTCGTGAGCAAGCAAGTTGGATGCACACCCACTAGTTTCTTTTGTTGAGCTTTCATAACTATTTATCTCTAGTGCATCCGTTGCATGGCAATCCCTACTCACTCACATTGATATCTATTGATGGGCATCTCCATAGCCCGTTGATACGCCTAGTTGATGTGAGACTATCTCCCTCCTTTTTGTCTTCTCCACAACCACCTCTCTATTCCACCCATAGTGCTATGTCCATGGCTCACACTCATGTATTGCGTGAAAGTTGAAATGTTTGAAAGAATAGAGTATGAAAACAAGTGCTTGGCTGAAATCGGGGTTGTGCATGATATGAATATTTTGTGTGATGAAGAGGGAGCATAGCCAGACTATATGATTTTGTAGGGATAACTTTCTTTAGCCATAGTATTTTGAGAAGACATGATTGCTTTGTTAGTATACTTGAAGTATTACTATTTCTTATGTCAATATAGACTTTTATCTTAAAATTTTCAGATCTGAACATTCATGTCACAATTAAGAGAATTACATTGAAAAACTATGTTGGTTAGCATTCCACATCAAAAATTCTATTTTTATCATTTACCTACTCGAGGACGAGC
>LR738716.1:161265161-161285403 GCA_902687465.1 Secale cereale | reverse complement strand
TCTACAACCGGATATTAACAAGCTCCCATCTGCCACATAACCGCGGGCACGGCTTTCGAAAGTTCATAACCCTGCAGGGGTGTTCCAACTTGACCCATTACAAGCCCACGATCCGCGGAGTCGCAACTCCATAGGTGGGAAGACCCGAGTATTCTCGAAATCCCGTGCTCAAGTTAAACCGAACTAAGGTAAGGCTAATCCAGCAAATCCTCCCGGCGTGTCGACACCCTGATAGTAGCCGCGCGTATCTAAGTCTCAGGACACGACCGGATGGGCGATGCTACAGGACCCAATCCTCGAGTTTCCCCGTGGTGGTTCCCGCAGGACCCCCGTTTGGGACCAACACCATCAGCACTGGCCCCCCCTGCTATGTAGAATTAGGAATCCCCGAGGGAGCGACCCCCTATGCAAATTTAATTAATTAATTAAGTTGTTATTGTGAGGCAAATAGTACCAAATGTTGGGACTTGCTGGAAAAGACTTAGCACTTAGCGGTTTATCAAGGGGGTCCCATACACCCCAACCGTGTTAGGAACACATAATCAAGGAACATAACACCGGTTTATACGGTTCCTAACGGCATGAGTGGAACAAATCACCAAGCAAAAGTCTTAGCCTTCCACCCTTGCCAGTATATAGATGATTTCATTTTAAGCATTTATATAGTGTGATATAACCCAACCAAACTTCAACATGAAGCAAGCATCTTCGATCTTCACCTGCAACTAGCAACGCTATAAGAAGGGCTGAGCGAAGCGTACTTAGCCATTCAACAGTTTGCATAGGTAGGGTGGTTAGACAGGTTCATGGTTACGATAGGAGGCTGACAGGAAAACATGGGCATCGAGGCAATATACTAAAGAGCGATACTCTAGCAATAGGCAAAGATAGTAATGATATCCGGGTTCGGTCATCTTGCCTGGGATTCCGCGAGGAAGAAGAACGGATCCATGAAGTAGACGGAGCAACACAGACGAGAGAATCCTCAGAACTCCGGAACGAAACCGAAGCTAACAGAAGGAGCAACCGGAAAGAAACAAACAACACGGTAAACACACAATCATAAACATGGCATATGATGCACATCCAAGTATGATGCATGTCCGGTTTAATTATGCATGGCATGGCAAAGTGCACAAACAAGTACTACAAGTTAAGTGGAGCTCAATATGCAACGAGTTGGATATTGACGAAACACCACATTTAATTATTTAATTAACTCTCGTTATTTACAAGACAAGGTTAAAGTGTTTGTTAACATGGCAAGAGGTGAAGCAAAAACAAACTACCTAACTAGGCAATTTAAATGAGGCCAGAAAATAACAACAACAAGTCCGGAAAATCCCCATATGCATGTTTAATAATTATAAACAACAATTAAACATTATAATGTTGTTAACATGATGCGGATGACATGATCAAGTTTAATGCAAGTTTATTAAAAGGTAAACAAGAAGATGATATGAAGCATCGTCACCGTGGTGGAAGGAAAAGGGTGCCACGGCAACAAATCCGAAAATGATGCCACGGCAACATATCGGTTCCGGTAACTCGTTGAGAGACCGGTGCAAAAGATGAAGGTGGCGTGAGCGAGTCAAACGAGATGAAAGGTGGGGCGATCCCGTTACCGGGTTCCCACGAGTCGGCGACGAGGCAACCGAAGAACATGACAACGGACGAAACGGACACGGTGCACACACGGGAAACATTTCATACAACACACAAGCATCACACGGGTCATCGTCTCGGGTTATACCTTTGAAGCGTGCGTTTCGGGGCGGTTCGAGACGTAGAGGAAGAAGGCGTTCACGTTCGGAGAGGAAGTAGCCGTTCTGAGGCGGTAGTTGTACTCGGGCGACGGTAGCGGAAGTAGTGGTACACGTTCGTTTTTGGAGAGGGACTTGATGAACCCAACATCTTCGGGGCGTCGGTAGTGGAACTCGTTCCGTAGTAGGAAGTAGTTGTTCCGGCGACTGTAGTTGTTCACGTTCATGTCGTGGTACTTGGTGGGTCGCCGTGTAGTCGTACTTGATGCTCCGTGGAACTTGAAGATCCGACGGCGTTCACGGTGTAGTGGTACTTGACGCTTCAAAACGTTCGTCGGTCCGATCTTGGTGTAGATGTACTTGTCATCGGAGGGGTACTTGGTGTTTCCGGGCGTCGGTAGTGGTACTTGGTGTTTCCGGGCGTCGGTAGTGGTACTTGTTCTCGGTGACGGTAGTCGTGCTCGGTCGTAGACGTTCGGGTATCCGTAGAGGTACACGTGTAGTCGTTCACATCCCGTTCGGAGAGGTACTAACGTTCGGAGACCGGATCTTGCCTGCGGTGCACTTAGCGAAAAACAACAGCAACAAACAACAAAACAAGAACAGGGCGGTCACGGTCTCGGAGCAGCGGCCAGCAGCAAGGGACGACGAGGTGCGGGCGCTGCGGCCTTGAACGGGGCAGCACCTTGGCACGGAGGCAGGCGAGGTAGCGGCCGCACGGGACGAGGCAGAGGCCGGCGGTGGGGACGGGCCGGCCAGAGGAGGCACGAGGTTGTGGCCTGGCCGACCTTGGCGACAGAGGGAGGAGACCCGAGGCGCAGGCCGTCGCGGCTGAGGACGGAGGGAAGCGGGGCTCGGTGGCCGCGGCCTGGCGAGCTGGAGAGAGTTGGCGAGGAACGTAGAGGAAGAAGTGGCGGCGGGGTAGCTCCTGGCCGTGGGGCTCCTGGAGGCGAGGAGGAAGGATGGCCGTGGCGAGCCAGAGGGCCGGAGGGAGGCGGGGCTCCGCGAGCGCCAAGGCGAGGCGCTAGCGCGGAGGAGATGCAGGGTCGCGGGGCGCCGGGCCTGGCCGGGCTTCGCGGCGCGGCTGGGTGCGGGCGTTCGAGGGGAGGCCGCAGGCTCGGGCGACGATGGGGGATAGATCGATGGGGAGATGGAATCGGGGGGAACGAGGGTGAGCGAGCCTCTGGCGGCGGAGGGTGCTGGAGAGGGACGAGGGGAGAGGATCGGGGTGCGGCTAGGTTAGAGGAGTGCGGTCGGGCTGGAGTGGGCCAGTGGGAGCATGGGCCGCTGGGATGAGGCCTAGAGGGAGAGATGGCTGGAGGGAGGCTTGGGCCTCTCTTTCCTCCTAAGATCTTTGCAGAAAAAAAATTAAATAGAGAGTCCAAAAGAAAATAAATAAGAAGGAAGGTTACAACAAGAATTTGGACAAGGGGCAATTATTCCTGAACTCGCAAAAATGTAAGGAATTTAATAAAATTGCTGGAGGGTTTTGACGGTGAAACTTGAATCAAAAGATGTCTGGAGAATAAATGCAAGTGTGTTGGGTTATTCCGAAGCAAATGGAATATTTTAAATATAGCTCCCTGAAATATTGAGAGGCTTTTATATGTTATAAAGAGAAGTCACCTTCCCTCGATTTAAATGGACCGAAGGTCCACACGATTTATTTAGGTTGAGATGCAAAAATAAATATGACATGATGGCATGATGACATGATGCAATGCAAAAATAAATAACACAAGCAAAAATGAAACACACTGGAGAACCCGGAACATCTGGAATCTTCTGGAATCTTCTGGGATCTTCTGGGACGTTGGTCTCGGGCGTCACAACTCTCCCACACTAACAGAGGATCTCGACCCGAGATCCTAGAGATATCACCGGGTAAAACGGAAAAGGAAGAGGTAAAACAAAGTTGCTTCTTTGACAGACGAGTGAAACAAAAGAACCTTGATAGGTTGAATCAAATTGAAAGAAGAATAGAACAGAGATGAACGAATATGAAAACTCCGTTAGAAAAGAGGAACAAGGAACATTACGAGAACCTTGTAGGTTGAAAGACATGAAACAAGAGCTCACGGACCAAAAGAATAAGAACCGCAATGGTATAGCCAATGAATAAGAATGACCGAATTTGGACAGCACTCCGTTTGAAAATGGAAGGAATTGAACAAGAACTTGAGGAGATGGAGTGATACTTGATGAAATCAATAGCATGTTGCCTCCGAAACAATTAAAAGAATGGCACAAGGGTTAAGAAAGATTCAGACAGCACTCCGGTTGAAAAGATAGGCAAAACTTGATAAGATGAGGGAACTTGAATGAAGAATACAACACTCCGGTTAAAAGATAAGCAAGGAAAAGAACATGATCTCGATAAAACGATATGATGGTTTGGAGAGAGCAACATCACAATGCCTCCGGAATGAAAGAATATATGCTAGAACGTTGGGAAGAAAGAACGGAGAAGAAAATGACAACTTCTCTCAAAATTGAATTTGAAAGAGCATCCTTACGAAGAGAGTTGAATTGGGTTGATGGAAAATCAACAACGAAAAGAATAAGCTCGTTGTGGGCTTATGAAAAAAAACATCTCAAAACTATGAGGTGACAACCAGCCACTAACAGAAACGAATTGCTTGGATAAAGATCAACAAGGAGATGAAAAACTTATTTCACCGGAATGATAATGAAGAACTTGGGTCATTAATAAGCACCATAATAGCAACAATCATTAGATGAAGGCTTTAGGTAACCCAAGATAACTCCAACGAATAAATTGAATGGTTGGAAAGATCTCATGAACAAAGAAAATGATGGGTTTAAATATCCCATTCCTGACAACTTGTGAATCATGAAACACGAAGGAAAATTGTCAAAAATGACATAACACCATCTGAAAAGATAAGGTAGAAAGGATTGCAATTGGAAAGCATGATGAAAATGCTTGAGCTCCAACAAGAATCTAGATGAAGACTTCGAGGATGAATTAAATGATGAAGAACCACCATGAAGAACTCCGGTAATGAAAGCATGAGAAGTGGAAGATGAAAAGAATAAGATTCAAGGCCTGCGATGAATTAGATGGAGGTTTGAAATGATATAATTAAAATAACTTGGAGCTCCGGAAACAAGATAAAGAACTTAGGACCGAGATATGATATGATGAACAAGCTCCAGACAAAAGAATTAAATCACCTTGACGGAATAAGAATAAGAATTATGTTATGCATCTCCTTCACCAATTTAAATTGATGACAACCAAAGGATTTGGCATACTACTTATTCTCGTTGGGAAGAATTAAAGAGGGATCTAGCACAAGCTTGTGTAAATCTTCAACGAACCACCGGTAGAATTATGAAAAGAACGAGTGAATTAATACGATAACAACGGAAGAGTAATCTAGAATGAACCACCGTAAGAATAGGGAGACGAACGAAGAGGCATCAATGAAGAATATTTGTAGGACGAAGTTGAAAACTGAGAACCAAGAAATATTCTGAAATGATGGCCTTCGGAGGATCACAATGGAAAGAATTCCTCACAAACGGAACACTTATGAGGATGGTATGAAGCTAGAACCACGAATCTTCAAGAGAACGGGCCAAGACTTAAGAGAAACTCTACTCCGGTCTCCAAATGCTGAGAATGACAACGAGAACCACCTTGAAGAATTGTTGAGCACTCCGGAATGAAGAATTAAAAGGTTTAACCAATGATGAGAGAATTTGAAAGCGATCTTGGAGAAGGCATGTGACTGATGGGAATCATTCTTACGTCACATTTGAAGAATTTTAGAACAACTCCGAAAAAACAGAAGAGTCAGGTAAGATCCTGGAAAAAGACCTGTGGGTTAGGGCCCACTCAAAAGAAATCACCGTTGAAAAGATTGCTTAAGAGATATTGCACCGGTTGAATTAAATGGCTTGAATGAGCTAACAATCTCAAAATAGCTTGAATGGATTAAGAATGGAATTATGAATCTTGAGCACTCCGGATATGAATAGCAAGAGGAGAATTATTAATTGGTGCACCGGAATAAGAAAGCATTGAGAAATGAGGAAAAAGGATAAGATCAACACCGAAATCTTGAATTACATCCACCGGCAGAATAAACGAGAATGATGAACTTGAAGCTCTAGAGCATCTTCACGATAAATCACCAGATAAGAACGTTGAAGGAAAAGAATGAAGAAATATCGCATGAATAAAATGGATACTTCATCTAAGAATTTCTGGCTCCAAGAAGAAGAAGGGTGGGAGGGCGGGGAAAAACAAAGACAACTTGGGATGAATGAAACAGACAATCGTCAGATTTCCCAACGACGTCCGTATGGAATAACTTGAAGAGAAGGCACACCGGTTGAAAAGGATTAACATGACCATCTTGACGATCAAGAAGGACTAGCACTCCCATAGAAATATGAGAACACCGATTAGGAAGGTATGGAATCAACATTTGACATCGAAGCAACTCGAATACCAGAATCAAAACGAAACAAAGGATAGATATGTAACATGATCTTCACAATATCATCCGAACAGAGAATTGAATGAATGAGTTCCGCAGGTACATCAACTTGACGAGAAGCCACTTGGGAGAAGGAAAAAGGTAAATAAAAAGGAACAAGGATCAGATAGAACAAATACAAGATAGAAGCTTCGTTCGACATCTTCGTGCTGAAAGCTCATGGAACGTGTTACAAAAGGGTTTTGCAATCCCCGGATCAGCATAGCCAAGGACCCTTTAAGATGCAACTCCCGATCAGAACAAGTCCATAAAACCACTTCACTCAATGTAGAACCCCGAACTTCATTTCGTGCATCCGTTGGAAGAATGCCTAGAACTACTAGATGAACCCACCTATAGATTTCCGAAAGTTTCCAGTTATGCAATCAGGTGTTGGGGATACACGGGAAGCACCGCGCAATCAACTCTAAACCTACATCCAGGTGTATCCATCCTTCAACACATAACCAGTTGTTCTCGGAAACCATTTACCTCGGACCTTCGAAACGCATCCACTATACAAGCTATGGCAATACTCTCGAGCTACCTCCCCAGTACTGGGTGATGTCGGGGTTATCTTGCCACTAACCGCATAGGAGAGTTTTCGATGTCAGCCGTCTTAAGTATTCTAGTACTGCCGCGATGGATTTGTGACGACAACACCTCGGAGCTCAACTCCCCGGGACACTGCCACAACCCCTAATGACAGGAGGCATCGAGAACAATGTTCTCGTCACAAAGACATCGGAACAATCCAAACAATACTCGCGAGATCCTAAAAAAAATTGGTGCAATTTTTGAAAGTAGAAGAGAAAAGAGTAATCGTCAGGAGTCCTCACCAGAGTGAAAGGGGATGAGAAGCAAAGATATCCTACTCTCCGATATATATATATAGGACTCAAAATGTTTTCAGTGTGTGCCTAGACTCAACCGTCAACGATTCGATCAATCAGTGGGGGCTTCTAGGTCGGAGAAGGCTCTGAATACCAACTTGTAATGCCCAGGATGGGACTATACCTCCTACGTGTCGAGGCACGACTTAAAGGTATAAGCCCATCCTAGAATGATCTCAAGTTTGGTATCTTTGCACGACTCATGTAAAAGAGGGATTAAATTGCAAAAGAATAGTTGGCTTACACTCGCCACTTCACACAATACAATACATAAGCAATACATCATTCAAAACATCACAACCCGACTACGGGTGAAGATCCAAAGAAAGATACCAAAACAACATAAAACCACAGGTCAGGATCGAATCCTAGTAGAAACCACTACTGATCATCGAAACGTCACAAGCAAACGGCAACTCTCTTCATCGATCTCCTGGTGAAGTACTTGAACCAGCTCCTGCATCAAACTCGGCTGAACCTGCATCTGGTGTTGTAGTAACTGTGAGCCACGAGGACTCAGCAATCCCGTTCCCGGGTAACAAAACTAATTAAGCCTTGGGTGAGGACAAGGCCGAAGAAAGAAAAGAGGTGAAGGAACAACAAGAGTCTGCAGCAGCAACTAGCACTAACTTACGTAAAAGAGAGCGAGAAGAGAAGTGCCTCGGTCGAGAGATGATCACGAAGTGATCCTAACTAAAGCCGGTCAAACATAACCCCACCGTGTTCAACTCCTGAATCCCTATTCGGAAATTGACAGTCACGGTACACACGCTGGTAGTGCATTGGAACATTGTGTCAAGTTATCTACAACCGGATATTAACAAGCTCCCATCTGCCACATAACCGCGGGCACGGCTTTCGAAAGTTCATAACCCTGTAGGGGTGTTCCAACTTGACCCATTACAAGCCCACGATCCGCGGAGTCGCAACTCCATAGGTGGGAAGACCCGAGTATTCTCGGAATCCCGTGCTCAAGTTAAACCGAACTAAGGTAAGGCTAATCCAGCAAATCCTCCCGGCGTGTCGACACCCTGATAGTAGCCACGCGTATCTAAGTCTCAGGACACGACCGGATGGGCGATGCTACAGGACCCAATCCTCGAGTTTCCCCGTGGTGGTTCCCGCAGGACCCCCATTTGGGACCAACACCAACAGCACTGCCCCCCCTGCTATGTAGAATTAGGAATCCCCGAGGGAGCGACCCCCTATGCAAATTTAATTAATTAATTAAGTTGTTATTATGAGGCAAATAGTACCAAATGTTGGGACTTGCTGGAAAAGACTTAGCACTTAGCGGTTTATCAAGGGGGTCCCATATACCCCAACCGTGTTAGGAACGCATAATCAAGGAACATAACACCGGTTTATACGGTTCCTAACGGCATGAGTGGAACAAATCACCAAGCAAAAGGCTTAGCCTTCCACCCTTGCCAGTATATAGATGATTTCATTTTAAGCATTTATATAGTGTGATATAACCCAACCAAACTTCAACATGAAGCAAGCATCTTCGATCTTCACCTGCAACTAGCAATGCTATAAGAAGGGCTGAGCGAAGCGTACTTAGCCATTCAACGGTTTGCATAGGTAGGGTGGTTAGACAGGTTCATGGTTACGATAGGAGGCTGACAGGAAAACATGGGCATCGAGGCAATATACTAAAGAGCGATACTCTAGCAATAGGCAAAGATAGTAATGATATCCGGGTTCGGTCATCTTGCCTGGGATTCCGCGAGGAAGAAGAACGGATCCATGAAGTAGACGGAGCAACACAGACGAGAGAATCCTCACAACTCCGGAACGAAACCGAAGCTAACAGAAGGAGCAACCGGAAAGAAACAAACAACACGGTAAACACACAATCATAAGCATGGCATACGATGCACATCCAAGTATGATGCATGTCCGGTTTAATTATGCATGGCATGGCAAAGTGCACAAACAAGTACTACAAGTTAAGTGGAGCTCAATATGCAACGAGTTGCATATTGACGAAACACCACATTTAATTATTTAATTGACTCTCGTTATTTACAAGACAAGCTTAAAGTGTTTGTTAACATGGCAAGAGGTGAAGCAAAAACAAACTACCTAACTAGGCAATTTAAATGAGGCCGGAAAATAACAACAACAAGTCCGGAAAATCCCCATATGCATGTTTAATAATTATAAACAACAATTAAACATTATAATGTTGTTAACATGATGCGGATGACATGATCAAGTTTAATGCAAGTTTATTAAAAGGTTAACAAGAAGATGATATGAAGCATCGTCACCGTGGTGGAAGGAAAAGGGTGCCACGGCAACAATTCCGAAAATGATGCCATGGCAACATATCGGTTCCGGTAACTCGTTGAGAGACCGGTGCAAAAGATGAAGGTGGCGTGAGCGAGTCAAACGAGATGAAAGGTGGGGCGATCCCGTTACCGGGTTCCCACGAGTCGGCGACGAGGCAACCGAGGAACATGACAACGGACGAAACGGACACGATGCACACACGGGAAACAATTCATACAACACACAAGCATCACACGGGTCATCGTCTCGGGTTATACCTTTGAAGCGTGCGTTTCGGGGCGGTTCGAGACGTAGAGGAAGAAGGCGTTCACGTTCGGAGAGGAAGTAGCCGTTCCGAGGCGGTAGTTGTACTCGGACGACGGTAGCGGAAGTAGTGGTACACGTTCGTTTTTGGAGAGGGACTTGATGAACCCAACATCTTCGAGGCGTCGGTAGTGGAACTCGTTCCGTAGTAGGAAGTAGTTGTTCCGGCAACGGTAGTTGTTCACGTTCGTGTCGTGGTACTTGGTGGGTCGCCGTGTAGTCGTACTTGATGCTCCGTGGAACTTGAAGATCCGACGGCGTTCACGGTGTAGTGGTACTTGACGCTTCAAAACGTTCGTCGGTCCGATCTTGGTGTAGATGTACTTGTCATCGGAGGGGTACTTGGTGTTTCCGGGCGTCGGTAGTGGTACTTGGTGTTTCCGGGCGTCGGTAGTGGTACTTGTTCTCGGCGACGGTAGTCGTGCTCGGTCGTAGACGTTCGGGTATCCGTAGAGGTACACGTGTAGTCGTTCACATCCCGTTCGGAGAGGTACTGACGTTCAGAGACCGGATCTTGCCTGCGGTGCACTTAGCGAAAAACAACAGCAACAAACAACAAAACAAGAACAGGGCGGTCACGGTCTCGGAGCAGCGGCCAGCAGCAAGGGACGACGAGGTGCGGGCGCTGCGGCCTTGAACGGGGCAGCACCTTGGCACAGAGGCAGGCGAGGTAGCGGCCGCACGGGACGAGGCAGAGGCCGGCGGTGGGGACGGGCCGGCCAGAGGAGGCACGAGGTTGTGGCCTGGCCGACCTTGGCGACAGAGGGAGGAGACCCGAGGCGCAGGCCGTCGCGGCTGAGGACGGAGGGAAGCGGGGCTCGGTGGCCGCGGCCTGGCGAGCTGGAGAGAGTTGGCGAGGAACGTAGAGGAAGAAGTGGCGGCGGGGTGGCTCCTGGCTGTGGGGCTCCTGGAGGCGAGGAGGAAGGATGGCCACGGCGAGCCAGAGGGCCGGAGGGAGGCAGGGCTCCGCGAGCGCCAAGGCGAGGCGCTAGCACGGAGGAGATGCAGGGTCGCGGGGCGCCGGGCCTGGCCGGGCTTCGTGGCGCGGCTGGGTGCGGGCGCTCGAGGGGAGGCCGCAGGCTCGGGCGACGATGGGGGATAGATCGATGGGGAGATGGGATCGGGGGGAACGAGGGTGAGCGAGCCTCTGGCGGCGGAGGGTGCTGGAGAGGGACGAGGGGAGAGGATCGGGGTGCGGCTAGGTTAGAGGAGTGCGGTCGGGCTGGAGTGGGCCAGTGGGAGCATGGGCCGCTGGGATGAGGCCTAGAGGGAGAGATGGCTGGAGGGAGGCTTGGGCCTCTCTTTCTTCCTAAGATCTTTGCAGAAAAAAATTAAACAGAGAGTCCAAAAGAAAAAAATAAGAAGGAAGGTTACAACAAGAATTTGGACAAGGGGCAATTATTCCTGAACTCGCAAAAATGTAAGGAATTTAATAAAATTGCTGGAGGGTTTTGACGGTGAAACTTGAATCAAAAGATGTCTGGAGAATAAATGCAAGTGTGTTGGGTTATTCCGAAGCAAATGGAATATTTTAAATATAGCTCCCTAAAATATTGAGAGGCATTTATATGTTATAAAGAGAAGTCACCTTCCCTCGATTTAAATGGACCGAAGGTCCACACGATTTATTTAGGTTGAGATGCAAAAATAAATATGACATGATGGCATGATGACATGATGCAATGCAAAAATAAATAACACAAGCACAAATGAAACACACTGGAGAACCCGGAACATCTGGAATCTTCTGGAATCTTCTGGGATCTTCTGGGACGTCGGTCTCGGGCGTCACACTTTGTGTGATTTGCTAGGGTTCCATGAGGTTGATGATTGTTCTTTAAATTTGCATCTTGCGGATTCCACTATTAAGAAACCTGTGGGAAGGATTAATGATGTTCTTATTGTTGCCAATAAGAATTATGTGCCTGTAGATTTCATTGTTCTTGATATAGATTGCAATCCTTCATGTCCTATTATTCTTGGTAGACCTTTCCTTAGAACGATTGGTGCAATTATTGATATGAAGGAAGGACATATTAGATTCCAATTTCTATTAAGGAAAGGCATGGAACACTTTACTAGAAAGAAAATCAAATTACCATACGAATCTATTATGAGAGCCACTTATGGATTGCCTTCCAAATATGGCAATACCTAGATCTATCTTGTATAGTGCCTAGCTAGGGGCGTAAAACGATAACACTTGTTGGGAGGCAACCCAATTTTATATTTTCTTTGTTTTTTGTCGGTGTACAAAAAGAGGGGTGCACTTTTTGTACCCCTATGACTGTGCTCGGGCAGTATGAGCCACGGTGCCATCACACCAAGCACGACAAGGGAGGCAAGCCGGGGCAAGACTGAAGCTTGATGGAGACTGGAGCGATGCCAAGAACAAGACCACGAAGAGCAAAGGGACGAAGAGGCTTCCCCCGACAGGATCCTTGCCGGGGCCGGCTCTGGCGGCCCCGACAAGACCCTTGCCGCGGCGGCTCGCCCCACGCCTACGGAGCGAATCACCCTTGAGTCCACCACCCCTATGGGGGGAGGATTCGGGAGATGTCCCCGTGGTGGCATGCAGATCTTTGTGAAGACCTTCAAGATCAGATGCAAGGTAAGAAGACGACGACCCTTGGCAGGATCCCAGCCAAGGAGGTCCACAAGGCCCCCGGCAAGCACCTTGCCGGGGATGACAGCAGGCGCCGCGGCAAGACCCTTGCCGGGGCCCCGGCAAGTCCCTTGCCGAGGACACCCACGGGGCCACCATCAGGCCCACGCCGACTGGGTCTCCACCGACCCACACAGCTGCCGACCCAACCAGCTAGACAGGCTCCTGCGTGGCAACCCACAGGTCTTCGTGGAGGCCCGCCGTTGCGCCACCTCAGCTGCCTGTCTGCCTACATGGCACCTCAGGCACCGCTGGCCAGGGCGCGTGTCGGCACGAGGAGGAGCGGCGACGGACAAGACAGGCGTCTCCCCTCGTCCCCGATAAAGCAAGGACACCTAAGCAGGGTGCATTAAATGCACCTTGTCCTGTAATGCGAGGGATAACCTCGCATCACTGTACCCTTTCCACCTCCTGTGTGCCACAGTGGCAACCCCTTTTTCCTATAAAAGGAGGCCCGAGGCGACCAGGAGAAGGATTCGGCTTTTCGGAACCCCTCGCGACTCTTTTGGAGCTCCTCGTTAGCTGAAGAACACCAACATATAATCCACCAAAGCAGGAGTAGGGTTTTACGCATCTTTGTGGCCCGAACCTGGGTAAAGGAACCGTGTTCTGATCGTTAGATCCGCTCTTCTCTCAACCCCGCGCCCCGCAACCGTAGTAGGGATTCTTGTGATCCCATAGGTGTCGATCCAAATACACCGACATTTTTGTTGCTGTTAGGGAATAAATATTGCATCTAGATTCTTTTTAGATGTGTTTTCATGTTTTCTTTAGTGTTTGTGCCAAGTAGAACCTTTGGGAAGACTTGTGTGAAGTTTATGTGATCTTGCTGTGAAAAACAGAATCGTGAGCGCTCGCTAGAATGGTCATTAGATTTTACTGGAGCGTGCTATTTAGTTGATTCTTTTTGAAGATGATTAATAGAAAAATTCCTCACGTTTACCAATTTAGTTTGAATTTTTTGGAGTTACAGAAGTACGCGAAACCTGCAGATTACTACAGACTGTTCTGTTTTTGACAGATTTTGTTTTTCGTGTGTTGTTTGCTTATTTCAATGCATCTATGAGTAGTATTGGCAAGTATGAACCATAGAGAAGTTGGAATACAGTAGGTTTAACACCAATATAAACAAAGAATGAATTCATTGCAGTACCTTTGAGTAGTGGTTTGCTTTCTTATACTAACGGAGCTCACGATATTTTTTGTCTAAGTTTTGTGTTGTGAAGTTTTCAAGTTTTGAGTATTGCTTTGATGGAATATGAAACAAAGAGTAGCAAAGGACTAAGCTTGGGGATGCCCATGGCACCCCAAGTAAAATTCAAGGACAATCAAATGCCTAAGCTTGGGTATGCCCCGGGAAGGCATCCCCTCTTTCATCTTCATCCATGGGTAACTATACTTGGAGCTATATTTTTATTCACCGCATGATATGTGTTTTTCTTTGAGCGTCTTGTATAATTTGAGTCTTTGCTTGTTAGTTTGCCACAACTATACTTGCTGTACACACCTATTTGAGAGAGAGTTAAATATAGCCTAGGAATTGATAGAACACTCTATGTGCTTCACTTATATCTTTTGAGTTGGATAGTTTTTGCTCTAGTACTTCACTTACATCTTTTAGAGCACGGTGGTGATAATATTTTGAAGAAATTGTTGAACTCTCATGCTTCACTTATATCCTTTTGAGAGTCTATTAAAACAGCATGGTAATGAGTTTAGGCTATAAAAGTAGTCTTCACATGATAGACATCCAATATCAATGTACTCCCTCCGTCCCAAAATTCTTGTCTTAGATTTTTCTAGATACAGATGTATCTAGCACTAAAGTGTAACTAGATACATCCGTATTTGGACAAATGTAAGACAAGAATTTTGGGACGGAGGGAGTAGTAAAAACTTTCACACTAAGTGCATTCAATATGATGAGACGTTGGATGCTTGATAATTGTTGTGAGATATGACGATAGTGATATTAGAGTCATGCTAGTGGAGTTATTATGAAATTGAGAAATACTTGTGTTAAGGTTAGTGATTCCCATAGCATGCACGTATGGTGAACCGCTATGTGACGAAGTTAGAGCATGAGGTATTTGTAAAGTGTCAACCTTTGTGTGGAGGTCGGGGGCGCGCGATGGTTAACTCCTACCGGTACACCGCCGGAGGCATTCATATAGTGTCATACTTTGTTGTAGTATCGAGTTGTAATGAAAAGTGTGATGATCATCATTACTAGAGAATTGTCCCATGGGAAGAAAACCTAAATCAATAAAGCCCCTCCGCAAAAAAAGGCCAAAGAAAAAAAAGAAAGGCCCCCAAAAAAGGGACAATTTTTTTCCACACTTGTGCTTCAAAGTAGCACCATGTTCTTCATTGTAGAGAGTCTCATGCTTAGTCACCTTATATACTAGTGGGAATTTTCGTTATAGAACTTGGCTTGTATATTCCAACGATGGGCTTCCTCAAATGCCCTAGGTCTTCGTGAGCAAGCAAGTTTGATGCACACCCACTATTTTCTTTTGTTGAGCTTTCATACATTTTTAGCTCTAGTGAATCCGTTGCATAGCAATCCCTACTCACTCACATTGATATCTATTGATGGGCATCTCCATAGCCCGTTGATACGCCTAGTCGATGTGAGACTATCTCCCTCCTTTTTGTCTTCTCCATAACCACCTCTCTATTCCACCCATAGTGCTATGTCCATGGCTCACGCTCATGTATTGCGTGAAGGTTGAAAGGTTTGAAATAATAGAGTATGAAAACAAGTGCTTCGCTGAAATCGGGGTTGTGCATGATATGAATATTTTGTGTGATGAAGAGGGAGCATAGAGAGACTATATGATTTTGTAGGGATAACTTTCTTTAGCCATAGTATTTTGAGAAGACATGATTGCTTTGCTAGTATGCTTGAAGTATTATTATTTCTTATATCAATAGAATTTTATCTTGAACCTTTCAGATCTGAACATTCATGTCACAATAAAGAGAATTACATTGAAAACTATGTTGGTTAGCATTCCACATGAAAAATTCTGTTTTTATCATTTACCTACTTGAGGACGAACATGAATTAAGCTTGGGGATGCTTGATACGTCTCCAACTTATCTATAATTTTTTTATTGTTCCATGTTATTATTTATGATGTCTTGAATATTTAATGGGCTTTGTCATACACTTTTATATCATTTTTTAGACTAACCTACTAACCTAAAGGCCCAGTCCAGATTGCTGTTTTTTGCGTGTTTCAGGGTTTTGCAGAAAAGGAATATCAAATGGATTCCAAACAGAATGAAACCTTCGGGAGAGATATTTTAGGAGAAAATCATGCACAGGAGACTTGAGAACCATGGAAGGGGAGCCACGAGGTGCCCACGAGGGTGGGGGGCGCGCCCCCTTCCCAGGGCGCGCTCCCTGCCTCGTGGGCCCCTCGAGCGTCCCCCAGTGTCCTCTTTCCTCCTATATAAGTCTACGTACCCCGAAACCATCAGCAACAGAGAGAAAACCCTAATTACACCGCTGTAACCTTCTGTTCCCGTGAGATCCCATCTTGGAGCCTGTTCCGGAGCTCCACCGGAGGGGGGATCCATCACGGAGTGCTTCTACATCATCATCATCGCCCTCAGCATGAGTTGTGAGTAGTTTACCACAGACCTTCGGGTCCATAGCTAGTATCTAGATGGCTTCTTCTCTCTCTGGATCGCAATACAAAGTTCTCCTCGGTCTTCGAGGAGATCTATTCGATGTAATCTCTTTTTGTCGGTGTATTTGGAACGACACCTATGGGATCACAAGAATCCCTACTACGGTTGTGGGGCGCGGGGTTGAGAGAAGAGCAGATCCAACAGTTGGCACGCGGTTCCTTTACCCAGGTTCGGGCCACAAAGATGCGTAAAACCCTACTCCTGCTTTGGTGGATCATATGTTTGTGTTCTTCGGCTAGCTATGGGGCGTGAAGAGCTCCAAAAGCCGAGTCGTGAGGAGTTCTAAAGAGCCGAATCCTTCTCCTCATCGCCTCGGGCCTCCTTTTATAGGGAAAAGGGGTTGCCATAGTGGCACACAGGAGGTGGAAAGGGTACAGTGATGCGAGGTTATCCCTCGCATTACATGACAAGGCGCATTTAATGCGCTTAGCTTAGGTGTCCTTGCTTTATCGGGGATGGGGGAGACGTCCGTCTTGTCCGTCGCCGCTCCTCCTTGTGTTGACACGCGCCCTGGCTAGCAGTGCCTGAGATGCCATGTAGGCAGGCAGGCAGCTGAGGTGGTGCAATGGCCGGTCTCCACGAAGATCTGCATGTCGCCACCAAGGTACCTGCCCAGCTGGTTGGGTCGGCAGCTGCATGGGGCCGTGGATGCGTAGTTGGTGCGGGCCTGATGGTGGTCCTGCGGGTGTCCTCGGCAAGGGCCTTGCCGGGGCCCTGTAAAGGGTCTTGCCGCGGCACCTGCTGTCATCCCCGGCAGGGTGCTTGCCGGAGGTCTTGTGGTCTTCCTTGGCTGGGATCCCGCCAAGGGTCATCGTCTTCTCAGCATGTATCTGATCTGGAATGTCTTCACAAAGATCTGCATGCCACTACGGGGATGCCTCCCGAATCCTTGCCCCATGGGGGCAGCGGACTCAAGGGTGATCCGCTCCGTAGGCGTGGGGCGAGTTGCCGCGGCGAGGGTCTTGCCGGGGCTGCTAGAACCAGCTCCCGGCAAGGATCTTGCCGGGGGATCCCGCCTCGTCCCTTTTGCTCTTTGTGATCTTGATGTTGGGCTTCAGTCTCCATCGAGCTTTGGTCTTACCCTAGCTCACCTCCCTTGCCATGCTTAGTGTGGTGGTGCCCGTGGCTCAGACTGCCCGTGCACAGTCATAGGGGTACAAAAAGTGTACCCCTCTTTTTGTACACCGACAGGAGCCCCCGGGCCTGGGCCACACATAAGCGCGACGCGTTGTTGGGCCAGGCCCAGAACGGTGCGCGGGTAGGCAGGACGGTTTTTACCGTGGTAAGATTTTCCGCGTGCTGCGCCTCCCACGATCCGCGCGCGGCGCTGGGTGGAGGTGCGTGCATGACGTGGGCGGCATGCGCGGGGCGGTTTCCGCAGGCATGCATCACGTCGCAGTAAATGCGAAAGGAGGCGGCTTCGCGCCTTCCCGAGGGGGGAGACGTGGAGACGCGTCACATTTACTGAATGGGGCCGAGGCGCGGTCCTCAAGGCTTTCACTCCCCACGATCACGGGGTGGGGAGAGGTCGCCTCACCCGTCCCCTTGGTTCTGCACGCCTGCCATGTGCCTCCCATGCGCTTGGGGTGGCAAACGGGGGAGGCGGGCAACCGAGCCGTCGCTGGTTGGGGCGGCGGGTCGGTCCCGGCTCCCTGCGCCTTCTGCGTCTTGATTGGCCGAGCGGGGTGGTCGAGCCCCAGCCCTGCCACTTTATAAAGAGCGGGAGGGGAGGGACGGCGCCCCGCACTCTCCCATATTCTTTCTCCTTCAGCTTCTGCTCCTCTCTTCCGTTCGCCATGGAGAGAGGAAATCATGGTCCTTCAACGGTGGCGGCGAGGGTCGCCGCTCGACAACGCGTCCCTCCTTCTCCTACACCCGCGGTGGCAGAGCCGGCCACGAGGGGAAGGGGGAGGGGGCAAGGCCGTGGGCGAGGCCGGGGCGCTCGGGGAAGAGGAGGACGGGGCGGCCCGCCGGCCTCGCCCCCGCCAGCATCTCCTCATCCAGTGGAGGGCCATATTGGGGATGACCCTTGCAAGTTCTTCGTCAGGTTGCGGTGGCCGCCGTGCCGTTGCCTTCGTCTTCCGACCCCATTTGCGCGGGAGATGGAGCTGGATCCGCCGGAGTCGGTGCGGCTGCACATGAAGGGCTGCGGGATCAGTGGCACGCGGGTCCGCGTCGAATTCCCCGCTCCTCATGTGATGTATCTTCGTCAGGGATGGAAAATGTTTGCTCGCATCCATAGCCTGACGGATGGGCTCACTCTCCATTTTAAGTTGATGGAGGGTGGCCTTCTCTCCGTCAAGGTCTTCGGGCACTTTGGGACTCGTGCAAGGTGCTGCGTGGAGAGCTCCTCCGATGACGAAGACTCCTCCTCGAACGAGGGTGACGAGGAGGACAGCGACAGTGACGACGAGGGCGGTGGACGGCAGGATGATGGGTCTGACTAGGTGTCGGGCGCCACGCCTGGTGGCACCGGAGACCCCATCATCCGCGTCGCCGGCTCCTTGAACTTCTCGGGGCCGTCTCCTTGGCGGCTGGCATAGGGGGGGGGCTGTGGAAGAGGAAGAGGAAGAAGGCGGGCGGCAAGGTCGTCATGTCGGAGTACGCGGACACCGACGCCTTCGGCGCGTACTGACGTCCTGCCGCCTCGTCTTCGAGCTCTGCTTCCGGCGCCGCCATCACCATCCAGCCTTTGGGCGGCCACCAAGATGTTCTCTTGGTGTCTTCTGCCACCTGTAGCTCGCCTAGGCGCTCCTTTTGCCCTTCTCGCCTCCTTGACCTACCTCCTGAGGAGAGGGACAAGAAAGGCATTACGGGCATCACATCTCTTTTTAGTTTGTAAGCCTTCGGGCATCTGTTAAATTTAGAACTTGTAATCCCCTTGTTCATGTTTTTCATTCCCTATGGACTGTACCTGAATGAAATGTTTTTAATGAAAAAAGGATGTTTGCCGGGTCATTTGTTTGTGAGTGAAACCCACGACAAGGAATAAATCCTTGATATCTTTAAGATAAACATTTTCTCACTCGGCAACAGGCTTTGCCGTATCCCTACTTCGCTCGACCTTTCTCACGCCTCTGGCGGAGGCAGGGATGAAGTGGGCTTAGGCTCCTAGCTCCATCCTTTCGCTGCCACGACTACGACCACACTTAGTCCCAGGAACGAGCCCTAGGGCCTAGAGTTATGGGAGCACGGTAGCTTAAGGAAAAGAACGAGGTTTCACATACCTCAGTCCATAATGGAACGCATGATAAGGGATGAAGAACTTATCTGAAGCTGCAGCCCCCGGCGACCCTGGTTCGCCGTGGGTGAATCTTTGCTCTTGTAGCTCCCGGCAACGCTCGCTTGCCGGGGCCTAGGTGCTAGTCTGTTCCTCTTTCTTCTCCCCAAGTGGCTTCGGCAAGGATATCTGTGCGTCCTGTGAACCAAAGAAGATAGAGGAAAGACAAAGACTCGACCTCTAAGCTAGGGGTTAGCCGCCGCTAAGCACTATCAACCCTAACCAAGGACGAGACTCGACTCAGCATGCATGCTATAACTTAGGGCGCCAGCGCTTCATTTATTTATGCTCAGGGTCTGCGCCTGGCTTTGTACAAAGGGTTACAAGCCTTGCCGGCAAGGCTTGTACAAAAGGGTGGCTTGCCGGGAGGCCCGGCAAGCCGCTCCTTATGGGTAAAACTTATGAAGATGCTCAATGTTCCAGGAATTGCTCACCGGAATGGCATTTTCGGTCTCTAGGCGGACTGCGCCAGGCCTGGTGACTCGTATTACCCGATAAGGGCGTTCCCACTTCGGCGTCAACTTGTTTGTATTCCTGGCCGATTGAACGCGCTGGAGAACAAGGTCGCCTTCCTCAAAGCTTCGGGCACGGACCTTGCGGCGATGGTAGCGGCGCAAGGCTTGCTGGTAACGCGCTTCTCTCACAGCCGCCCGAAGACGATCTTCCTCAAGGAGCGTTGCGTCCTCTTGCCGCAGTTGCTCTTGCTCAAGCTCATCATAAGCGAGCACTCGAGGTGACCCATATATGAGTTCAGTGGGGAGAACTGCTTCTGCCCCGTATATCAGGGCAAAGGGTGTCTGGCCGGTGGCTCGATTTGGCGT
>LR738716.1:161249938-161262319 GCA_902687465.1 Secale cereale | reverse complement strand
ACGGCTGACAGAGTTGTGACCTTCCTCACTGCCTCCACCTCCGGCCACTTTGTGAACTTGTCGATTGCAACGTACAAGTACTCAAAGCTCCCGACAGCGTGGGGGAAAGGGCCCAGTATGTCGAGCCCCCAGACCGAGAAGGACCAGGAGAGAGGAATGGTTTGAAGGGCTTGAGCTGGTTGATGAAGCTTCTTTGAATGAAATTGGCATGCTTCACACCTGGTGACCAGTGTCGTCGCATCCTGGAGGGCAGTGGGCCAGAAGAAGCCTTGCCGGAATGCCTTGCCGGCAAGGGCTCTTGACCCTATGTGGGATCCACATATGCCTCCATGTATCTCTGCCAACAGCTCCAGTCCTTCCTCTCGAGGGATGCACTTCAATTTCACGCCGTTCGGTCTTTTTCTGTACAGGACGTCATCGACGAACTGGTACATAGCAGACCGACGGGCTACTTTCTCCGCTTCTTCCTGCTCCTCAGGAAGTTCCCCAGTCTGGAGGAATCGGACGGTATGCTGTGCCCACGGTGGAGCCTGGGGCTCGACGGCGAGGACTAAAGGCATTTCCTCCGCCAGGGGAGCGGCTGTCTCGACGGCAAGAGCTTGACGCTCCGCCGGAGCCAGCCGTCCAGTGGCGGGCTCAGTGTCTCCGGTAACATCCTTGCCGGCCGCTCCGGGGAGCTCGGCGGGAAAGTACTTGTCGGGCTCTGATTTCCTCCTCTTGTTCGCTCTGTTGATGGATCAATGGATGGCTGAGAAAGCTGAAGCACAAAGGTACCTGGTTCCACAGGTAGCTTGAGGGCAGCGCGCTTTGACAGGTAATCGGCGATGTCGTTCTCCGCTCGGGGAACATGCTCCGCCTGTATACCATCAAAGCGCTCTTCCAGCTTTCTCACTTCATCGACGTAGGCCTTCATCAACGGGCTTTGGTCGTCTTTGTTGACTTGTTTGACGACAAGGTGCGAGTCGCCCCTGACAATGAGTTTCTTGATTCCGAGGTCTGCCGCGATCCTAAGACTGGCAAGCAGCCCCTCGTACTCAGCAGTATTGTTCGTTGACACCTCCCTGGGGAAGTGCATCTGGACCACGTACTTGAGGTGCTCTCCAGTGGGCGCGACCAGCAATACGCCGGCCCCGGCGCCCTGGAAGGAGAAAGCTCCATCAAAGTACATGATCCAGTCGCAAATCGCCTCTTTGCCGGGGAGAGCAGTTTCCTGAACCTCTTCATCAGGCGTTGCGGTCCATTGTGCAACGAACTCTACCAAGACTCGGCTTTGAATCGTCGAGGTACTTTCAAACTTGAGGCCAAAGGTGGACAAGTCCAGTGCCCACTCTACATATCTTCCCGTTGCATCTGGATTGTGCAATATCCGTTGTAGAGGGAGGCGAGTGACGACAGTGATCTCGTGCACCTGGAAGTAGTGACGCATCTTCCTCGAGGCCATAAGAAGGCCGAAGAGCAATTTCTGCACACCGGAGTACCTTGATCTAGCTCCCTGCAAGAGGGAGCTAACAAAGTAGACCGGGTGCTGCATCATTTTCTTCCTTGGCTGCACTTCAACCGGCCGTGTCGTCATCAATTTCTCTCTGCGCCACTAGTGCAGCACTGACCACCTGGTTTGTTGCCGCCAAGTATAGCAGCAACGGTTCTAGTGGCCTAGGCGCAACTAGTATTGTCGTGGAGGAAAGATACCTCTTCAAATCTTGTAGTGCTGCTTCAGCTTCTGGTGTCCACTCCATCGGGCCTGCCTTTTTCAAAATCTTGAAAAAGGGGACGGCGCGCTCGGCAGGCTTGGAAATGAATCTGCTCATGGCGGCAATGCAGCCGGCAAGACGACGCATATCCTTGACCCGTTTGGGTGCTTCAATCTACTCTATCCCACGCTGCGACACAAATAACCCGAGAAGCTTGCCGGACGGGACGCCGAAGACGCACTTCTCAGGGTTCAGCTTGAGGTTGATCTTGCGTACGTTTACGAATGTTTCTTGTAAATCCGGTACCAGGGTTGCCCTGTTCTTGGTTTTCACCACTATATCATCCATGTAAGCCTCCATATTTCTATGGAGTTGGGGTTCAAAACCAATCTGGACTGCCCTTGCAAACGTCGAGCCAGCACTCTTCAACCCGAAAGGCATTCATACGAAACAGTACGTACCGCATGGGGTGATGAATGATGTCTTCTCTTCGTCTTCTCTTGCCATGAAGATTTGATGGTAGCCGGAGTAGGCATCGAGGAATGACAGCAGGTCACACCCAGCCGTGGAGTCAACAATCTGGTCGATGCGCGGCAATGGGAAGGGGTCCTTGGGACAAGCTTTATTGATATATGTGTAATCAATACACAGCCTCCACTTCCCATTTGCCTTGCGCACTACCACTGGATTGGCCAACCACGTTGGTTGGAGCACTCCTCTTACCAAACCCGCTGCTTCCAGTTTCAGGATCCTCTCGGTGATGAACTCTTGTCGTTCCAAAGCTTGCTTTCTGACCTTCTGCTTGACAGGCCGCGCATGAGGACAGGCAGCGAGGTGGTGCTCAATCACCTCTCTGGGAACGCCGGGGATGTCGGATGCTTTCCAGGCAAACACGTCGAAAGTCGCCCGCAGGAAGGTGACAAGCGCGTCTTCCTATTTGTTGTCAAGGGTTGAGCTTATGGTGAAAGCCACTCCCATGCCGTCCTCCTTGACGGAAACCTTCTTGGTTCCCGGCGGTTTGGCCCTGGACCTCTTGTTCCTGCTGGTGGAGCTCTCTGGCACGTCCTCGATGGGAGCGCGACACTCCGAAGAGGTGTGCTTGCCGGAGTGGGTGGCCGAGGTCTCGCCGGTCTTCTTCTTGCCGGTGGAGCTCTCTGGCACGTCCTCGACGGGAGCACAACACTCCGAAGAGGTGCGCTTGCCGGAGTGGGTGCCCGAGGTCTCACCGGTCTTCTTCTTCTTCTTCCCTCCCGGGGCTCCAGTGTCAGGAGCAAGCGCCCTCGTGGTGGCAGCTGCTGCAACCGCTTGCTGGTATAATTGGTCAACGCATCTTTCTTATCGGAGGGGATGGCGATGATCGTCACAGGCCCCGGCATCTTCAGGGTGTTGTAGGCGTAGTGTGACGCTGCCATGAACTTGGCCAGTGTTGGGCGGCCAAGGATTCCGTTGTAAGGCAAGGGGATCTTGGCAACATCGAACACGCTCCTCTCCATCCTGTAGTTCAGATCACTTCCAAAAGTCACGGGCAGCGTGACTTTCCCCTTTGGTTGACTTCTCCCCGGGTTGACCCCCTGAAACGTGCCCGTCTCTTTGAGGTCTCCATCAGGAACTTGCAGCTTCTCGATCACGGTGGGCGAGAGTAGGTTCAGACCGGCCCCGCCATCGACTAGCATCTTTGTCACCTTGAGGTTGCGTATTGTTGGTGAAACCAACAATGGCAAGCACCCGACCGCAGTAGTGCGATCAGGGTGATCCTCGGCGTCAAAAATGATAGGTGTGCTGGACCATTTCAGCGGCTTTTGGGCACCGGACGACGGCTCCGTCGCTGTAATGTCACGCGCCCACTGTTGAAGTTGGCGGTGAGAAGTATGCAGCGAGGCGCCGCCATCGACGCACATGGCCTCTGTGGCTTTCTGAAACCCTTGATCGCCGGACTCGTCGTCTCCTTCGTGATCGTCGTCTTCTGACCTTCTGTCACGGCCCCGGGCGGGCCTCTCCTGCTGTTTATCCTTGCCGCGACGGCCTGCTTGGCTGTCACGCTTCTTGCCGGACTCCTCAGCGCCGTCCTGGCCCTTCTCCTTGTCCTGCCTCTCGTATTCAGCCCTTTGCTTCTCAGCAAGGAGCTCAACCTGGTGGAAGTCCTGGAGATCATGGCCTTTGGTGCGATGGATCTTGCAGTATCGCTTGCCGGAGTTTCCTGGCTTCTCGCCAGCCGCCAAGGCCCGACAGGCGACGCACCCGGCAATCTCCTTGCCGGGGTCACCCGCCCTGGTTTTCTTGGCGGAGCCGGCGTCATCAGATCCTCGACGGCAAGTACGGCCTTACCCTTGCGCTTCCTGTTGCGGTGCCGGCCCTTCTTCGCCGGGGCGGTAGTATCCTCGTCTGAAGAGTCGGTTTCCGCACCGGCGCCTTCACCGGGGTACTTCCTTCCCTCTTCAGCCCGGGCACATCTATCAGCAAGAACATAAAATTCCGCCACATCTTTCACCTTGGTCATCGCCAGTTCTTCACGCATCTTCCGATTACGCACGTTCTGATGGAACGCGCTAATGATGGCGGCAGGGTGAACATCGGGGATATTGTACTGTACCCGGCTGAAACTCTGTATGTACTTGCGCAGACTCTAGCCTTCCTTCTGGGGTATGACATGCAGGTCACTTGCTTGGCCATGGGCTTGGTGACCTCTAGTAAAGGCGCCAACAAACTCATGACACAAATCCGACCAGGAGGAAATAGAGCCTACCGGCAAGTGCATCAACCATGACATGGTGTTGGGTTTAAGAGCCAACGGAAAGTAATTCGCAAGCACCTTATCGTCGCGAGCTCCGGAAGCTTGCATCGCGATGGTGTAGATGCTGAGGAACTCCGACGGGTGGGTCTTGCCGTTGTACTTCTCGCCAACGTCAGGCTTGAAGGTGCGGTGAGAGGGCCACTGGAACTGCCGCAGCTCACGGGTAAAAGCCGGACAGCCTACCTCGTAAGGTAGACCTCCAGGGATCTCCGGTCCTGGGCGGTCCACAGCAGGCCCAGCTCGCCTGTCTGACTGGTGGCGCGCTCCGCGCAGGCGCTCGATGGTGGTCCGAGCGTCTTCATGAGCTCGCTCCTGAAGAACTTGACGCTGGTCGCCGTGGGTCCGTGGTTCGGACGACACTATGGAGATGGCGTCGCCCGCGACGTCCAGACGAGTCGACACACGCGGTACCGGGCGAGGAGGAGGTGAATGCACCGTAGCCACGGCGCTGCCAGTCCCCCTGCCACCGGTGCATGGGACTCCATTAGAGCGTCGACCTGGGAGCCCCGCTGGATCTAGTTCATCCTTGTTGGCGACTGCGACAAGGCTTCGGATAGTGGCTCTCCATTCGTCGAGTTTCCCCGTAACGGGAGGAAAGTCGAGGAGCAACTGCGCGCGCGCCAGGGCTTCGGCTGGGGTTAGCGGTAGCGAAACCTGCACGGACCGCGACGCGCTTCGACCCCTGACCGTGTCAGGAGGAGCTCCGTCACGATCCCGCGGTCGCGGGCCGTTTCCACCAGCGCTTCGGCGGGCGGGCAGGTCTTCTACGTCTCGGGTCCTTTCCGCGACGCCCAGGGTCTTCAGCGTGGCGACGCCATTTGTCGCGCGCTGCTTGAGAGGAGCACGCCGTTGGCGCCGGTGTGGGAGTCCTGGAGGCCCTTGCGTCGCCTTCGGGTGATGCGGCAGCGACCTTGGAAGGCCCCGCACCACTCGCGGAGGGCCCGGCTCCGTCCTTGGACCTGGCGGTGTGTGGCCCGTTACCAGGCGCACAAACATCGCCACCTCCCAAGCTCTGGCTGTTGGGATGGCGTTGGTGTTCACGAGCAGCGCCTCGGGTCCTTTCCGCGACCGGTCCGCTGCTCGCCCGCGTCGGGACAGGCTGTCCGGCCTCCGACTGGCCAACCGCCAGCGTCGTCGTCTTCTTGGGCGCCATGATGATGAAGAAGCATCGAACTAATTGCTAAAGCCAATTCTCACAACTGCGCCCCCCTACCTGACGCGCCAAAGATGTCGGTGTATTTGGAATGACACCTATGGGATCACAAGAATCCCTACTACGGTTGCGGGGCGCGGGGTTGAGAGAAGAGCGGATCCAACAGTTGGCACACGTTTCCTTTACCCAGGTTCGGGCCGCAAAGATGCGTAAAACCCTACTCCTGCTTTGGTGGATTATATGTTTGTGTTCTTCAGCTAGCTATGGGGCATGAAGAGCTCCAAAAGCCGAGTCGTGAGGAGTTCTAAAGAGCCGAATCCTTCTCCTCGTCGCCTCGGGCCTCCTTTATAGGGAAAAGGGGTTGCCACAGTGGCACATAGGAGGTGGAAAGGGTACAGTGATGCGAGGTTATCCCTCGCATTACATGACAAGGTGCATTTAATGTGCTTAGCTTAGGTGTCCTTGCTTTATCGGGGATGGGGGAGACGTCCGTCTTGTCCGTCACCGCTCCTCCATGTGTTTGCATGCGCCCTGGCCAGCGGTACCTGAGATGCCATGTAGGCAGGCAGGCAGCTGAGGTGGCGCAATGGTGGGTCTCCACGAAGATCTGCATGTCGCCACGCAGGTGCCTGCCCAGCTGGTTGGGTTGGCAGCTGCATGGGGCGTTGGATGCATAGTTGGTGCGGGCCTGATGGTGGCCCTGCGGGTGTCCTCGGCAAGGGCCTTGCCGGGGCCCTGGCAAGGGTCTTTCTGCGGCGCCTGCTGTCACCCCCGGCAGGGTGCTTGCCGGAGGTCTTGTGGTCTTCCTTGGCTAGTATCCCGCCAAGGGTCATCGTCTTCTCAGCGTGTATCTGATCTTGAATGTCTTCACAAAGATCTGCATGCCACTACGGGGATGCCTCCCGAATCCTTGCCCCATGGGGGCAGCGGACTCAAGGGTGATCCGCTCCGTAGGCGTGGGGCGAGTTGCCGCGGCGAGGGTCTTGCCGGGGCTGCTAAAGCCGGCCCCGGTAAGGATCTTGCCGGGGCTGCTAGAACCAGCTCCCGGCAAGGATCTTGCCGGTGGATCCCGCCTCGTCCCTTTTGCTCTTTGTGGTCTTGGTGTTGGGCTCCAGTCTCCATCGAGCTTTGGTCTTACCCTGGCTCACCTCCCTTGCCATGCTTACTGTGGTGGTGCCCGTGGCTCACACTGCCCGTGCACAGTCATAGGGGTACAAAAAGTGTACCCCTCTTTTTGTACACCGACACTTTTTGCGGTGTGTTTGTCGAGATCCGATGAATTGTGAGTTTATGATCAAGATTATCTATGAGAAATATTTGGTTCTTTTCTGAACTCTTTATGTGTGCTCATAGTATCCTTGCAAGTCTCTTCGAATTATTAGTTTGGTTTGGCCTACTAGATCTATAGTTCTTGCAATGGGAGAAGTGCTTGGCATTCGGTTCAATCTTGCGGTGTCTTTTCCCATTGACAGTAGGGGCAACAAGGCACGTATTGTATTGTTGCCATCGAGGATAAAGAGATGGGGTTTATATCATATTGCTTGAGTTTATCCCTCTACATCATGTCATCTTGCTTAAGGCGTTACTCTGTTCTTATGAACTCAATACAGTAGATGCATGCTGGATAGCGGTCGATGTGTGGAGTAATAGTAGTAGATGCAGGCAGGAGTCGGTTGACTTGTCTCGGACGTGATGTCTATATACAATGATCATGCTTAGATAGTCTCATAATTATTCGCTTTTCTATCAATTGCTCGATAGTAATTTGTTTACCCGCCGTAGAATATCGCTATCATGAGAGAAGCCACTAGAGAACACTATGGCCCCCGGGTCTATTCTCAACATACCAATCTACATCTACTTTACTTTTACCGCTTTTACTTTCTGTTCTTATAAACAAAAATACCAAAAATATAAACTATCATCTCTATCAGATCTCACTTTCGTAAGTGACCGTAAAGGGATTGACAACCCCTTATCGCGTTGGCTGCGAAGTTCTTATTTGTTCGTGCAGGTGCGAGGGACTCGCGCGTGGTCTCCTACTGGATTGATACCTTGGTTCTCAAAAGCTGAGGGAAATACTTACGCTACTGTGCTCCATCTCCCTTTCCTCTTCGAGGGAATACAATGCAAGCTCGAGAAGTAGCAGAGAGTCAAGACGAAAACGTGTGCCAACCCCTATGCATAGATTCCCAAGGTCACAGAACCCGCAAGTTGATCATCAAAACATACATCAAGTGGATCACATGATATCCCATTGTCACCACAGATAAGCATGTGCAAGACATACATCAAGTGTTCTCAAATCCTTAAAGACTCAATCCGATAAGATAACTTCAAAGGGAAAAATCAATCCATTACAAGAGAGTAGAGGGGGAGAAGCATCATAAGATCCAACTAGAATAGCAAAGCTCACGATACATCAAGATCGTGCCATCTCAAGAACACGAGAGAGAGAGAGAGAGAGAGAGAGAGAGAGAGAGAGATCAAACACATAGCTACTGATACATACCCTCAGCCCCGAGGGTGGACTACTCCCTCCTCGTCATGGAGAGCACCGGGATGATGAAGATGGCCACCGGAGAGGGATTCCCCCTCCGGCAGGCTGCCGGAACAGGGTCTAGAGTGGTTTTTGGTGGCACCAGAGGCTTTCGGCGGCGGAACTCCCGATCTTGGTTAATTTCCGAAAGTTTCAGTATTTATATGATTTTTTGGCGTAGGGAACAAGTCAGGGGGGCCTCTGGGCCGTGCACGAGATAGGGCGGCGCTACCACCTGCCCAGGGCGCGCCCCCACCCTCGTGGGCAGCCCGTGGCTCTCCTGGCCCAACTCTTTTACTTCGAGGGCTTCTTTTGGTCCAGAAAAAATCATCAAAAATTGGCACGTCAATTCGACTCCGTTTGATATTCCTTTTCTGTAAAACTCAAAAAACAAGGAAAAAACATAAACTCGCACTAGGCTCTAGGTTAATAGGTTAGCCCCAAAAATCATATAAAAGTGTATATAAAAGCCCATAAAACATCCTAGAAAGATAATATAATAGCATGAAACAATCAAAAATTATAGATTCATTGGAGACGTATCAAGGGTCTCCACCCTACATCACCTTGGTATCATGAGCCTAGGTTTCCCACAAAATTGGAGCCCCCTCAGCGTTTTCTAGCCTATTTTTGTTGTGTTCTTCCCCGATTTTGAAAATCCCCACCAAAAATAGCCCCAAATATTTTTGTGATCTGTTGGTTTGATAATGTTTTGTTGATTTTGATCCGTGGATTTGCTTGGTTTCAAGTGGATCTAGCTTTCCCCATGTTTCTCGCCTTTTCCATCCACGAAATCTCTTCAATTTTGCCCTTGGAATCAGCAATTTCTTCCCTGAATTCGAAAATTTCCGCCCCAAACAAGATCTGCATTCCTCGGGCCGGACATCCAGGCCATAGGCCGGACATTTGAGTCCCCGGCCGGACATCCGGGTCCTGGAGGGAAAAATCGCGCAAGTTTCTGGACATCAGGTCCCGGATTTCCGGCCTCACCCCCGGATGTCCGGCCCCTAGCATTTCATCCTCCCGTGTTTCACCGTTTTGTCCATAACTAATTCATCCGGAGTTCGATTTTGACGTTCTTTAGCTCGTTTTGAAGCTATTGACATCCCCCATCCCACAAAAATACTACCATAATCATTTGATTCCATCAAAAATTTCAAAATTTGGCAAGTTTTCCTAGGTCTTCCACCACATCATCCGCTATACCACCACTGACTTCTGCAACCTAACAATTTTGTTTCCCATAGCATTTGTGGTTGCTTCAGTAGTGATTCGAGTCTCCTAAGGTGTTTCGGATACTTAGGGACGGTTGATTCTTCATCAACCACCACCACCACTTCCGCATAACCACCATACACTCCCGCCACCCCAACTTAACCCAATTTTGTTTGAGTTGTGGTTTGTGTCTCCTAAGGTGTTTCGGCTACTTAGGGACCGTGACTTCAACTCCAACAACGTGTATAGCCCCACCATCCTCTTCCGCAAACACCACCGCTTTTCCGCTACCACCATTTGACATTTATCCTTGAGATTTCGAGTTTGCGGTTTTTTTCGTTTCCTAAGGTGTTTCGGCTAATTAGGAACGGTTCTACATCAAGAACACCGCCTCTCATCATCGCCACGAGGTCGTCATCGACATTAACCACTTCACCATTGACACCACCATAAGCAAGGACGGTAACTTTGACGACACCATTGTATATCCCCCCCTTGGCATTGTATTGTTAACCCCCAGCCCATTTTGCGTCCTTTGCCTATCGAGACTAGCCTTTGAGTATTGCCGGTAACGTTACTTGTGCACATTAGTGATCATCGATCTGCGCTTCCATTGCATACATACCATATCATCTTGGTATCATAGTACCATCCCCTGTGTCACAAGATTGTTCCCTCATATACACAATTGCTATCTTGGTTTGTACATTTTGCATCATGGCCATACAAAAAAAGAATAAGCTTTTAAGCAAAAAGAGAAAGACAAAGAAGCTTGTAAGCAATAGCCATAGCATCATACCACATTGCATATAACATTGTCATATCTGATCATCTTGGATCATCCCCGAAACATCATACATAAATAGCATACTTGGGATAGAAAGTTGATACATTTTGCATATCATATGTTGTGCACAAGTGTCATGTCCGCCTATAGAGAAAACGTGCTAGCATCTCTATTGAGTTGTGCAACACGAGCATTTTCCGTGGATTCCGCATTTTGTGCTCATTCCTTGGTTGCACTACCCCATTTATCTATCTGTGTGTGTGTTTTCGTGTTCCATTCATTGCTATTGGTGTACTTGTTTCACTTGCGAATTTGTGAATCTCTTTCAACATTATTTGACTCTTGCTAACATTTCCATCAAATTTGTGTGCCACTTATCCTAACCGAGATACTCGATAAGCTTTACTTGATAGGTGTGAGTGAGCTAGTCCGGTACCAATTCCACTATTCTTTTATTTCACATTGAGTGAAACGGGATACATCCTCAACTTTGGGAAAAGGTAACTTGATATTGTTTATCTCATTTCCTACTCATGTTTACTCGAGTCTTGTGATGGATAGGCAAAGCATTTCTTCTCCGGTCTACAACAATGACAAGTTCGATGCCATGACAAACCACTTGTACGCCAATATGGATGCTCAAATGGAGGAGCTCAAAGCCCTCATCAAGAACTGCAAGAAGTCTCGCCCATCTTAGAGAAGACGCTCAAGTGCACATCCTTCCGAGCTACCATCTCCGACAAGATCACATTGGCATCGACACCATCAACAACGAGAACGTGAAGGTCAAGAGCTCAACACCAACCACCACTCTACGACTTCACCATCTCCCTCGACATCTTTGCCAAGTGAATTCAAGGCATCTTCGCCTTTGGACATACAACATCTTCGCTAACAAGCACCTCAAGCTTATGTTCAAGAGAATCTCCCCAAGCTCAAGTCCACGACTACCACAAGCTACTAAGACCTCGACAATGACCACGCAATTCCTTTCTATGGGACTCAAGAACCCGAGGAGTATCTCGAGTGGGAACGCTTGATGGACAACTACCTCATGCTACATCAAGTTCCCTACAAAGGTCAAGTGAAGTGCGCCACAAGAAACTTCCACAACTACGTGTTGACATGGTGGCTACACACACCTTCGGAGGACTATGACATGAGTTGGCCCAAAACAAAGAGAGCTATGCGGTGAGAGTTCGTGCCTCTCACCTACGCGGAACAACTTTTATGCCAATTGGAGAACACCATCCAAGGATCCAAGTCCATCGAAGAGTACTTCAAGGAGATGAAGAATGCCTTGCGCTGAGCCGGTGTGGACGACCCCATTCAATGAAGTTCCACTTCATGATGGGATTGAACAACGACATCTCCAAGACTATCTACCTTGAGAACTACAAGTCCCTCCGTGACAACTACATTGCTGCTCTCAAGGCGGAACAAGAATTCATGAAAGCCAAGGATTCTCCACCGCAAGCACACTTCTCGAAGACCAAGCTCTAAGACGGCAAGCATGAGGGTAGTACCACCATGATGTCCAAGCCCAACGAGCTCCAAGAAGACGCTCCCAGGTTCGACTCCACCACCATCCCTCTTTGTGGCATTGATGATGCCGAGTCTACTTCGACTCTTTTTCAAGATGGTGCGACAACGACTACGCCTATGGAGCCATTCGAGGACCAAGCTTTGGAGGCGAACTACATGATGACGATCAAGGATGATGCTTCCTTCTTTGGAGGCAAGAGTGATGATGTGCCATCTTCGGCCTTCATCCACGGCAATGATTACGAGATGGTTGAGCATGGGATTTTCCCTTCGACCACGACGGTGTACGATGACTTTAGTGACTTTTGCCACCATATTGAGAGTGAGAGTGAGTTCACCACTAGCCCCACATATGACAAGTTGCCCCAATTCCCATGTGAGGAGAGCCACAACACCCACTACTTGAGTGAGATGAGTGACTCCACCATATGTGACTTTGAGTGCACCTACCTTGAGAGAGTGAGTGAGCCACCACATAGAGAGAGTGAGATAGTTGATAGGTCATGTGAGGCCACTTTCAACACTAACGACATGACCTCTACCTCTATTGTGTATTCTCATTTGGTGCTAGGTCCTGTTTACGATGACGCGTCGATCCTCGATGCCTTCGTCCTTCCGTTGGAAAAGACGATGGCCATGGAGGAATATGATGCACCCCCC
>LR738716.1:161237106-161249864 GCA_902687465.1 Secale cereale | reverse complement strand
CCCCCCCCGCCCCGCATGGTTCCATCAGTATGAAGATGATGACCACCATTTTGTCTTTCACACCTCACCTACACCACATGAGTGGAATGAAAAAAGCAAAAAAGGTGAAGGTGATGCTCTCATCCCACTAGTGGACTATGTTGACATTGATTTCTTGCGTGATGTTGATCCACTTATTGCCATGCTTCATTCTAGTATGATTTCCCAATGCAATGATTTGCCCATTTATGATGAGTTTGATGATTTCCATGTGGAGTCTATTAGTTGTGATGCCATGTTGCATAGGATTTCATGTGATAATTCTATCGGTCACATCATGTTTGACAGCCCACTTGACTTGCCATATGCTATACATGAGATCAACAATATGTCATATTTGCAATCTCACTATAGTGACTATGCACATGCCATTAATATAAAACCAATTTGCGCATATGGCATAGATGACAAGCCCATGGTTATTGGCATTGGTTTTTCTTGTGATGATATCGACATGCTCCCTTTGCATCTTTTATATCATATGCCATGCCATGAACACCTAGCTCCGGATATGCATTGTTTTGGATGTTATTCCATGATACGTCCATTTTACATCATGTTTTCTTACTATTATTTATAATGTTTTCATGCATAATAATGTTTTTGGAGTAATTCTAATGCCTTTTCTCTCATAATATGCTAGGTTTGTATGAAGAGGGAGAATACCGGCAACTGGAAATCTGGACCTGGAAAAGCAATGTCAGGCCACCTATTCTGCACAACTCCAAATGTGCTGAAACTTCACGGGGATTTTTTATGGAATAAATGAAAATTACTGGAGCTGATACCCATCGGAGGGGGCCCACCAGGTGGGCACAACCCACATATGCGTGACAGGGCCCCTAGGCGCGCCCCGGTGGGTTGTGCTCACCCCAGCCCACCTCCGGTGCCCCCCCTTTTTGTATATAAGTTGTTCTCACCTAGAAAAAATTTAAGGAGAGGACTTTCGGGATGGAGCACCACCGTCTCGAGGTAGAACTTGGGAGGAGCACTTTTGCCCTCCAGCGGAGCGATTCCACTGGGGGAACTACCCTTCCGGAGGGGGAAATCATCGTCATCGTCATCACCAACAACTCACCCATATTGGGGAGGGAAATATCCATCAACATCTTCATCTTCACCATCTCCTCTCAAACCCTAGTTCATCTCTTGTGTTCAATCTTTGTACCGGAACCTAAGATTGGTGCTTGTGGGAAACTAGTAGTGTTGATAACATCTTGTAGTTGATTACTATATGGTTTGTTTGGTGGAACATTATATGTTCAGAATTTTTATGCCATTTAATATCCCTCAGATCATGAACATGTTTGTCACTTGTGAGTAGTTACTTTTGTTCTTTAGGTCAGGGGACAAACCATGTTGCAAGTAATCATGTGAACTTGATATGTGTTCGATATTTTGATAGTATGTATGTTGTGATTCCCTTAGTGGTGTCATGTGAATGTTGACTACATGACACTTCACCCTATTTGGGCCTAAGGTAATGCATTGTGGAGTAGTTATTAGATGATGGGTTGCTAGAGTGACAGAAGCTTAAACCCTAGTTTATGCGCTACTTCGTAAGGGACCGATTTGGATCCAAATTTTTAATGCTATGGTTAGTTCTTATCTTAATATTTTTCTCGTAGTTGCGGATGCTTGCAATGGGGTTAATCATAAGTAAGAGGTTTGTTCAAGTAAGAACAACACCTAAGAAACGATCCACCCACATATCAAATTATCAAAGTAGAGAACACAAATCAAGCCAACATGGTGAAAGTGACTACATGAAATTCCCGTGTGCCCTCAAGAACACTTTGCCTATTATAAGAAACGGTCTTGGACTGTCCTTTGCGACAAAAGGACTGGGATATCTTGCTGCATATTATTTGCCGTTACTGCTACTTCTCGAGCTTGCGTTGTATTCCCTCGAAGAGGAAAGGGAGATGGAGCATAGTAGCATAAGTATTTCCCTCAGTTTTTGAGAACCAAGGTATCAATCCAGTAGGAGACCACGCGCGAGTCCCTTGCACCTGCACAAACAAATAAGAACTTCGCAGCCAACGCGATAAAGGGTTGTCAATCCCTTTACGGTCACTTACGAAAGTGAGATCTGATAGAGATGATAGTTTATATTTTTGGTATTTCTGGTTTATAAGAACAGAAAATAAAAGTGATAAAAGTAAAGTAGATGTAGATTGATATGTTGAGAATAGACCCGGGGACCATAGTGTTCTCTAGTGGTTTCTCTCATGATAGCGATATTCTACGGCGGGTAAACAAATTACTGTCAAGCAATTGACAGAAAAGCGAATAATTATGAGACTATCTAGGCATGATCATTGTATATAGGCATCACATCTGAGACAAGTAGACCGAGACGATTCTGCATCTACTACTATTACTCCACACATCGACCGCTATCAAGCATGCATCTAGTGTAGTAAGTTCATAAGAACAGAGTAACACTTTAAGCAAGATGACATGATGTAGAGGGATAAACTCAAGCAATACGATATAAACCCCATCTTTATATCCTCGATGGCAACAATACAATACGTGCCTTGCTGCCCCTACTGTCACTGGGAAAGGACACCGCAAGATTGAACCCAAAGCCAAGCACTTCTCCCATTGCAAGAACTATAGATCTAGTAGGCCAAACCAAACCAATAATTCGAAGAGACTTGCAAGGATATTATGAGCACACATAAAAAGTTCAGAGAAGAACCAAATATTTCTCATAGATAATCTTGATCATAAACCCACAATTCATCGGATCTCGACAAAAACACCGCAAAAAGAGATTACATCGAATAGATCTCCTCGAAGACCGAGGAGAACTTTGTATTGAGATCCAGAGAGAGAGAAGAAGCCATCTAGATACTAGATATGGACCCGAAGGTCTGTGGTAAACTACTCACAACTCATGGTGAGGGCGATGATGATGATGATGAAGAACTCCGTGATGGATCCCCCTCCGGTGGAGCTCCGGAACAGGCTCCAAGATGGGATCTCACGGGAACAGAAGGTTACAGTGGTGGAATTAGCGTTTTCTCTCTGTTGTCGAAGGTTTCGGGGTACGTAGACTTATATAGGAGGAAGGAGGACACCGGGGGGGTGCTCGAGGGGCCCACGAGGCAGGGGCGCGCCCTGGGAAGGGGGGCGCGCCCCCCACCCTCGTGGAAACCCCAAGGCTCCCCTGACGTGGTTCTCAAGTCGCTTGTGCATGATTTTCTCCAAAAATATCTCTCGCGAAGGTTTCATTCCGTTTGGACTTCGTTTGACATTATTTTTCTGCAAAACCCTGAAACAGGCAAAAAACTGCAATCTAGACTGGGCCTTTGGGTTAGTAGGTTAGTCCCAAAAATGATATAAAAGTGTAAGATAAAGCCCATTAAACATCAAGGACTTCATAAATAATAGCATGGAACAATCAAAAATTATATATACGTTGGAGACGTATCAAGCATCCCCAAGCTTAATTCCCGCTCGTCCTTGAGTAGGTAAGTGATAAAGAAAGAATTTTTGATGTGGAATGCTAACCAATATAGTTTTTCAATGTAATTTTCTTAATTGTGGCATGAATGTTCAGATCTGAAAGATTCAAGATAAAAGTCTATATTGACATAAGAAATAACAATACTTCAAGCATACCGACAAAGCAATCATGTCTTCTCAAAATACTATGGCTAAAGAAAGTTATCCCTACAAAATCAAATAGTCTGGCTATGCTCCCTCTTCATCACACAAAATATCCATATCATGCACAACCCCGATTTCAGCCAAGCACTTGTTTTCATACTCTATTCTTTCAAACCTTTCAACTTTCACGCAATACATGAGAGTGAGCCATTGACATAGCACTATGGGTGGAATAGAGGTGGTTGTGGAGAAGACAAAAAGGAGGGAGATAGTCTCACATCGACTAGGCGTATCAACGGGCTATGGAGATGCCCACCAATAGATATCAATGTGAGTGAGTAGGGATTGCCATGCAACGGATGCACTAGAGCTAAATATGAATGAAAGCTCAACAAAAGATTCTAGTGGGTGTGCATCCAACTTGCTTGCTCACGAAGACCTAGGGCATTTGAGGAAGCCCATCGTTGGAATATACAACCAAGTTCTATAACGAAAAATGCCCACTAGTATATAAAGTGACTAAGCATGAGACTCTCTACAATGAAGAACATGGTGCTACTTTGAAGCACAAGTGTGGAAAAAAAGATAGTAGCAATTGTCCCTTTTTTTCTTTTTTTTTCTTTTTTTTGGGCCTTTCTTTTTTTCTTTGGCCTTTCTTTTTTTCTTTTTTTTGCGGAGGGGCTTTATAGATTTAGCCTTTCCTCCCATGGGACAATGCTCTAATAATGATGATCATCACACTTTTATTACAACTCGATATTACAACTCGATACTACAACAAAGTATGACTCTATATGAATGCCTCCGACGGTGTACTGGGATGTGCAATGAAACAAGAGTGACATTGCCACAAATACGATGTCAACTACATGATCATGTATGGCAATATGACAATATGATGCGTGTCATATGAACAGAACGGTGGAAAGTTGCAGGGCAATATATCTCGGAAGGGCTATGGAAATGCCATGATAGGTAGGTATGGTGGCTGTTTTGAGGAATAATATGGTCGGTGTTTTGAGGAAGGATATATAATGGGTTATGGTACCGGCGAAAGTTGTGCGGTACAAGAAAGGCTAGCAATGATGGAAGGGTCAGAGTGCGTATAATTCACGGACTCAGCATTACTCATAAGAACTCATATACTTATTGCAAAAATCTACGAGTCATCAAAACAAAGCAATCAACGCATGCTCCTAGGGGGGAGGTTGGTAGGAGTTAACCATCGCGTGCCCCCGACCTCCACACAAAGGTTGGCACTTTACAAATACCTCATGATCTAACTTCGTCACATAGCGGTTCACCATACGTGCATGCTACGGGAATCACTAACCTTAACACAATTATTTCTCAATTTCATAATAACTCCACTAGCATGACTCTAATATCACTATCCTCATATCTCAAAACAATTATCAAGCATCCAACATCTCATTCTATTCAATGCACTTAGTGTGAATTTTTTTACTACATTGACATTGGATGTCTATCATGTGAAGACAAGTTGTTTTAGCCTAAACACATTACCATGTTGTTTTAATACACTCTCAAATAGATATAAGTGAAGCATGAGAGTTCAAAAATTTATACAAAATATAACCACCACCGTGCTCTAAAAGATATAAGTGAAGCACTAGAGCAAAAACTATTCAACTCAAAAGATATAAGTAAAGCACATAGAGTGTTCTAGCAATTCCTAGGCCATATTTAACTCTCTCAAATAGGTGTATCCAGCAAGGAAGATTGTGGAAAACTAACAAGCAAAGTCTCAAATTATACAAGACGCTCCAAGCAAAACACATATCATGTGGTGAATAAAAATATAGCTCCAAGTATAGTTACCGATGGATGAAGATGAAAGAGGGGATGCCTTCCCGGGGCATCCCCAAGCTTAGGCTTTTGATTATCCTTGAATTTTACTTGGGGTGCCATGGTCATCCCCAAGCTTAGTCCTTTTCTACTCTTTGTTCCATAGTCCATCAAAGCAATACTCAAAACTTGAAAACTTCACAACACAAAACTTAGACAAAAATTCTCTTGAGCTCCGTTAGTATAAGAAAGCAAACCACTACTCAAAGGTACTACAATGAATTCATTATTTGTTTATATTGGTGTTAAACCTACTGTATTCCAACTTCTCTATGGTTCATACCTCCAAATATTACTCATAGATGCATTGAAATAAGCAAACAACACACGAACAACAGAATCTGTCAAAAACAGAACAGTTTGTAGTAATCTGTAGGTTTCGCCTAATTCTGGAACTCCAAAAAATTCAAACTAAATTGGTAAATTTGAGGAATTTGTCTATTAATCATCTGCAAAAAGAATCAACTAAATAGCACGCTCCAGTAAAATCTGACGACCACTTTAGCCAGCGCTAACGATTCTATTTTTCACAGCAAGATCACATAAACTTCACACAAGCCTTCCCAAAGGTTATACTTGGCACAAACACTAAACAAAACATGAAACCACATCTAATGAGAGGCTATATGCAATATTTATTCCCTAACAGCAACAAAAACAAAACCAACAAATTGTGTTTCCTCCCAACAAGCGCTATCGTTTTACGCCCCTAGCTAGGCACGATACAAGATAAACCTAGGTATTGCCATCTTTGGAAGGCAATCCATAAGTGGCTCTAATGATAGATTCATATGGTAATTTGATTTTCTTTCTAGGAAAGTGTTCCATGCCTTTGCTTCATGAAAATTGGAATCTAATATGTATTTCCTTCATATCAATAATTACACCAATCGTTCTAAGGAAAGGTCTACCAAGAATAATAGGACATGAAGGATTGCAATCTATATCAAGAACAATGAAATCCACGGGCACATAATTCCTATTGGCAACAATAAGAACATCATTAATCCTTCCCACAGGTTTCTTAATAGTGGAATCCGCAAGATGCAAATTTAAATAACAATCATCAAGTTCATGGAACCCTAGCAAATCACACAAAGTTTTTGGGACAGTGGAAACACTTGCACCCAAATCACACAAAGCATAGCATTCATGATCTTTTATTTTTATTTTGATAGTAGGTTCCCACTCATCATAAAGCTTTCTAGGGATAGAAACTTCTAACTCAAGTTTTTCTTCATAAGATTGCATCAAAGCATCAACTATGTATTTGGTGAAAGCTTTATTTTGACTATAAGCATGCGGAGAATTTAGCACGGATTGCAACAAGGAAATACAATCAATCAAAGAGCAATTGTCATATTGAATCCCTTGAAATCCAAAGTAGTGGGTTCATCACTATGCAAAGTTTTAATCTCTTCACTCCCACTTTTAGTAATTTTAGCATCAAGATCTAAAAACTCCGAATTATTGGGACACCTTAAAGCAGAATCATCTCCAATCCTATTTTCATCAAGATTTATACTAGAAAACAAGGATCTAATAGGAGACACATCAATAACTTTCATATCTTCATCTTTATTTTCGTGATAACTAGAAGAACACGCTTTAATGTAATCTTCTCTTTTAGCATGCATCCTAGCGGTTCTTTCTTTGCATTCATCAATGGAAATTCTCATGGATTTGAGAGACTCATTGATATCATGCTTAGGTGGGATAGATCTAAGTTTCAAAGAATCAACATCAAGAGTAATTCTATCCACACTTCTAGCCAATTCATCAACCTTAAGCAATTTCTCTTCAAGCATAGCATTGAAATTCTTTTGCAAGATCATAAGTCCTTAACACTAGTTTCAAATTCAGAAGGCATCTTTCCATAAGAGTTATTGTATGAATTACCATAATTATTAGAGGAATTACTAGGAAAAGGCCTAGGATTAAAATTACCTCTATAAGCATTGTTACCAAAATTATTCCTACCAACAAAATTCACATCCAAGGATTCATTGCTATTTTCAATCAAAGTGGACAAAGGCATATCATTATGATCAGAAGAAGCACTCTTAGCAGCAAATAATTTCATATGTTCATCCATCTTTCCACTCAAAACACTAATTTGTTCAATAGCATGCACTTTTTTACTAGTAGATCTTTCGGTGTGCCATTGAGAATAATTAACCATAATATTATCTAGGAGTTTGGTAGCTTCTCCTAAGGTAGTTTCCATAAAAGTGCCTCATGTGGCCGAGTCTAAAAGATTTCTAGAAGCAAAATTCAAGCCAACATAAAAGTTCTGAATAATCATCCATAGATTCAAACCATGTGTAGGGCAATTATGTATCATCAATTTCATTCTCTCCCAAGCTTGTGCAACATGCTCATGATCTAGTTGCTTAAAATTCATAATATCGTTTCTAAGAGAGATGATCTTAGCACGAGGGAAGTACTTAGAGATAAAAGCATCTTTGCACTTATTCCACGAATCAATACTATTTCTAGGCAAAGAGGAAAACCTAGTTTTAGCACGATCTCTAAGTGAAAACGGAAATAACTTCAATTTAACAATATCTTTATCTATATCCCTTTTCTTTTGCATATCACACAAAACAACAAAGTTGTTTAGATGGGTAGCGGCATCTTCACTAGGAAGGCCGGAGAATTGATCTCTCATGACAAGATTCAACAAAGCATCATTGATCTCACAAGATTCAGCATCGGTAATAGGAGCAATCGGAGTGCTAATAAAATCATTCTTGTTGGTATTGGAGAAGTCACACAATTTGGTATTGTTCTGAGCCATAGTGACAAGCAAGCAATCCAACACACACAAGCAAGCAAGAAGCAAGCGGACGATAAACACACGGCAGAAGAAGGGCAAATAAAATGGCAAGGGTGAAGTGGGGGAGAGGAAAACGAGAGGCAAATAAATGTAATGCGAATGATAAGGGTTTGTGATAGGTACTTGGTATATGACTTTTGCGTAAGCCTCGCTGGCAACGGCGCCAAAATTCTTCTTGCTACTTCTCGAGCTTGCGTTGTATTCCCTCGAAGAGGAAAGGGAGATACTGCACATTAGCATAAGTATTTCCCTCAGTTTTTGAGAACCAAGGTATCAATCCAGTAGGAGACCACGCGCGAGTCCCTCGCACCTGCACAAACAAATAAGAACTTCGCAGCCAACGTGATAAGGGGTTGTCAATCCCTTTACGGTCACTTACGAAAGTGAAATCTGATAGAGATGATAGTTTATATTTTTGGTATTTTTTGTTTATAAGAACAGCAAATAAAAGCGATAAAAGTAAAGTAGATGTAGATTGATATGTTGAGAATAGACCCGGGGGCCATAGTGTTCTCTAGTGGCTTGTCTCATGATACACTACTACGAAAAGGCCTACTAATGGCGCACCAGTTTTGCCTACTAATGGCGCACTACTGGCGCGCCAGTAGTACCACGCCACTAGTATTTTTTACTAATGGCGCACCAGTGGTGCGCCATTAGTATCTGGTATACTAATGGCGCACCAGTGGTGCTCCATTAGTATCTGGTATACTAATGGCGCACCACAGGTGCGCCATTAGTATAGGCCACGGTGCGCCATTAGTATGCCTCCCAGGGTATATATACCCAGGTGCTTTGGCATATTAATGGTGCACTCTTGTGTGATGCGCCATTAGTAACTTTGGCATATTAATGGCGCACTGTTGGGTGATGCGCCATTAGTATCCTTTGACATACTAATGGCGCACTGTGGTGTGATGCGCCATTAGTATGAATATTAGGGTTTTTTTTTTACTTTTCTGATTTTTGCGCTGGTTACAAAATGTATTATTGGACAGAACATAGACAGCAGCACACAGCAACAGCGGATTCATCAAATACAATATAAGATTAGTCTCTGAATACAATTCATCACATTAGTCTCCGAATACAATTCATCATATTAGTCTCCGAATTCAAAAGACCGAACAAAGATAGAACATTATATTACAAGTCTCGAGACCGCGAGTAGCGAGTTTGTCTTCACATTACAAGTCGATATCGATCATCTAAACTACCATCACATAGAAGAGAGCTACGGTCATCACGATGAGCATCATCGTGATGAAACTCGTCTTCATCCGGTTCCTCCAACGCTCCCTCCCCTCTCCCGCTAGATAGTGCGCGTATCTAGATTCCGCCTCCGCCCTAGTGGTGTACCCTTTGTAACTGTTACCGCTGAAACGGTGAACCTGTCTCCGACACTCCTCCTAGTCGTCGTAGACTCCGGGAACCTTACCCTTGTACACGACATACAACGGCATCGCTATGCACTAGCCAAACGAAACGTTAGTACCATTTCACAGACAATACATAAGCAATATATAAGTACGCAACAAAACGATCGGAAGAGAAAAGCAAGACATTAATAGCATCGATGACATCTAAGCTGAACGACTGTCAAAACCAAAGAGACATACTACAAGTTCATTAAAGTTTAATTACAACATGAGCCAATCGATGTTTCAGAACTAGACACGACATCACTACTTTCGACTCGACTCAAGGGACCGGAGCGTGGATGAAGCCGCTATCTATCGTGGGAGTCATGAAATCGCGGGCGTTGTGAGCCTGCATTTGTAGCATTGTGTCTATGTCACTGTTGGACGGTTGATTTCTGAGGTAGAAGTGCCCCGAGGTGCGAAGGACATCTTGATGGATGATTTCCGCAAACTCTGACTGGATGCGAAAGAATTCTTGTCTGATGTCCGCGTCCTGGATTGCCGACACGCTCGCGGCCCAATCTTTGAGTTTATCTGGTAGCAGAAGGTGATGATGGTCCCGTATGATCGCCCGCATGTGATGGATGGCGTAGTAGGCACCCTTCTGACCGCCAGGCGGCTGCTTGACGCAGCAGAACGTCGTATTGTGAGGGAACACGTGCTTGCAATACTTACGAACTGTCCTAGTGAAGGTGCCTCCAGATTTGGCGTAGCCGGGGAGAACATCATCAAGAACTTTCTTGACATTTGTGTAGTCTACCTTCGACTGATGGTCCAAGTCGAAATACGTGGCCATGGAATATTTCGGGCTTAGGAGGATGAGTGTGCAATGTGTGTCACTGCACAAAACACGGAATGTTAAAAGAAAAATGATCGAAATCTAAGAAATCATATGTTACGGGGCGGTTGAGGGGACGACTTACTCGGGAAAGTAAGGCACGAGGAAGTTATCCTTATCTCGGTTTGCCAGAATGACGCCTTCGAGGTAAGAACTCGCGACTTGCCGGTCCCCAGCGCTGCCCAAGATCTTGGCACGCATGTAGAAGGGGTCGACTATCACGATGTCCGGGGTCTTGTCTCTAATGATCCGCATCTCCATACTCAGCGAAAATAGCCGAACGAAGGTGTAGTGCAGCGGATGAAGGTTAAACATAGGGAAGATATCATCAAACCGCAAGACGATCGTACCCCCGATGGAGTTATCCACAAAGCCCTTGCCCTCTAGCACCTTGGCCACGAAAACCGGGTATGCCACATCCTTCTCTCTGATATGCCGCTTCTCCAAAGAAAGAACACTGTCATGCAGACTCCGCATAGCACCGGTTGCAACATTGAGCATATTACTCGGTAGCATCGGCCTACCCGCCACATGCACCCTCCTCATTATATCCTTAGGTGAAGGTGGCCCGTCCTGAGCACGGATCGTACTCGGTGCCGGCTGGCTCGCACCCTTGTTACTCTTTCTTTTCCGTGCCTTCTTCTTCTCCTGTAATGGGACCGAGTTCTGCTCACAGACCGCCTTCTTGAGTGTGTTGGGGCTGATCATATTTCGCACCTCGGCTATCTGAGGCTCGGTGAAGTCGGCAACTGGAGGCGTCTCCTGAGAATTGAACGCCAGACGACGCCTGTTGCAACTTGGTTTCTCCGCGATACAAGCTAGATCGCGCACGTCTTTTATAGGGTTGGGTTCTTGAGAAGGAGGCCCCATGAATTCGCCATCGTACCCATGATTGGCAAAGTACTTATCGACGTTGGCAAATGTATCGTCGTCGTCGTTCGGATCCTGTGCCATATGCATGTTCGGATCCAGTGCCATAGGGATGTCCGGCACCGTTGCGGCGGTCTTGCCATGGCTTGGCGCCGGCACGACTGCGGTGTTGTCTTTGGGGTGGTGTCCCCCACCCCCAAATGAATCTGGCTCTTCGGCCAAAGCAGGGGCCAGCTTAGGTAGGCGCTGAGGGTCATCACATCATCTTCGTCGGCCCTGACGGGTGAAATCGGAGGTAACAACTCGTCGCAGCCTGGCAGCACCCGAACCAATTGAACACTATACAAGGTGGGTGGCATCGGATTACCGTGGAACACGGGGTTGCCCGGTTGAACGATTTTGCCCTTGGCGACATCGACCAACTCGTTGTTCATAAGTGCAGGAGAGTGCACGGAACGTCGACGGCACCCTGCGAAAACATGTAGGGCGTCAGGGATGCCCAGTCAAAGGCAAGGAGATGAAGTCCTCGGCCGAGAGGCTTAATTAGTTGCCGTGATGATGGCGTCGAGCTCGGCTAATGTCGAGGCACCGCCAACAGCGGGCGTGCAATTGACGGAGGGGCCGCTTGCTGCAGAGGTGCCGGCCGGCGTACACCCGGGTGCATTAAGCTCCAATGCCCGTGCCAGCGTCGGAGACACCAATGCCGCCTCCGCCGGAGGCAACAATGGCCCCGCCTGCGTGTTCTGCGAGTTGCTGGCCGTGAAGCTGGGAATCGGGGGCGGCCCCTGTTGGCCGCCCGCAATCCACGTCGTCAGCCCCTGAATCAAGGTAGGCATAATGCCGGTGAGCGTCGATCCCAGTTGTTGTTGCACTTGCTCTTGGACAATCTCCGGAATCCGCGCCACTTGTGCCTTGAGTTCTTGAACCTCACGCGACTGGCTTTCCGAGCTGGTCTTTTTCTCCTTTCGCCCACCAGCGTTATAGTATGACGAACATTTTGTGGACAAGCCTTTGTCGGCCACACGACCAGCTGACGACGGCTTACTGAGCTTATCCTTTTTTTTCATTATATTCAATGCCCTATTTAGAGTGGTGTCCCAAGGGGTGCTCTGAGTCGACCCCGCGCTACTGCTTTCAGTCGCCTACGGAAGGAATGTGAACCATTTAGAAATTTGGCTTCATTAATTAGAATGCAACCATTTGGAGCTAATTACGCGGGGGTGTATTCCTTACCAGAACAAGCTCAAGCGCCCTGGTCTTC
>LR738716.1:161180232-161199388 GCA_902687465.1 Secale cereale | reverse complement strand
TCTTGCTATGCTTTATGTGATGTTGGAGCTAGTACCTCAGTTATGCCCAAAAGAATGTATGATATGTTTGAATTGAAACCTTTTGATCCTTGTTCTTTTGGTGTTCGTCTTGTTGATTCTTCCGTAAAGAAACCTTTGGGGAAGATCGACGATGTTCTTATCATTGTCAATGACAATTATGTTCCCGTTGATTTTACTATTATGGATATTGAATGTGAACCTTCATGTCCAATTATTTTGGGACGTCCTTTTCTTCGCACCGTTGGTGCTATCATTGACATGAAAGAGGGGGATATTAAATTCCAATTCCCTCTCAAGAAAGGGATGGAACACTTCCCTAGAAAGAAGATTAAGTTGCCTTTTGAGTCCGTTACACGGGCTAGCTATTCTCTTACTCTTGATAAGACTTGATCTTCTCTTTTTGCATCATGCCTAGCTTAAAGGCATAAAAGAAAGCACTTTTGGGAGGCAGCCCACAACGAATTAGGTCTTATTTTGCTTTTGTTGTGTCTTGATGTTTGTTACTACAGTAGCATCATCATTGTATCTTTTCTTTTCAGCTTTGTGCCAAGTTTAGCCGCCGATTGCAAGAAAGTTCAAAAGTTGTGACGTGCTGTCTAGAAAACAGATTCTGTCCTTGGACAGAAAAAATCGAATAAAATCACCAGATCATCTTTTTTATCTGAATTTTTTTGACAGTGTGCTCTATACAATTGTCTTTCGAGCATCTGTTCTGAGTTTTTTGATTTGAGTTGCAGAAGTGCCCCGAAAAAATTATTTACTACCTGCTGGTCTGTTTTTCACACATTCTGTCATGTTTTGCCTTTTCTTCGTTTTGCAAACCTTGAGCTTGCTTTTTCTTTGCAAAAACCTTTTGGCAATCTTGAGAAACAGTAGCTCTTCAAGATTATCTTTATTTCCAGTAGGGAAAATTTATTTTATTGTGGGTACTAACCTCGCTAATCATATTATGATGAGTTATGTATGAAGGGAGTTTTCAAGTGTGCGAGGGAAGATGATAAAAGAAGATTCAGGAGGGTCAAACGCTCAAGCTTGGGGATGCCCCCGTGCACCCCCAAGAAATATTCAAGAAGACTCAAGCGTCTAAGCTTGGGGATGCCCCCATGCATCCCCTTCTCCATCAACAATTATCAGTTCATCTTTCGTTCCACTATATTTTTTCACTTCATGTGTTATGTGCTATGCTTGGAGCGTCTTGCTCTTAGTTTCTTTTTTTAGTTTTCTTTAGCTTTGCTTGCTGTTCATAACAAGTTAGAACCCAGCTTTCTTTGTGTGGGAGAGAAACACGCTCCACTTCAACCTAGAACACAACATAGGATTTTCATGCTTATCTTTGCTGTGTGTGTTCTTTGTCTTTCCATAGCTGCTGTCATGTTTAGCTCTTAGTCATCATGCTTTTATTTTTAAAGAGCTTTTGTTTAGTTGGTTGCTGAACTCTCTTGAGTTTTCATGTTTATCTTGTTAAGAGAGTTTGCCTGTTGCACTGAGTAGTGTGTCTTAACTTAAAGTAGGTAATTGAGGTTGCTATTTAATTTTAGTAGTAACTTGCAATAGTTTTGAGGTATTGCCATGAGTAATGTCTGAACTTTTGGTGTCAAGAGCTTTGCCCTATTAGTGATAGATGTCGTATTTTGGGCAATCTGTGTTTATTTTCAAAAACCTACAAAATAGTTGAGAACTTTAGCTACTAGATGGATCACTAATCTTTGAGGGATCGAATATTAGAGTACACTCACGTACCATGAGTCGAGGATGCGCAAGGATAACAAAACCCCCATACACTCCTCCTCGGGGTACTTGTCTCTTTGTGAACCTCCTAATTAGATTGAGAGTTACCGATAATAAGTGCATGAGTTCTTCAGACTAATGTGAGTATTCGAAAGTTGACACTTCCACCTAGCCATATTTTTCTAGCCTCTTCGGTACCGTGCATTTCCCTTTCTCACCTCGAGAGTTGGCGCATACTTTGCCGGTGCATCCAAATCCTTGGCACGATACGCTCTGTCATCATAAGCCTCATTATATCCTTCCTCAAAACAGCCACCATACCTACCTATCAAGGCATTTCCATAGCCTTTCCGAGATACATTGCCATGCAAAAACCATCTTCTCATGACTTGATCTTCATGTCATACATGCTTTTTGCTTGATCGATGAGCCGCATGCTAGTTGGGCCTTGCCCTAATCATTGCTACATGACGCGCTAGTATCATTGCATATCCTGCTACACCGGCAGAGGCATACATTTGCATACATCATGATAGTTTCATTTTCTTTATGTTGAGTACTTTTGTAAAGTGTGAAAGATCTTCTATACTTCTTGTAATACATAGAGTGTTGCCCCTAAAGTGAGGAAAATATCCCAAAGAGGACAAAATCAAAAGATCCCAAAGAGGACAAATGAGAGTTAAATAGAAAGAGCCATTGAGGCCACAAAAAAATAAAAAAAGAGAAAAAAGAGAAAAAGAAATAAAAAGAGAGAAGGGGGCACACTACTATTCCTTTTGAGAGACCCACACTCGTACTTCATCTTATACATTGTACTCCATAGAGATTATCATTCATGCATATAGCTATGTGGGGACCTTCACACTATAGAACTTGGCTTGTATATTCCAATGATGAGCCTCCTCAAAAGAGCTCTAGGTCTTCTTGAGCGAGCAAGTTGGATGCACCCCCACTAGTTCCATTGGAGAGCTTACCTTAGCTCATATGTGCATCCGTTGCATGGCAATCCCTACTCCTCACATCATATCTATCATTTGGCTTTCTCTCGCCTATGATTGTCCTCATTGATGTGCGCCTTTCACACCTTTTTTGTCTTCCCCCTTCAACATTTTTCTCTCTTTGCCATCCTAAGTGTCAACTTTCTTGATTACGCTCATCCATTGCATGAGTGCTCAAAATATCGAAAGGGAGTGGATCACTTTGACTTGTACCTGGCTAGTGGTCTGGGGATAAGTCAAGATAAGATTCCAAAGAAGACCAAGTGTGAAACTTTAGTAGATTAAGTTCTCAACAATACAAAAACTATGTTTTACTCTCTCGTATATCCCTATCCCCTTTCTTGCACGCAAACACCATTTGGAGACATTCGAGTCACGGACAGCGAGAGCTCTTGCACCTTTATGTTCTTATGTTGCTTGTTACAATGCTAATATAGACTCTTGCTTGTTATGACTTGAATTGAATTACATGCCTTGATTGCTTTACTTAAAAAGTTCTTATATGGTTGGTAGCATGTCACCACAGAAATTATGCTTGTTATCATTTACCTACTCGAGGACGAGCAGGAATTAAGCTTGGGGATGTTGACACGTCCAAAACGTATCTATAATTTCTGCTTGCTCCATGCTTCTTTTGTGTGATATTGCTATGATATTGATGCACTTCCATACACTTTTGATCATATTTGGACTAACCTATTAACTCAGTGCACCACAGTGCCAGTTCCTGTTTTCTGTTGTTTTTCTATTTCAGGTTTCCCCCATATTAAAAGTGCTCCAAAAATTTCAGGAAAAATACAGGAAAAATCAGCGTACAGGAAGCTTCGCGAAAAAACAAAGATGGGCCACAGGGGAGCCAGGGGAGGCCTAGGCGGCCACCTGGCGCGGCCCCACCCCTGGCCGCGCCAGGGGGGCGCCTGGGGCCCCTGCTCCACATCTGGCTGCCCCCCTTCGCATATATATCCCTCTCGTCTCGAAACCCTCGAGGACAGAACCCTTTTTCGCGATCTCGCCTCTGTTCCGTCGCCGAAGCGCTTCCAAGATCGGGAGCATCAGGAGAACTCTTCCCGGCACCCTGCCGGAGGGGAGAACCACCACCGGGAGCTTCTCCACCACCATGGACGCTTCCCGGATGAGTCGTGAGTAGTCCACCTTGGACCATGGGTCCATGATCAGTAGCTATGTGATGTTCTCCTCCCCTCTTTGCTCTTCATGGTTTAGACCTCGTGAGCTGCCCTACATGATCGAGGCACATATGTAATCTTTCTGCTGTTGCTTTGCTGAGTTTGCTCGGATCTGATGGATTATGAGACTATGTTCAGATTGTGTTTGAGTAATATATTTGATTCACCTCTTTTATATCTTTGTTCTTGAGTAATTCTTGCATGTTCTCCGTTGATGTTTATTGCTTTGGCCAAGTAGTAGGTAGTAACTCCAAGAGGGAGCGTTATGCTTGATTGTGGGTTCATGCCCCCTGATGACTAGCTTGAGTGACAGAAACATGAGTCTAGGGGATGTGTTATTGCCACAAGGGAGAAAACAACGATGCTTTTACTTGCGGGTGCATGGATTGTTTACTTTACGCAAAGTTCTTTTAATGCAGTTGTCTGTTGCTTTGAGTTTACACTTTGGGTGGGATTCGCAACTTAATACCAGCGAGATGTTCTGGATAGATATCTCAAGGTGGATGATTAGTAGTAGATGCAGATGGATTTCGGTCTACTTGCCTTGGCGTACCGCCCATGCTTTTGAGCCTCTACCTTTCTTTGCAGCATAGTTAGCATTGGTTTGCGCACATAATCCTGTCAATTGCCCAGCTGTAATTTGTTTACCTCGCTTTGCTGTTTTATCGTCTTTTGGGAGAGAGACATCACTAGTGAACATCATGGGACCCCGGTCCATATTACCACCGCTGATCACACCTTCTATTTACTTCCTTTTTTTATTTCCTAGTTGCAGTCATAGCTATCATTATTATCTCTTGTGTTTGATCCTTTGTAAACAACAAGGCCGGAGGGATTGACAACCTCTCTGTACTCGTTGGGAGCAAAGTTATCTGTATCTGTGTGCAGGTCCCGTCAACCGCTAGGTTTCTGGCGTCGTTGACACCTACTTGTCGACCCTCGAAGTCTCACGGGATTCGATCCTTGGTACCTTTGCCAAGGGAAATTTGCCGCTACGCTACATCTCAACCTTCCACTTGGGGTAACCAACAAGGGGCGAGAAGCCATCAGTGTGCAAATCATCCGGGGGGCATCTATAGCCCTTTTCCTAGTAGTTAATAACATACATAGATCAAATAAAAAGTAGGCCAAATCATCTAGGTCACTTACGAGAGTGAGATCTGGAGATGATAGTTTATATTTTTGGTATTTTTAGTTTAATAAAATAGCAAATAAAAGCGATAAAAGTAAAGTAGATGTAGATTGATATGTTGAGAATAGACCCGGGGGCCATAGTGTTCTCTAGTGGCTTCTCTCATGATAGCGATATTCTACGGCGGGTAAACAAATTATTGTCGAGCAATTGATAGAAAAGCGAATAATTATGAGACTATCTAGGCATGATCATTGTATATAGGCATCACGTCCGAGACAAGTAGATCAAAATGATTCTGCATGTACTACTATTACTCCACACATTGACCGCTATCCAGCATGCATCTAGTGTATTAAGTTCATAAGAACAGAGTAACGCTTTAAGCAAGATGACATGATGTAGAGGGATAAACTCAAGCAATATGATATAAACCCCATCTTTTTACCCTCAATGGCAACAATACAATACGTGCCTTGCTGCCCCTACTGCCACTGGGAAAGGACACCATAAGATTGAACCCAAAGCCAAGCACTTCTCCCATTGCAAGAACTATAGATCTAGTAGGCCAAACCAAACCAATAATTGGAAGAGACTTGCAAGGATATTATGAGCACACATAAAAAGTTCAGAGAAGAACCAAATATTTCTCATAGATAATCTTGATCATAAACCCACAATTCATCGGATCTCGACAAACACACCGCAAAAAGAGATTACATCGAATAGATCTCCTCGAAGAGCGAGGAGAACTTTGTATTGAGATCCAGAGAGAGAGAGAAGAAGCCATCTAGACACTAGCTATGGACCCGAAGGTCTGTGGTAAACTACTCACAACTCATGGTGAGGGCGATGATGATGATGAAGAAGAAGAACTCCATGATGGATCCCCCTCCGGTGGAGCTCCGGGACAGGCTCCAAGATGGGATCTCACGGGAACAGAAGGTTACTACGGTGCATTTAGGGTTTTCTCTCTGTTATCGAAGGTTTCGGGGTACGTAGACTTATATAGGAGGAAGGAGGACATCGGGGGGTGCTCGAGGGGCCCACGAGACAGGGGCGCGCCCTGGGAAGGGGGGGCGCCCCCCACCCATGTGGACACCCCGAGGCTCCCCTGACGTGGTTCTCAAGTCCCCTGTGCGTGATTTTCTCCAAAAATATCTCTCGCAAAGGCTTCATTCCGTTTGGACTCAGTTTTATATTATGTTTCTGCAAAACCATCAAACAGGCAAAAAAACAGCAATCTGGACTGGGCCTTTGGGTTAGTAGGTTAGTCCCAAAAATGATATAAAACTGTAAGATAAAGCCCATTAAACATCCAAGACTTCATAAATAATAGCATGGAACAATCAAAAATTATAGATACATTGTTGACGTATCAGTTACCGTTACTTACTCGTTACCAATTATGTTGCTATCAAACTATCTGCTACTTACAATTTCAGTGCTTGCAGACATTACCTTGTTGAAAACCACTTGTCATTTCCTTCTACTCCTCATTGGGTTCGACACTCTTACTTATTGAAAGGACTACGATGGATACCCTATAATTGTGGGTCATCAAGACTCTTTTCTGGCGCTGTTGTCGGGGAGTGAAGCGCCCTTGGTAAGGAAAAATATTACTACGTGTTGAAATAAATTGTCACTTGTAACTATGGAGAACAATCCTTTGAGGGGTTTGTTTGGGGTATCTTCACCTCGACCAGAACAACAATTTGTTGCCCCTTAACCTACTGCACCTACTGAAAATACCAAATATGACATTCCTTCGGGTATGAAACAACTGCTAGCTAATCCTTATGCAGGAGATGGAACCGCGCATTCCGATACGCACTTGATTTATATGGATGAAAATTGTGGATTATTTAAGCTTGCGAGTTTACCTGGAGATGAGGCTAAGAACAAGCTCTTCCCTTTATCTTTGAAGGGAAAATCATTGACATGGTATAGGCTATGCGATGATATTGGATCCTGGAATTGGAATCGGTTGAAAATGGAATTCCATCAAAAAATATCCTATGCATCTAGTTCATTGTGATCGGAATTATATATATAATTCTTGGCCTCGTGAAGGAGAAAGTGTCGCTCTATCTTGGGGGAGGCTCAATTCAATGTTATATTCATGCCCCAATCATGATCTCTCGAGAGAAATTATCATTCAAAACTTTTATGCTCGACTTTCTCGTAATGATCAATCCATGCTTCATACTTCATGTGCCGGTTCTTTTATGAAGAAGACTATTGAATTTAGGTGGGACCTTCTGGAAAGAATTAAACGCAACTCTGAAGATTGGGAACTCGAAGAAGGTAAAGAAGTAGGTATTGAGCTTAAGTTCGATTGTGTTAAACCGTTTATGAATACCAATGCTTTTCAAAAGTTTAGCACTAAATATGGACTTGATTCTGAGATAGTAGCTTATTTTTGTGAATCCTTTGCTACTCATGTTGATCTCCGTAAAGAGAAGTGGTTTAAATATCATCCCCTTATTAAAGAAGAAATTAAAGAACCAGTAGTGGCCAAAGAAGAAACTATTGTCTACAATGTTGATCCAGTTGTTCCTACTGCTTACATTGAGAAACCACCCTTTCTTGTTAAGATAAAAGAGCATGCTAAGGTTTCAACTGTGGTCTGTAGAAGTAATATTAAAGCACCTAAACCCCCATGAGCCAATCAAAGTAGAAACTAGTGTTTCAATGGTAAAAGATCTCTTGGCAGCCAACATCGATGTGCATGTTATTTATTTAGTCGGTGAGGCAGCCAGAATAGCTAAACCTGAAGGGAAAGATAAGCATAGACCCGTAGTTGGCATGCTTGTCATCTCTGTTAAAATAGAAGATCAATGTTATCATGGTTTATGTGACATAGGTGCTAGCATAAGTGTTATTCCCTTTACTCTGTACCAGGAAATTGTGAATGACATAGCACCAGCTGAGATAGAAGATATATATGTTACTATTAAACTTGCTAATGGAGACACCATCACACCAACTTGCTAATACCCTACTGATTTTCTAGTCCTTGGTTCCCTACAAGATGACTTTTGTCCCATAATATTTGATAGACCCTTCTTGAACACCGTCAATGCTACAATAGATTGTGACAAACAAACTGTTGGTGTTAGTTTTGGTGATGAGTCTCATGAGTTCACTTCCTCTAAGTTTAGTAGAAAAAGTCACAAAAAAGATTTACCTAGTAAGGATGACATTATTGGTCTCGCCTCTATTGTTGTACCTCCTACTAATCCTTTAGAGCAATACCTGCTTGACCACAAAAATGATTTGCATATGCATGAAAGAAATGAAATAGATAGAATCTTGTTTGAATAACAACCTCTGCTAAAACACAATTTCCCTATTAAAACCCTAGGAGGTCCTCCTCCACCTAAAGGTGATCTTGTGTTTGAATTAAAGAAATTGCCTGACACTTTGAAATATGCTTATCTCGATGAGAAAAAGATATATCCTGTTATTATTAGTGCTAACCTTTAAGAACATGAAGAAGAAAGACTATTGAAAGTTCTGAGGAAGCACCGAGCTTCTATTGGATATACTCTTGATCATCTTAAGGGTATTAGTCCCACTTTATGTCAGCAAAAAATTAATATGGAACTTGATGCTAAACCCGTTGTTGATCACCAACATCGTCTAAATCCGAAGATGAAAGAAGTGGTAAGAACATAAATATTAAAACTTCTAGAAGCAGGTATAACTTATCCTATAGCTGATAGTAGATGGGTAAGTCTTGTTCACTGTGTACCTAAGAAACGAGGTATTACTGTTGTTCCTAATGATAATAATGAACTTATTCCACAAAGAATTGTTGTAGGCTATAGAATGGTAATTGATTTTAGAAAATTAAACAAAGAAAGCAGAAAAGATCAGTACCCTCTACCTTTTATTGATCAAATGCTAGAAATATTATCCAAGCACACACACTTTTGTTTCCTTGATGGATACTCTGGTTGTTTTTACAAATACCCTCTTCACAACCTGATCAAGAAAAGACCACTTTCACTTGTCCTTTTGGAAATTATGCTTATAGACGTATGCCTTTTCGTTTATGCAATGCACCTGCTACCTTTCAAAGATGTATGACTGTCATATTCTCTAATTTTTGTGAAAAGATTGTTGAGGTTTTCATGGATGACTTCTTAGTTTACGGGAAGTCTTTTGATGATTGTTTAAGCAATCTTGCTTGAATTTTGTAGAGATGTGAACAAACTCATCTTGTCTTGAATTGGCAGAAGTGCCACTTTATGGTTAATGAAGGTATTGTTTTGGGCCATAAAATTTTTGAAAGAGGTATTGAGGTGGACAAAGCTAAGGTTGATGCAATTGTGAAAATTCCATGTCCTAAAGATATGAAAGGTATTCGTAGTTTCCTTGGTCATGCTGGTTTCTATAGGAGATTTATCAAAGACTTTTCTAAAATTTCTAGGCCACTTACAAATCTTTTGCAAAAGGATATTCCTTTTGTCTTTGATGACGATTGTTTAGAAGCCTTTGAAACACTCAAGAAAGCCTTAATTTCTGCACCTATAGTTCAACCACCTGATTGGAACTTGCCTTTTGAAATAATGTGTTATGCTAGTGATTTTGTTGTTGGGGCTGTTCTAAGACAAAGAATTGGTAAGAAATTGAATGTTATTCATTATGCAAGTAAAACTCTAGACAATGCACAAAGAAATTATGCTACTACTGAAAAGGAATTTCTAGCAGTAGTGTTTGCCTGTGATAAATTTAGATCCTATACTGTAGACTCAAAAGTAATTGTTTACACTGATCATGCTGCAATAAAATATCTTATGGAAAAGAAAGATGCCAAACCTAAGCTTATTAGATGGGTTCTTCAGCTACAAGAATTTGATTTGCATATCACTGATAGGAAGGGAGCTGAGAACCCCGTAGCTGATAACTTGTCTAGGTTGGAAAATGTTCTTGATGACCCACTACCTATTGATGATAGTTTTCCTGATGAGCAATTACCTGCAATAAATGTTTCTAACAACACACCTTGGTATGCTGATTATGCTAATTATATTGTTGCAAAGTACATATCCCCTAGCTTTACTTATCAACAAAAGAAAAAAAATCTTCTATGAGTTAAGACATTACTTCTAGGATGACCCACATCTTTATAAAGAAGGAGTGGATGGTATTATTAGACGTTCTGTACCTGAGCATGAACAGGAACAAATCCTACGGAAATGTCACTCTGAGGCTTATGGAGGACATCATGCGAGAGACAGAACTGCTCACAAGGTATTGCAATCAGGTTTTTATTGGCCTACTCTCTTCAAGGATGCTCGTAAGTTTGTCTAATCTTGTGATGAATGCCAAATAATAGGTAATATCGGTAAGCGTCAAGAAATTCCTATGAATTATTCACTTGTTATTGAACCTTTTGATGTATGGGGATTTGATTACATGGGACCTTTTCCTTCTTCTAATGGGTATACTCATATTTTGGTTGATGTTGATTATGTTACTAAGTGGGTAGAAGCTATTCCAACTAGTAGTGATGATCACAACACCTCTATTAATATGCTTAAGGAAGTTATTTTCCCAAGGTTTCGACTCCCTAGATATTTAATGACTGATGGTGGTTCACACTTTATTCATGGTGCTTTCTGTAAGATGCTTGCTAAGTATGATGTTAACCATAGAATTGCATCACTCTATCATCCTCAGTCTAGTGGTCAAGTTGAACTTAGCAATAGGGAAATAAAATTGATTTTGCAAAAGAATGTCAATAGGTCTTGAAAGAATTGGTCCAAGAAATTGGATGGTGCACTTTGGGCTTATAGAATGGCCTACAAAAATAATATGGGTATGTCTCCTTACAAAATGGTTTATGGAAAAGCTTGTCATTTGCCTCTTGAGCTAGAAGATAAATCTTTTTGGGCAATTGAAGAACTCAATTATGATTTAAAACTTGTTGGTGAAAAGAGGTTATTTGATATTAGCTCACTAGATGAATGGAGAACTGTAACACCCCAAATTTTTGAGTTGGATTATCTTTCAAACTTTTGGCCTTTTGGAAGGGGGGGGGATTGTTTGATCTTTTCCTTTGCCCTTCAAAAATTCCTTTGGGCCAAAGTTTTTGGGTTTTCTCAAGCTTGGTTTTTGACCTTGAAGTTTCTCTTTTGGGTTTGGCTCAAGCACAAGTTGAGATTCAAAAGAAGTTGCTTGAGTTCTCCTCTTCTTGATTTAAAATTCTCAAGTTTAACCTTGACTTATCTCCCCTCCAAACCCTCATCTTGCCATGATCCCAACAAGGACAATCCTCTCCAAGACCCTCCCCACACCATGGGACAAGCATTTCATCAATTCCAGCAAGTTGTGAGCTCATTGGGATTTTTTCTCCTAATTATTTCACTCCAAAAATAATTGTGTCTTTTATAGTGGCATTGGTGATTTACAGAGGAACCACCATTTTCATCTACCTATTTGACTCCAAACCAACACTCTTGGATGGTCTTTAGCACCCACAACCTAGATCCATCTTGTTTCACTGGTCCATAGTTCAAAATTTTCAAATTTCACCTACTGCAAGTTTGGACCAGATTTGCAAAATTTGGTGAAATTCATATTTATCTTTTTCCAAAAATCATGTGAAAAATCATGCAGCCCCTAGATCCATCAAGAGACCACTCCACCAAAAATCAGCTCCAAAAACCTTGTGCACATACCAGAATCATTTCATCAAACACCTAGCCTACACTGACTAGTAGCTGTTAACTAAAACTGTCGACAGCTCAACACTTCGTCAGTTTCGTCAGTTTCGACAGTCGTCGGGCGCAGCGACAAAACTCGCCTGTATCTCCCTTGGCTCGACGTTGCACTGCAGCTTCTTCTTATCCACGCGCCGCACGGTCGCTTGGCAGCTTCTGGGCGTCGGTGGCGCCCTGGCCCGACCGCGTCGGCGACTGCCACGGCCACAGCGCCGCCTGTGGCGGCTGACAGAAGCAACGCCGCAGCTCCACGCCGTTTCGCGCTGCCCAGACCACCTCAGTGCTCCGCGTGTCCCTCTCCATAGCCAACGCACGCCTGGCACGCCGTCGCCGTGGCCTGGCACGCGCAGAGCACCGTTTCTGCCGCCGACAAGCCGCGCGGTTGTTCGGTCGAGGACAGGCCGTAACTTCACCCCTACTGCCGAGTTAAGTGCGGGAATGGAGCTCCCACAGATCCTACATGATGCTCGAGTCCCTAACCCCGCCGTCCGACCACAGCAGCGCCGTAATTAGCTCGCCGGACTTATCCGTTCGCGGTCGCCACCTCGAACCGCCTATAAAAGGCACCCCCGAGCTCGTGCTCGAGCACACACGCCTCCACAACTTCCCTAGACCGTGCCCAACCTCTGGGAGAGCCCCGAGAGGCTTTTCTTCCCTGGCTCCGACCAGCTGCCTCTGCCTCGGGCTCCAGCTCCGTTCACTCCGGTGAGGGATTCTCCGCCGCCGTGAACTTGAACGTAGTACCCTGGCATCCACCTAGTCCTAACCCCCTACTCAATTTCACTCCAGAAACCTTCTCCGATGAGGTCCACGACCACCCGAGCCGCCGTCCGCCGGAGATAAGCTCGCCGTCGACGTGGGGCTCGCCGGCACCCAACTCTACCACCGTTCGACGCGGAAGACCACCGTGAAGCTGTAGGTACCCCTTCCCTCCCCTAGCTCGCTGCGGATCGACGCCGGCGATCACCGCAGCACCGACGTCGGCGCGGCTCTGCTCTCTTTTTCAAACCTGACACGAGGGGCCCTCTGTCAGTCTCTCATCTCTCTCCCTCTGAAACGTTTTCTGTTAGCGCAATCAGCAAAATACGTCTTCCCTCTGCGGCTGGCGTACCGCATACCGATTCGCTTTGTCTTTTTCTGTTCTAGCCCCTGGATCTTTTCTGTTTCATTACAGATGGGTCCCTAGACAGAAACCTTAATATCTTTTAAACTAAAAGTGATTTTTAGTTGGTTCTTTTTCTGTCCACTTTGGTTTTCTGTCTAGTTTTTTGTCATATTTATGTGAAAATATTTTGAGCAACTTTATTTGCACGCGCGGTATTTATGTTAGTATGTATTTTGTTTGAATACTTAGATACCGGAGGCCGTGACGGAGACGCGAATCACACCGAGTTAGGCTCCGACTTTTCAGAACCAGGCAAGCATGTTTGAACTCTTGATATGATGAGTGTGTTGCATGTTTGCTCGAGTAGTTCATTTTATAAGCATGATCATATGAGCATATGTGTATGGCATATTTCATGCAATACGCTTCGGGTGCGTCCCGAAGGAGCATATTGTACCACCATGATCATATGGTGATATGATGGGTGGAATACTGGTATTGTTGAAGCATGCCAGTAGTTGGTTAATCCAGTATCAACGGAGATCATGTCATGATTCCGTTAGTCTCCCTTTTCTGTACTATCATAGGCCGTCCGTTGGGATTACGGTCTATGAAGGAAATATGCCCTAGAGGCAATAATAAAGATGTTATTTGTATTTCCTTATATCATGATAAATGTCTTTTATTCATGCTAGAATTGTATTAACCGGAAACTTAGTACATGTGTGGATACATAGACAAAACAGTATGTCCCTAGTATGCCTCTACTAGACTAGCTCATTGATCAAAGATGGTTATGTTTCCTAGCCATAGACATGAGTTGTCATTTGATCAACGGGATCACATCATTAGGAGAATGATGTGATGGACAAGACCCATCCGTTAGCATAGCACTATGATCGTTTAGTTTTACTGCTATTGCTTTCTTCATGACTTATACATGTTCCTATGACTATGAGATTATGCAACTCCCGAATACCGTAGGAACACCTTGTGTGCTATCAAACGTCACAACGTAACTGGGTGATCATAAAGATGCTCTACAGGTGTCTCCGAAAGTATTCATGGTGTTGGCATAGATCAAGATTAGGATTTGTCACTCCGAGTGTCGGAGAGGTATCTCTGGGCCCTCTCGGTAACACACATCATAATAAGCCTTGCAAGCAAAAGACTAATGAGTTAGTCACGAGATGATGTGTTACGGAACGAGTAAAGAGACTTGCCGGTAACGAGATTGAACTAGGTATAAGGATACCGACGATCGAATCTCGGGCAAGTAACATACCGTTTGACAAAAGGAACAACGTATGTTGTTATGCGGTTCTGACCGATAAAAGATCTTCGTAGAATATGTAGGAGCCAATATGAACATCCAGGTTCCGCTATTGGTTATTGACCAGAGATGAGTCTCGGTCATGTCTACATAGTTCTCGAACCCGTAGGGTCCGCACGCTTAACGTTTGATGACGATCGGTATTATGAGTTTTTGAGTATTGATGTACCGAAGGTAGTTCGGAGTCCCGGATGAGATCACGGACATGACGAGGAGTCTCGGAATGCCCGAGACATAAAGATTGATATATTGGACGGCTATATTCGGACACCGGAAGTATACCGGAAAAGTTTCGGATTTATCGGGAATGCCGGAGGGGGTTACCGGAACCCCCTACGAGAGGGGATGGTCCATAGTGGGCCTAAAGGGTGAGAGAGAGACAGCCCATAGGGCTGGCCGGCGCCCCCACCTAGGAATCCTAGTTGGACTAGGATTGGGGGGGCGCCACCTCTCCTATTCCTTTCCCCCTTCTTCCTTTCGGTGAATCCTACTAGGAATAGGATTGCAATCCTATTCCTAGTAGGACTCCCTCCCTAGCCGCACCAGGAGAGGTTGGCCGGCCTCCCTCCCCTGCTCCTTTATATACGGGGGCAGGGGGGCACCCAAAGACACACAAGTTGAATTGTTTTAGCCGTGTGCGGTGCCCCCCTCCACAGAATCACACCTCGGTCGTACCGTCGCGGAGCTTAGGCGAAGCCCTGCGCCGGTGAACACATCATATCTGTCACCACGCCGTCGTGCTGACGAAACTCTCCCGTGAAGCTCAACTGGATCAAGAGCTCGTGGGACGTCATCAAGCTGAACGTGTGCTGAACGCGGAGGTGCCGTACGTTCGGTGCTTGATCGGTTGGATCGCGAAGAAGTTCGACAACATCAACCGCGTCACTTGACGCTTCCGCTCCCGGTCTACGAGGGTACGTAGACACACTCTCCCCTCTCGTTGCTATGCATCTGGTAGATAGATCTTGCGTGATCGTAGGAAAATTTTAAAATACTACGTTCCCCAACACGACCACTGCAGAAGATAGAGAGAAAATGAAAGTCATTCCCTATGCCTCAGCCATAGGATCTATCATGTATGCAATGCTGTGTACCAGACCTGATGTGTGCCTTGCTATAAGTCTAGCAGGGAGGTACCAAAGTAATCCAGGAGTGGATCACTGGACATCGGTCAAAAACATCCTAAAGTATCTGAAAAGAACAAAGGATATGTTTCTCGTATATGGAGGTGACAAAGAGCTCGTCGTAAACGGTTACGTCGATTCTAGCTTTGACACTGATCCGGATGACTCAAAGTCACAAACCGGATATGTATTTTTATTGAACGGTGGAGCTGTCAGTTGGTGCAGTTCCAAGCAGAGCGTCGTGGCGGGATCTACGTGTGAAGCGGAATACATAGCTGCTTCGGAAGCAGCAAATGAAGGAGTCTGGATGAAGGAGTTCATATCCGATCTAGGTGTAGTACCTAGTGCATCGGGTCCAATGAAAATCTTTTGTGACAACACTGGAGCCATAGCCTTGGCGAAGGAATCCAGGTTTCACAAGAGAACAAAGCACATCAAAAGACGCTTCAATTCCATCCGCGATCTAGTCAAGGAGGGAGACATAGAAATTTGCAAAATACATACGGATCTGAATGTTGCAGACCCGTTGACTAAGCCTCTTCCACGGGCAAAACATGATCAACACCAAGACTCCATGGGTGTGAGGATCATCACTTTGTAATCTAGATTATTGACTCTAGTTCAAGTGGGAGACTGAAGGAAATATGCCCTAGAGGCAATAATAAAGATGTTATTTGTATTTCCTTATATCATGATAAATGTCTTTTATTCATGCTAGAATTGTATTAACCGGAAACTTAGTACATGTGTGGATACATAGACAAAAACAGTATGTCCCTAGTATGCCTCTACTAGACTAGCTCATTGATCAAAGATGGTTATGTTTCCTAGCCATAGACATGAGTTGTCATTTGATCAACGGGATCACATCATTAGGAGAATGATGTGATGGACAAGACCCATCTGTTAGCATAGCACTATGATCGTTTAGTTTTACTGCTATTGCTTTCTTCATGACTTATACATGTTCCTATGACTATGAGATTATGCAACTCCCGAATACCGTAGGAACACCTTGTGTGCTATCAAACGTCACAACGTAACTGGGTGATCATAAAGATGCTCTACAGGTGTCTCCGAAAGTATTCGTGGTGTTGGCATAGATCAAGATTAGGATTTGTCACTCCGAGTGTCGGAGAGGTATCTCTGGGCCCTCTCGGTAACACACATCACAATAAGCCTTGCAAGCAAAAGACTAATGAGTTAGTCACGAGATGATGTGTTACGGAACGAGTAAAGATACTTGCCGGTAATGAGATTGAACTAGGTATAGAGATACCGACGATCGAATCTCGGGCAAGTAACATACCGTTGACAAAAGGAACAACGTATGTTGTTATGCGGTTCTGACCGATAAAAGATCTTCGTAGAATATGTAGGAGCCAATATGAACATCCAGGTTCCGCTATTGGTTATTGACCGGAGATGAGTCTCGGTCATGTCTACATAGTTCTCGAACCCGTAGGGTCCGCACGCTTAACGTTTGATGACGATCGGTATTACGAGTTTATGAGTTTTGATGTACCGAAGGTAGTTCGGAGTCCCGGATGAGATCACGGACATGTCGAGGAGTCTCGGAATGTCCGAGACATAAAGATTGATATATTGGACGACTATATTCGGACACTGGAAGTATACCGGAAAAGTTTCGGATTTAACGGGATTGCCGGAGGGGGTTACCGGAACCCCCTACGAGGGGGGATGGTCCATAGTGGGCCTTAAGGGAAAGAGAGAGGCAGCCCATAGGGGCTGGCCGGCGCCCCACCTAGGGTTCCTAGTTGGACTAGGATTGGGGGGCGCCACCTCTCCCTCTTTTCCTTTCCCTCTCTTCCTTCTTTGGTGGTTCCTACTAGGAATAGGATTGCAATCCTATTCCTAGTAGGATTGCACCCCTAGCCGCACCAAACAAGGGCCGGCCGGCCTCCCCCTTGCTCCTTTATATACGGGGGCAGGGGGCACCCAAAGACACACAAGTTGAATTGTTCCGGCCGTGTGCGGTGCCCCCCTCCACAGAAACACACCTCGGTCATACCGTCGCGGTGCTTAGGCGAAGCCCTGCGCCGGTGAATACATCATATTCGTCACCACGCCGTCGTGCTGACGAAACTCTCCCGTGAAGCACAACTGGATCAAGAGCTCGTGGGACGTCATCAAGCTGAACGTGTGCTGAACGCGGAGGTGCCGTACGTTCGGTGCTTGATCGGTTGAATCGCGAAGAAGTTCGACTACATCAACCGCGTCACTTGACGCTTCCGCTTCCGGTCTACAAGGGTACGTATACACACTCTTCCCTCTCGTTGCTATGCATCTGATAGATAGATCTTGCGTGATCGTAGGAAAATTTTAAAATACTACGTTCCCCAACAGGTGGCATCATGAGCCAGGTCTATGCGTAGATGATATGCACGAGTAGAACACAATGAGTTGTGGGCGATACTAGTCATACTGCTTACCAGCATGTCATACTTTGCTTCGGCGGTATTGTGAGATGAAGCGGCCCGGACCGACATTACGCGTACGCTTACGCGAGACTGGTTTCACCGTTACGAGCACTCGTTGCTTAAAGGTGACTGGCGGGTGTCTGTCTCTCTTACTTTAGCTGAATCAAGTGTGGCTACGCCCGGTCCTTGTGAAGGTTAAAACAGCACATACTTGACGAAACATCATTGTGGTTTTATATGCGTAGGTAAGAACGGTTCTTGCTAAGCCCGTAGCAGCCACGTAAAACTTGCAACAGCAAAGTAGAGGACGTCTAACTTGTTTTTGCAGGGCATGTTGTGATGTGATATGGTCAAGACATGATGAGTTATACGGTTTTGTATGAGATGATCATGTTTTGTAATGTTATCGGCAACTGGCAGGAGCTATATGGTTGTTGCTTTATTGTATGAAATGCAATCGCCATGTATTTGCTTTACTTTATCACTAAGCGGTAGCGATAGTCGTAGAAGCAATAGTTGGCGAGACGACAACGATGCTACGATGGAGATCAAGGTGTCACGCCGGTGACGAAGGTGATCATGGAGGTGCTTTGGAGATGGAGATCAAAAGCACAAGATGATGATGGCCATATCATGTCACATATTTTGATTGCATGTGATGTTTATCTTATTATGCTTCTTATTCTGCTTAGAACGACGGTAGCATTATAAGATGATCCCTTACTAAATTTCAAGGTATAAGTGTTATCCCTGAGTATGCACCGTTGCGAAAGTTCGGCGTGCCGAGACACCACGTGATGATCGGGTGTGATAAGCTCTACGTTCAAATACAACGGGTGTAAGCCAGTTTTGCACACGCAGAATACTCGGGTTAAACTTGACGAGCCTAGCATATGCAGATATGGCCTCGGAACATTGGAGACCGAAAGGTCGAGCGTGAATCATATAGTAGATATGATCAACATAAGATGTTCACCATTGAAACTACTCCATCTCACGTGATGATCGGACATGGTTTAGTTGATTTGGATCACGTGATCATTTAGATGACCGGAGGGATGTCTATCTAAGTGGGAGTTCCTTAATATGATTAAATTGAACTTTAACTTATCATGAACTTAGTCCTGATAGTTTTTGCATATCTATGTTGTTGTAGATCAATGGCCCGTGCTACCGTTCCTTTGAATTTTAATGCATTCCTAGAGAAAGCTAAGTTGAAAGATGATGGTAGCAATTACACGGACTGGGTCCGTAACCTGAGGATTATCCTCATTGCTGCACAGAAGAATTATGTCCTTGAAGCACCGCTAGGTGACAAGCCCCCTCCCGCTAATGTGGACGCTTTGAACGTCTGGC
>LR738716.1:161120898-161163212 GCA_902687465.1 Secale cereale | reverse complement strand
GGGGGGGGGGGGGGGGGGCGCCCCCCAACCTCGAGGGCTGGCCCTACGTCCCCTGACTTGGCCCTGACGTTTCCCGAGCGTGATTTCCTCCAAAAATATCTCTTGCGAAGGTTTCATTCCGTTTGGAGTTCGTTTGATATTCCTTTTCTGCAAAACCCTGAAATAGGCAAAAAAAAGCAATCTGGACTGGCCCTTTGGGTTAGTAGGTTAGTCCCAAAAATGATATAGAAGTGAATGATAAAGCCCATTAAACATCCAAGACTTCATGAATAATAGCATGGAACAATCAAAAATTATATATACGTTGGAGACGTATCAAGCATCCCCAAGCTTAATTCCTGCTCGTCCTCGAGTAGGTAAATGATAAAGAAAGAATTTTTGATGTGGAATGCTAACCAATATAGTTTTTCAATGTAATTCTCTTAATTGTGGCATGAATGTTCAGATCTGAAGGATTCAAGATAAAAGTCTATATTGACACAAGAAATAATAATACTTCAAGCAATACTAACAAAGAAATCATGTCTTCTCAAAATACTATGGCTAAAGAAAGTTATCCCTACAAAATCATATAGTGTTGGCTATGCTCCCTTATTATCACACAAAATATTCATATCATGCATAACCCCGATTTCAGCCAAGCATTTGTTTTCATGCTCTATCTTTTCAAACCTTTCAATTTTCACGCAATACATGAGCGTGAGCCATGGATATAGAACTATGGGTGGAATAGAGGTGGTTGTGGAGAAGACAAAAAGAGGGAGATAGTCTCACATCGACTAGGCGTATCAACGGGCTATGAAGATGCCCATCAATAGATATCAATGTGAGTGAGTAGGGATTGCCATGCAACGGATGCACTAGAGCTAAATATGAATGAAAGATCAACAAAAGAAACTAGTGGGTGTGCATCCAACTTGCTTGCTCACGAATACCTAGGGAATTTGAGGAAGCCCATCGTTGGAATATACAAGCCAAGTTCTATAACGAAAATTCCCACTAGTATATGAAAGTGACTAAGCATGAGACTCTCTACAATGAAGAACATGGTGCTACTTTGAAGCACAAGTGTGGAAAAAGATAGTAGCAATTGTCCCTTTTTTTTCTTTTTTTTCTTTTTTGGGCATTTTTTTATTTCTTTGGCCTTTTTTTTCCTTTTTTTTTGCGGAGGGGCTTTATAGATTCAGCCTTTCCTCCCATGGGACAATGCTCTAATAATGATGATCATCACACTTTCATTACAACACGAAATTACAACTCGATACTACAACAACAAAGTATAACTCTATGTGAATGCCTCCGGCGGTGTACCGGTATGTGCAATGAACCAAGAGTGACATGTATGAAAAGATTATGCATGGTGGCATTGCCACGAATACGATGTCAACTACAAGGTCATGCATGGCAATATGACAATATGATGCGTGTCATATAAACGGAACGGTGGAAAGTTGCATGGCAATATATCTCGGAATGGCTATGGAAATGCCATGATAGGTAGGTATGGTGGCTGTTTTGAGGAAGGATATATAGTGGGTTTATGGCACCGGCAAAAGTTGCGCGGTACAAGAGAGGCTAGCAATGGTGGAAGGGTGAGAGTGCGTATAATCCATGAACTCAACATTAGTCATAAGAACTCATATACTTATTGCAAAAATTTACGAGTCATCAAAACAAAGCAATCAACGCATGCTCCTAGGGGGGAGGTTGGTAGGAGTTAACCATCGCGCGCCCCGACCTCCACACAAAGGTTGGCACTCTACAAATACCTCATGCTCTAACTTAGTCACACAACGGTTCACCATACGGGCATGCTACGGGAATCACTAACCTTAACACAAATATTTCTCAATTTCATAACCACTCCACTAGCATGACTCTAATATTACTATCCTCATGTCTCAAAACAATTATCAAGCATCCAACATCTCTTTCTATTCAATGCACTTGATGTGAAATTTTTACTACATTGACATTGGATGTTTATCATGTGAAGACTAGTTTCTTTAGCCTAAACACTTTACCATGCTGTTTTAATAGACTCTCAAATAGATCTAAGTGAAGCATGAGAGTTCAACAATTTATACAAAATATTACCACCACCGTGCTCTAAAAGATATAAGTGAAGCACTAGAGCAAAAACTATTCAATTCCAAAGATATAAGTGAAGCACATAGAGTGTTCTAACAATTTCTAGGGCATATTTAACTCTCTCAAATAGGTGTGTCCAGCAAGGATGATTGTGGCAAACTAACAAGCAAAGACTCAAATTATACAAGACGCTCCAAGCAAAACACATAGCATATTGCGAATAAAAATATAGCTCCAAGTATAGTTACCGATGGATGAAGACGAAAGAGGGGATGCCTTCCCGGGGCATCCCCAAGCTTAGGATTTTGATCATTTTGAATTTACTTGGGGTGCCATGGGAATCCCCAAGCTTGGGCCTTTGCTACTCCTTGTTCCATAGTCCATCAAAGCAATACTCAAAACTTGAAAACTTCACAACTCAAAACTTAGACAAAAATTCTCGTGAGCTCCGTTAGTAAGAGAAAGCAAACCACCACTCAAAGGTACAGCAAGGAATTCATTAATTGTTTATATTTGTGTTAAACCTACTGTAATCCAAGTTCTCTATGGTTCATATCCTCCAATATTACTCATAGATGCATCGGAATAAGCAAACAACACACGAAAAATAGAATCTGTCAAAAAACAGAACAGTCTGTAGTAATCTGCTGGGTTCGCCTACTTCTGGAACTCCAAAAAATTCAAACTAAATTGGTAAATTTGAGAAATTTGTCTACCAATCAGCAGCAAAAATAATCAACTAAAAAGGACGCTCCAGTAAAATCTGAAGACTACTTTAGCGAGCGCTATTGATTCTGTTTTTCACAGCAAGATCGTATAAACTTCACACAAGTCTTACCAAAGCTTCCACTTGGCACAAACACTAAACAAAACATGAAAACACATCTAATCAGAGGCTAGGTGCAATATTTATTCCCTAACAGCAACAAAAGCAAAAAACATAAAATTGGGTTGCCTCCTAACAAGCGCTATCGTTTTACGCCCCTAGCTAGGCACGATACAAGATAAATCTAGGTATTGCCATCCTTGAAAGGCAATTCTTCAATTAAGCACTTGTGATTTTTGGGCACTTCTTTGTCCCTATGAATAATCAAACTCTTGGGCAAGAAATCAAGAAATTCTAAAGTGTCAAAAGGGTCTCTTGCAAAAGTAAGAAAATTAGGATGAACACTTATGGATTTGAGATCCGCAAGTCTAGATGTTTCACCCTTGTCCTTAGGGACATACACGAACTTAGATAATTTAGTGGTAGAGGTGTTTGGAGTGGTTTTTATAGCGGAAAGAGCAGAACCCACATTAGTGATAACATCCTCAAGCTTATTGATTCTAGTAGAATCCTGATCTAGCTTTTCTTTAACTATGGGTTCTCTTTCCTTAAGATTTTTCAGAACAACTCCTACCTTAGATCCATATTGGGTAATTTCATTGTGAATTTTTCTATCCAAGTTCTCTACCAATTCTACCGTAACAACTTTGTTCTCAGTAATTTCTAACCTTTGCATAACATGCTCCAAAGTTAAAACGGTCCCATTAACCATAAGAGGTGGTGAGCCAAATAATTCAGTCATAGCTTTATAAGAATCAACGGTGTGGCTACCCAAGAAGTTCCCTTCGGTAATGGTATCTAAGATAAATCTATTCCACAGATTTATGCCAACATCAAAATTGCGAAGAAACACGGAAGTGGAAAGCTTCCGATTAGATCTATTTTGAGCATTGCAAATTCTATACCAGGCATCTTTTAAGTTTTCTTCCTCCCTTTGTTTAAAGTTGAGGACTTCACTCTCGGGAGTGGTGATAATGATTGGTGTGCTAGACATGATGACAAGTAAGCAAGCAGCACACACAAGCAGACAAGAAGCAAGCGAACGAGAAACACACGGCGTAAGAAGGGCGAATAAAACGGCAAAGGTGAAGTGGGGGAGAGGAAAATGAGAGGCAAATAAATGTAATGCGAAGGATAAGGGTTTGTGATAGTTACTTGGTATATGACTTTTGCGTAAGCCTCCCCGGCAACGGCGCCAGAAATTCTTCTTGCTACCTCTTGAGCTTGCGCTGTATTCCCTCGAAGAGGAAAGGGAGATGCAGCACAGTAGCGTAAGTATTTCCCTCAGTTTTTGAGAACCAAGGTATCAATCCAGTAGGAGACCACGCGCCAGTCCCTCGCACCTGCACAAACAAATAAGAACTTCGCAGCCAACGCGATAAGGGGTTGTCAATCCCTTTACGGCCACTTACGAGAGTGAGATCTGATAGAGATGATAAGATAATATTTTTGGTATTTTTGATATAGAAACAGAAAGTAAAGAAAGCAAATAAACAACGGCAACAGAAATTGGCTAGTTGACGGGAAAGTAATATGATAAAGATAGACCCGAGGCCATAGTTTTCTCTAGTGGCTTCTCTCATGATAGCGATATTCTACGACGGGTAAACAAATTACTGTCGAGCAATTGATAGAAAAGCGAATAATTATGAGACTATCTAGGCATGATCATTGTATATAGGCATCACGTCCGAGACAAGTAGACCGAAATGATTCTGCATCTACTACTATTACTTCACACATCGACCGCTATCCAGCATGCATCTAGTGTATTGAGTTCATACGAACAGAGTAACGCCTTAGGCAAGATGACATGATGTAGAGGGATAAACTCAAGCAATATGATGAAAACCCCATCTTTTTATCCTCGATGGAAACAATACAATACGTGCCTTGCTCCTCCTACCGTCACTGGGAAAGGACACCGCAAGATTGAACCCAAAGCCAAGCACTTCTCCCATTGCAAGAACTATAGATCTAGTAGGCCAAACCAAACCAATAATTCGAAGAGACTTGCAAGAATATTATGAGCACACATAAAAAGTTAAGAGAAGAACCAAATATCTTTCATAGATAACCTTGATCATAAACTCACAATTCATCGGATCTCGACAAACACACCGCAAAAAGAGATTACATCGAATAGATCTCCTCGAAGACCGAGGAGAACTTTGTATTGAGATCCAGAGAGAGAGAAGAAGCCATCTAGATACTAGCTATGGACCCGAAGGTTTGTGGTAAACTACTCACAACTCATGGTGAGGGCGATGATGATGACGATGAAGGCCTCCGTGATGGATCCCCCTCCCGGAACAGGCTCCAAGATGGGATCTCCACGGGAACAGCAACTACGGCGGTGGAATTAGGGTTTTCTCTCTGCGTATGGAGTTTCTGGGGTACATAGGTATATATAGGAAGAAGGGGGGCACCGGGGGCCGTGTTGGCCAACCTCGAGGCAGGGGGCGCGCCCCCAACCTCGAGGGCTGGCCCTACGTCCCCTGACTTGGCCCTGACATTTCCCGAGTGTGATTTCCTCCAAAAATATCTCTCGCGAAGGTTTCATTCCGTTTGGACTCCTTTTGATATTCCTTTTCTGCAAAACCCTGAAATAGGCAAAAAGCAGCAATCTGGACTGGGCCTTTGAGTTAGTAGGTTAGTCCCAAAAATGATATAAAAGTGAATGATAAAGCCCATTAAACATCCAAGACTTCATGAATAATAGCATGGAACAATAAAAAATTATAGATACGTTGGAGACGTATCAAACCTCAGGAAATGATCCATCACTTCTGGGCCAGGTTCCTACTTGTCAAAAACAAGATTAAAGATTGCTGCGACGACGATGTAGTTCCGGTCTTTCATTGCAATTGTACCGATGAGTGAATTTTGAATTCCCTCAACCGTCATCGCATACAAAGTTTCACGGAATTTTCACACTTAGTACGAAATTATCGCACTTAGTATGGAAGTACTGCGCGATGGAAAGCACATGGAAGGCCCAGAAAACCCATTGGAACCTGCTGCTTCCAAGCAATGTACTGCCCGGGCAAAACGGATACACCCTCACGGGGCATCCGATCATAAGCCCGCCGGCAAGAAAAACAAACCCATTGCGGGATACAGGTCTGTTCTTAACGAACTCCTCGACAAGCCCTCCCGATACATGCGACGCCAAGCATAGACTCAACTCACAGCCTTTGAGCATGTTGGGTACTCCGGCAGGTAGCTAAAATTGGTGATGCCATCCTCACCGCCGCCACTCCAGAGAAACACTCTCCGGAAGATGACGATTCTAACGTTCTTATGGTCTTCGAGACTTTCTCTTCAAATAACCAGCGTAAGAGGGCACTTTGCGAACTCGCCGAAGTCCACCAAGTAACCACAGTGAGCCCATGGAACGACGCGGTAATAACCTTCACCGCTGACGACAAACCAAGGGCCCGATCAGTCCTAGAACCCGCCGCTTTAGTACTAAACCCTATTGTGGACGAGTTTTGACTTACCAAAGTGCTCATGGACAATGATGGTGGGCTTAATCTCATTTATGAGGACACGCTCGACAAAATGCAGGTCGATAGAACACGCATCGAGCAAAGCAATACCACCTTTCGAGGCATCATCCCCAGTCGAGAAGCACGATGTTCGGGAATAATTAAACTTGATGTAGTATTCGGCACACCTGAAAATTACAGGTCAGAAGAGTTCGTCTATCACATTGTTCCCTTCAATAGCGGATAACACGCCCTTCTAGGCCGAGACGCTTTCTCACGCTTCCAAGCCGTACCCCATTATGGATACATGAAGCTTAAAATGCCAGGGCCCAATGGAATAATCACAGTTACGAGTGACCCGGATAAAGCACTCCGCGCCGAAAACACAATCGCATCCTTGGCTCTTGAGGCACTATCCGAAGCCTTTGTGGCCGAAGAACTAACCACCCTACGATCCACGCTGGACTAGGATGATGTAATTCTCGACAAGAGACCTAAATCCACCTCTTTTAAGCCAGCAGACAAATAGTTAAATTTCAAGTGCACCCGACGGATCCTAATAAAATAGCGTCCATCGGAGCACAGATGGACCCAACGGTAGACACCGCCTTACGTGCGTTCCTACGTGAAAATTGGGGTATCTTCGCCTAGCACCCTTCGGACATGCCCGGGATCCCATGCTGACTGGCCGAACACAGCCTCAACATAATCAAAGGGTTCAAACCAGTCAAGCAATCACTGCGGCGATTTTCCGAATCCAAACGACGGCTATGAGGGAGAAGCTAGCCAAACTACTTGAGGCCAGATTCATCAGAGAAATAAAACACCAGGATTGGCTAGCTAACTTGGTCATTGATGACCCACAAGTGTAGGGGATCTATCGTAGTCCTTTCGATAAGTAAGAGTGTCGAACCCAACGAGGAGCAGAAGGAAATGATAGGCAGTTTTTAGTAAGGTATTCTCTGCATGCACTGAAATTATCGGTAACAGATAGTTTTGTGATAAGGTAATTGGTAACAAGTAACAAGTAGTAAAAGTAAATAAGGTGCAGCAATATGGGCCAATCCTTTTTGTAGCAAAGGACAAGCCTGGAAAAACTCTTATATAACTGAAAGCGCTCCCGAGGACACATGGGAATTATCATCAAGCTAGTTTTCATCATGCTCAGATGATTCACGTTCGTTACTTTGATAATTTGGTATGTGTGTGGACCGGTGCTTGGGTGCTACCCTTACTTGGACAAGCATCCCACTTATGATTAACCTCTATTGCAAGCATCCGAAACTACAAAAGAAGTATTAAGGTAAACCTAACCATAGCATGGAACATATGGATCCAAATCAGCCCCTTACGAAGCAACGCATAAACTAGGGTTTAAGCTTCTGTCACTCTAGCAACCCATCATCTACTTATTACTTCCCAATGTCTTCCTCTAGGCCCAAACAATGGTGAAGTGTCATGTAGTCGATGTTCACATGACACCACTAGAGGAAAGACAACATACATCTCATAAAAATATCGAACGAATACCAAATTCACATGACTACTTATAGCAAGACTTCTCCCATGTCCTCAGGAACAAACGTAACTACTCACAAATCATATTCATGTTCATAATCAGAGGGGTATTAATATGCATAATGGATCTGAACATATGATCTTCCACCAAGTAAACCAACTAGCATCAACTACAAGGAGTAATCAACACTACTAGCAACCCACATGTACCAATATGAGGTTTTGATACAAAGATTGGATACAAGAGATGAACTAGGGTTTGATAGGAGATGGTGCTGGTGAAGATGTTGATGAAGATAACCCTCCCCAAGATGGGAGAGTTGTTGGTGATGACGATGGTGACGATTTCCCCCCTCCCGAAGGGAATTTCCCCCAGCAGAACAGCTCCGCCGGAGCCCTAGATTGGTTCCGCCAAGGTTCCACCTCGAGACAGCGGCGCTTCGTCCCGAAAGCCTCCTTATGATTTTTTCCAGGTGAAAACACTAGATATAGCAACAGATGGGCATTGGGGGGCTGCCGGGTGGCCCACGAGGCAGTGGGGCGCGCCCCCACCCTCGTAGATGGTGGGTGGCCCCCCTCCTGTACTTCTTTCATCAGATATTTTTTATATTTGCCAAAACTGAATTTCGTGGAGTTTCAGGGCTTTTTGAGTTGTGCAGAATATGTCTCCAATATTTGCTCCTTTTCCAGCCCAGAATTCCAGCTGCCAGCATTCTCCCGCTTCATGTATACCTTGTAAAATAAGAGAGAAAAGGCATAAGTATTGTGACATAATGTGTAATAACAGCCCATAATGCAATAAATATCAATATAAAAGCATGATGCAAAATGGATGTATCAGTCATGGTGCCGAAGAAGGATAAATCCTGGCACCTTGTGTCGATTTCAAAGACCTCAATAAGGCTTGCCCTGAGGACCCTTTTCCGTTGCCCCGCATTGACCAGATCATTGATGCGACCGCGGGACACGACTCACTGTGTTTCCTCGATGCTTACTCCAGATGCCATCAGATTAAAAGGAAGGAGTCCGACCAGGCCGCAACGGCGTTCATCACCCCGTACAGGCCTTTCTGTTTCAACACTATGCCTTTTGGGCTTAAAAACGCTGGTGCCACTTACCAACGCATGATTCAAACATGCTTGGAAAAAAAAATCGGCAAGACAGTTGAAGCATATGTGGACGATGTAGTCATCAAGACTAAACACATCGAATCATTGTTGGATGATCTCCGCCTCACATTTAATAACCTCCGAACATACGACATACCGCTCAATCCGAAAAAATGCGTCTTCTACATTCCAGCTGGAAAGCTACTAGGGTTCATTGTCTCCCACTGAAGAATTGAAGCAAACCCAGCTAAAATCCGAGCCTTGTCACAATTGGCTACACCAACAGACTTAAAGAAGGTCCAAAAGCTAGTAGGGTGCATGGCGGCTTTGAGCCGCTTCATCTCCATATTAGGGAAAAAAAGCATGAACACTCTATAGACTGCTCAGACGCGCCGACAACTTTGAATGTACGAAAGCGTCCACAGCCGGATTGGAAGAAATAAAAAACCTATTAGCAGGCAACCCATCCTAGCCGCTCCAAGTGTTGGCGAGCCTATGTTACTTTACATCTCAGCAACTCATCAGGTAGTGAGCGTTGTACTCGTTGTTGAACGAGAGGAAGAGGGACATAAATTCCCCATCCAAAAACTAGTCTATTATGTATCGGAGGTCCTTACACCATGCAAATCTTGATACCCTCATTATCAAAAGATATCTTACGCGGTCTTTATGTCATCCCGAAAACTCCGACACTATTTTCAAGAGTGTTCGATCATAGTGGCATCCGAAGTACCGCTTAATGATATTATAAACAACAAAGAAGCCACCGGCCGCATGGCTAAATGGGCCATTGAGCTCTTACCGTTTGAAATAACATACAAGCCACGCCGATCTCTTAAATCTTAGGTGCTGGCCGACTTCGTTGAAGAGTGGACGGAAGCCGAGCTCCCTACAGAGTACAGTTCATACTCCAACTGGACCATGTACTTCAACGACTCTAAGATGCTAGATGGACTGGGGGCTGGCGTCATCTTGGCATCCCCTGCAGAGGACATAGTCCGCTACATGTTGCAAATCATGTATACGGACTCCAACAACGCTGCCGAATACGAGGCACTACTACATGGTCTCTGCATGGCTGTCTCCATGGGCATACAACGCCTAGAGGTGCGCGGAGACTCAAACCTCACAATATCTCAAGTAAACGGAGAATTCGATGCAAAAGATCCAAAAATGGCGGCATATCAAAACGCCGTATTAAAAATATTAGCTCGGTTTGAGGGGCTCGAATTTCATCACGTCGCTCGAGACAGTAATCAGGCAGCGGACATACTCGCTCGCATGGGTGCCAAGCGTCACCCCGTCCCTCCTAACACCTTTGTGGAAAGGCTCTTCAATCCATCCGTGGTATGGCAGGACGAGAGTAGAGACACTAGTTCGGACCTGATTACGCCCTCAACAACCGAGCACAATACATATATCATCAGGGGTTTGGATACTGAAATAACACCCTCTGCTCATGAGATCATGAAAGTGCAACTAATCCCCGGGTGGTTTTGGTAATTAATAACAACATATATATCATTGAACTAATATTTACTTGAGAATCATTTCAGAGAAGTTCGATGATATGGGTATGGAAATGTCTGAAGAAGTGGACCCCTCAAAATGCTAAGACAAGCATTGGCAAAAGCTCAAGACTCTATTTTTGGTTTAGTGATCAAAGATCACATTGAGTCCTTAGGAAAAGCCAATACTATTAAAAGGGGATGAGGTTGTGTTGATGATCTGGTTGCTCAAGTGCTTAGTGATTTAGCTCCCTCAACTATCAGCAACTTTCACTACTTAACACACTCATAAGTAATCTCGGACAAACCGATTCTTCCAACTCAGTCCCACCGAGATGAACCACCTCAGTTATTTTCCAAACCCTAGAAATTTCGGTCCATCCGATTTTGAGTTCGGTCTCACCGAAACTGGACTGCCAACCTTCTGTAACCGTTTGTCATCATTTCGGAATATCCGAGTTGTTGATTTCGGTCCCACCGATTCTGGCAAGCTCCTACCTTTGACTCATATCGGACACACCGAGATGGTATTTTCGGTCCCACCGAAAACCCCAACGTTCACTATATTTGAACTTTCGGTCTGACTGAGTTTCCACTTCGGTCTCACCGAGATTGCTCAATTATGTGTGTAACGGTTGGATTTTGTGTGGAGGCTATATATACCCCTCCACCCCCTCTTCATTCGTGGAGAGAGCCATCAGAAAGTACTACCACTCCTACCATACACTTTCTGAGAAGAGAACCACCTACCCTTGTGTTGAGATCAAGTCATTCCATTCCTACCATATGAAACTTGATTTCTAGCCTTCCCAAGTTGCTTTCCACTCAATTCTTTCTTCCACCACAGCCATATCAGTGAGGAGAGTTGAGTGTTGGGGAGATTATCATTTGAAGCACAAGAGCAAGGAGTTCATCATCATCAACAACATCTATTACCTTTTGGAGGGTGGTGCCTCCTAGATTGGTTAGGTGCGCTTGGGAGCCTCCGTCTTCGAGATGTGGAGTTGAACCAAGAAGTTTGTAAGGGCAAGGAGATCGCCTACTTCGTGAAGATCTACCCCGAGTAAGGCTAGTCCTCAGTGGGCGTAGGCCATGATGGAATAGACAAGGTTGCTTCTTCGTGGACCCTTCGTGGGTGGAGCCCTCCGTGGTCTCGCGCAGCCGTTACCCTCCGTGGGTTGAAGTCTCCATCAACGTGGATGTACGATAGCACCACCTATCGGAACCACGACAAAAATCTCCGTGTCTCCAAACTGCGTTTGATCTTCTCCACCTCTCTTTACTACATGTGCAATTTACTTTCCGCTGCTTATACTCTAGAATTGCATGTGTAGGGTGATACTTGAATTGATCTTAATTGTGAAACTGCCAAAAACTGTTCATGATCAAAAGGCAGATTTTTTATATTGTCAAGTAGTCTAATCACCCCCCCTCTAGACATACTTTCGATCCTACAAGTGGTATCAGAGCTTTGGTCTCCATTGTTTTGGTTTCCATTGCATTGGACTCCATAAGCTTGGTTTCACAACCTAGGAGAGTATGGCGTCTAGTGAGGGTAATTATCGTAGAGGTCCTTACTTTGATGGCACAAATTTTGCTAGTTGGAAGCATAAAATGAAAATGCATATTCTTGGTCATAACCAAGCCGCATGGGGCATTATTTGTGTTGGTATGCAAGGTGAATTCTTCGAGGAAGGAAAAGTTCCGGATCGCGAAGCTACACCGGAAGAGTTGCGGATGTTGCAAAACAATGCTCAAGCTTGTGACATTCTCTTCAATGCTTTGTGTCCCGAGGAGTTCAACAAAATCAGCCGTCTTGAGAATGCTAAAGAGATTTGGGATACTTTGGTTGAAATGCACGAAGGTACCGAATCTGTGAAGGAATCAAAGCTAGATATTCTTCAAGGTCAACTTGATAAGTTCAAGATGAAGGATGGTGAAGGAGTCGCTGAAATGTACTCTAGGCTTGCTCTCATCACAAATGAGATTGCCGGCTTAGGAAGCGAAGAAATGACCGACCGATTCATCATCAAGAAGATTCTAAGAGCGTTGGATGGAAAATATGACACCGTGTGCACTTTGATCCAAATGATGCCAAACTACAAGACTCTCAAGCCAACTGAAGTCATTGGAAGAATTGTTGCTCATGAGATGACACTTAAGGATAAGGAAGAGCTTCACAATAAGTCAAGTGGTGCTTACAAAGCTACAAGTGATGCTCCCACTACCTCAAGTGACAAGTTAATTGCCAATGAAGAGATAAGCCTAATGGTTAAGAACTTCAACAAGTTCTACAAGAATAGAGGCAAAGAAAGAAGCTCAAAGTCTAGATCATATGATGAAAAGAGATCTTCTAGTCATGATCGAAACTGCTACAATTGTGGAAGACCCGGACACTTCTCAAATGAGTGTACGGCTCCCCACAAGAGAAGAGAAGAATCTCCAAGAAGAAGAGCAAGAGATGAGTCACCTCGGAGAGAGAGAAGGAGTAGAGATGATCGTTATGAACGAAGACCCTCTCGGAGAAGCAAGGATTCGGAGAGGAAAGACAAGTCATCAAGGAGCTACACAAGAAGAAGACATCAAGCTCATGTAGGTGAATGGGTCTCCGACTCCGACAATCAATTCGATGGAAGCTATCACTCCGACTCCGACTACAGTCAAGATGAAGGTGTTGCCGGACTTGCACTCGTATCCTCCAACTCCAACTCCTACGACTTATTTGATTCACCAAATGAGGGAATTGGAAGATGCTTCATGGCTAAAGGCCCCAAGGTAACACACCCTGAATTCATTGACTTTGATAGTGATGAGGATGACTTGCTTGGTGAAGATGAGCTCTTGCATGATAAATCTAGTGAGCTTAGTAATGATGAAAATGCTAGTAGTCTTTATAGTCGAGAAGAGTCGAATGACAATGCTATGAAGGAGATTGAGCATCTAACTAAAGAACTAAACACTCTTAAGTTAGCTCATGAAACAACTCAAGAAGATCATAGAGAGCTCCTAAGATCTCATGAGAAGCTACGCTTCGAGAAGCTCACTCTAGAGCAAGAACATGATTTTCTAAAAGCGATCAATGACGATCTTCGAAAGATGAGTTCTTCATATCTTGCCAAACGACTTCTCTTGTCTAATTTATTGCCACCTATTAAGACTAAGCATGACAAGCATAAGAAAAATTCTTCCTCTAGTAGTAACAATAACAATGTTAAATCCAATATTGTTACTTCTAGTAGTTCTCTTGATTCCACTAACAATGTTTCAAGCCAAGTTACACTTGAGCAAGAAAATAGCTTATTGAAGGAAATTATAGAGAAAGGTGTCTACAAGAGTCTTGCCGGAAGCAAGAACTTTGAGGAAATTGTTCGCAAACAAGGAAGGCACCGGAAGAATCAAGGGATTGGTTTTGAGCGAAAGTTCAACGCCGAAGGAGTTGAGTGGGAAGAAGGTCAATACCCTACTCCACAGTTTGTTTCACAAAAGGAGAAGTATGATCCTACTTCTTCCAATGTGGAACAAGCTCAAGATGACCTTCCACCACAAGACCACAAGCTAAAGGCCAAGGACAAGCTTCAAGAGGAGATTGATGCATTCATTGAAGCACCTCAAGCCATGGTCAAGTGGGTTCCCAAGGACACATCAAGTTCTACTTCGTCAAGCTCAACTACAACCCCAAGGATTCCCATCAAGATGATGTGGATCCCAAAGAAGAAGAACTAGAAGGTTCTTGAGGGTGACTCCGCCAACATACTTCACTCATATTCATTTTGGCAAGAACTTGTGCAATCAACTTCCACATCATGCACTAGTTCATGGAGTCACAAACCCTCTTGTTGGTAAGTCAAGGGACAAGGTAATCATTGCTTTCATGGACATCATCTTTTGTGAATTTCAATCTATGTCTATGGATATCCTTGTTTGTTCCTTGTGGGACTAACCCATGTAGGTATTGAAAGTGCCCTAATCCAAAGGATAGCTCCCAACTCTTGATGATCTACATCAACATTGAGCATCCACATCTTCAACATCTACATGAAGTCTTCTACGACAACCCAAGGTTAGTTTGACCCTTTAAAAGGGATTCTCACATCTAGGGGGAGCTTTGCTCTAAAAATTGAGCTAAAGCATCTTCAAATGATGTGAACACATAAATGCGTTATGTAAAAGTGGTAACCCCACTTGTGCTTAAACGATGAGTATGACCTATGATCAAATGTTCTCATTTGGCTCCTAAGTCAAAATACTCATATATAGATGACCTAGTCATCGACAAATTGTGTGCTAGTAGCTAGAGTATTGGTTGTGCATGTTTGACACATATTTCAGTTGCTATCTTATTGTGTGAGCATGTTGAATGCATGATTTCATCCATTCAAGGACATCCATTTGTTGTTTTAATTGTTTTGATTTTTTTTCTGGCCAAATGGATGGACAAGAATGCCTAAGCACCTTCCCTAGCTATCTATGCTTTCTTGTCTCAAATTCTATTCATGCTCATATCACAACTTTGAACAAGTCATTTTCGGACTCTCCGAGTGAGGAGCACTCGGAGCCACCGATCCGTCTAAGGCTGACTTCCAAAACCTTCTAAGTCCATTTCGGTCTGACCGGCTTCTCCATCTCGGTCCAACCGAAACGCTTAGACTGATCTAGGTTTCATCTCGGTGAAACCGAGTTTAAAATCTCGGCGTGACCGATATGTGTAACTGCACAGCAGTTAGCCATTTCGGTGTCACCGAGTTTTACAACTCGGTCCCACCAACAGCATGGGGATATATATACCTGAGGGCTGCGCGCGATTTAATTCTTCAAACCGTTTCGCCCCCAAGTCCCCCTGCTGCCGTCGCCCTGGTCTTCGGATCGTCGCCGTCGTCGCCTGTGCGCCCTCGCCACAGGTCTCCGCCGCCGTCAACGGTAATCTTCTCCGCGCCGTTGCCGCCGTAGAGGGACTCCACCAAGTTAGGGTGAGTCCCGATCCCTCTCGTGCTTCCCATCTGATTCTTGCACGATTGGTTTGCCATGTATCTATCCACGTTTGAGATATTTCTTAAACATCAGATCAGATCCTTTTAGTTTCGAGCAAAATTCTTAGGTTTAGGTTTCCACGGAACACATCTCGGTGAAACCGATTTTGAAAACTCGGAATGACCGATTTGGCCTCTGGACATTGCACTGCACCGTTCGGTCTAACCGATTCGTGCAAATCGGTGTGACCGATGTAAAGTCTCAGTGAAACCCTAGTGTTTCGGTAGGACCGAAACCCACTTCAGTCTGACCGAAAGTGGTGTGATAAGCCTCTGTATACACTTCGGATTCACCGAAACTGAAAATCGGTTTGACCGAAATGCATTCTGTGAAAACTCAAAACTAAGATTTGAACTCATTTTTTTTGCAAAAACCTCTACAGTTGTGATAACTCTTCTACTCTGCCTATACCTTATCTATTCACATGTTGTCAGCCATGTCAGATGTCAGTGACAGCCAGAACAGGTCTGAATCACCGTTTGCAGAGATTCCAGAGGCAGATACTAGTCCTGAGGCTAGTAGTTCCACTGATGATGGTGAGAGGAGCACCCCTAGTGGTTTGCCTCCTGCAGCCACCAGAACCAGAAAGAAGAGAAATTCTGATGATGAGGACTCTGACTTCGTTGCTGAGGAAGTTACCTCTAAGCCCAAGAGGAATGTTGTTGCCAAAGAGCACCAAGGGCAGCAGTCGAGGAAAGGCACAAGCAAGGTCAAGCAATCAGCTGTTGCAAAGAAGCCAAACTTGGAAGAGCCAGCTCCAAGTAAGGTGAAGAAAACTTCCAAGAGGAAGAGGGTAGTATATGCTGAACCTCATGTTGATGCTGCTGAAGAAGAAGAGGAAGATGCACCCCAGCCTCCTCCTCAGAAGGCTAAGTTCATGGGTGATGCTATTAGGGCTCAAGCCACTTCTAAGCCCAAGAAGCCTGCTCAAGCCAAGGCAGCTCCAGCCAAGCCCAAGAGGACAACCAGGAGCATTCCAGCTTCTGAGAAGAACAAAGGTGAGATGCCACCGTCTGAGTCAGATGAAGAACATGTGTTGCTGAAGCTCCGTCCTAAGTTGCCACTCCACAACGATGCTCATCCTCAAGCTGAGGACATGAAGGCAAGGAAGGATAGAGGTCTCAGGCTATGGAGACAGTCTGATCCATATGCCATGAGGAGAAGGACTGCTGTGGACCCCAGATTCCACACCAGAGAGCAGCAGGACTTCTATGAGACCGTGCTGATGGATAAGAAGCCTATTGTTGCTGACACCAGGTATGTTGACTGGAAGTACATTGACAGTGAAGAGCACCGAGACTTCTTTCCCCATGTGCATGAGAGCTTTACTGCATGTGGAGTTGCTGATTTTGTGGGTCAGGAGCTGACAGCTTGGAATGACGAGATGATCATGCAGTTCTACGCCACAGCCCACTTCTATCCTGATGGCAAGATCACCTGGATGACTGAAGGTCAAAGGTTTTCTTCGTCTGTTGAAGAATGGGCAGAACTTCTGAATGCTCCAGTGCAGAGAGAGGACGACATTGATGTCTATGGGATTCCTAAGAAGAGCCATGATTCCATGAAGAACATGTACAAGGAGATCCCCGCTGCTGATTTGGAAGGGTGGAAGCTTGGCTCAGTGTACTATCTCCAGGCAGGTCTGACCACCACTAACACTATTTTGAGGCATACCTTGATGCCCAAGTCTGGAGACCACCGCATGATTTGAGGCTATTCTATCAACATGCTGCACATTCTCGATGAGAAGGCACCTTTCAAGGTGATGGACTTAATGGTAGAGACCATTAAGAGGACTGCAGCTGACCAGAAGAGGTCGTGTGGATTTGCCCCGCAGATTCAGATGCTCATCAATGCCAAGTTTGGCACGGGCAAATTCATGTTGGATAGGAAGCACTTGCCACTGCAGCCAGAGCATGAGGACAACGTTGTTGTGATGGATGAGGAGGATCCAACCTCAGTTGAAGGACAAGCCAAAATTGAAGCTGCGAAGAAAGCCAAAGCTGACAAAGAGGCAGCAGCAGCAGCAGCTAAACCAAAGAGCTTCGGCGAGCAGATTCTTGAAGCTACCCAGAGGATTGAACAACGCCTGGCCAGCATTGAACAATCTCAGGAAAGCCTAGAGAGGATTGTTGAGGACAAGATCCACGCTCTGGACGTGAAGCTGACTGAGATTCAGGTGTCCGTCAACAAGCTTGAGGCAGACATGGAGGAAGCAAGGCAGGAGAGAGCAGAGCTCATGCAGGATGATCTAGTCCAGGACTCTCATCGCCAGACTGCTCAGGTTCCCAGAGGATCCCGATCTGCAGCTATCCCAGTGACTGACTCCAGGGCTACCACTTCAGCACCCCCTACAGCTCTAGCAGTTACTCCAGCTCCAGCATCCACTCCTCCAGCGCAGACATCAGCAGAAGTCTTCGCCGATGCCGTCATTTCTACTCCGACATCTACCCAGACGGGAGCCGCCAGCAGAGCCCACAGTGACGCTTAGCTCTATACCTTTTCGAACTTTTTGGTAACTTGTTGCCAAAGGGGGAGAAATTGTATAGATCATAGGGCTTCGAGAGAAAGAGTGCTCTTTCGTTCTTTTGCCGGTTTCCTTTGAGATACATTTGGTTCTTTTGGTCTTTCGATACTTTCAGTGTGCTTGCTACTATGTTTGATGCTACCTTAATGAGTGCTTGGTCATACTATGCTTTAATGTGTGCTTAATGCTTATCATATGCTATTCCTTATTGTATGGCTATTTACTCTTGTCTTGGTGATTGGGTGCATGTTATTCATTCTTATCATTTTGTGCGCTCAACCAAGATGTATGTGACATGGAAGAGTGACCCATAATCCTAATCGATTGTGCATTTGCATTCAAACGCAAATTTTAAATAATGCACAAATTTAGGGGGAGCTCTTGTTTATCACATACTTCTCAAAGCGACGATATTATTCTTTGATTATATCTTTTGTCGAAGCTTTGATCTATATGTTGTCATCAATTACCAAAAAGGGGGAGATTGAAAGTGCAACTAATCCCCGGGTGGTTTTGGTAATTAATAACAACATATATATCATTGAACTAATATTTACTTGAGAATCATTTCAGAGAAGTTCGATGATATGGGTATGGAAATGTCTGAAGAAGTGGACCCCTCAAAATGCTAAGACAAGCATTGGCAAAAGCTCAAGACTCTATTTTTGGTTTAGTGATCAAAGATCACATTGAGTCCATAGGAAAAGCCAATACTATTAAAAGGGGATGAGGTTGTGTTGATGATCTGGTTGCTCAAGTGCTTAGTGATTTAGCTCCCTCAACTATCAGCAACTTTCACTACTTAACACACTCATAAGTAATCTCGGACAAACCGATTCTTCCAACTCAGTCCCACCGAGATGAACCACCTCAGTTATTTTCCAAACCCTAGAAATTTCGGTCCATCCGATTTTGAGTTCGATCTCACCGAAACTGGACTGCCAACCTTCTGTAACCGTTTGTCATCATTTCGGAATATCCGAGTTGTTGATTTCGGTCCCACCGATTCTGGCAAGCTCCTACCTTTGACTCATATCGGACACACCCGAGATGGTATTTTCGGTCCCACCGAAAACCCCAACGTTCACTATATTTGAACTTTCGGTCTGACCGAGTTTCCACTTCGGTCTCACCGAGATTGCTCAACTATGTGTGTAACGGTTGGATTTTGTGTGGAGGCTATATATACCCCTCCACCCCCTCTTCATTCGTGGAGAGAGCCATCAGAAAGTACTACCACTCCTACCATACACTTTCTGAGAAGAGAACCACCTACCCTTGTGTTGATATCAAGTCATTCCATTCCTACCATATGAAACTTGATTTCTAGCCTTCCCAAGTTGCTTTCCACTCAATTCTTTCTTCCACCACAGCCATATCAGTGAGGAGAGTTGAGTGTTGGGGAGATTATCATTTGAAGCACAAGAGCAAGGAGTTCATCATCATCAACAACATCTATTACCTTTTGGAGGGTGGTGCCTCCTAGATTGGTTAGGTGTCGCTTGGGAGCCTCCGTCTTCGAGATGTGGAGTTGAACCAAGAAGTTTGTAAGGGCAAGGAGATCGCCTACTTCGTGAAGATCTACCCCGAGTAAGGCTAGTCCTCCGTGGGCGTAGGCCATGATGGAATAGACAAGGTTGCTTCTTCGTGGACCCTTCGTGGGTGGAGCCCTCCGTGGACTCGCGCAGCCGTTACCCTCCGTGGGTTGAAGTCTCCATCAACGTGGATGTACGATAGCACCACCTATCGGAACCACGACAAAAATCTCCGTGTCTCCAAACTGCGTTTGATCTTCTCCACCTCTCTTTACTACATGTGCAATTTACTTTCCGCTGCTTATACTCTAGAATTGCATGTGTAGGGTGATACTTGAATTGATCTTAATTGTGAAACTGCCAAAAACTGTTCATGATCAAAAGGCAGATTTTTTATATTGTCAAGTAGTCTAATCACCCCCCCCTCTAGACATACTTTCGATCCTACAGATCATGGCCGTTATTGCTCCCTGGACCGAACCCTTTCTGGCCTACCTTAATAGGCAAGAGCTTCCTGATGATCAAAATGAGGCCCGTCGCATAGTTCGGCGTTCTAAAGCCTACAAAGTTCACGAAGGTGAGTTGTACAAGAAAAGCACTAATGGAGTTCTCCAAAGATGCATCTCCGAAGGGGAGGGACGACAACTCTTGGCCGAAATACATGCTGGTCTGGGCTGCCATCACGCCGCAGCTCGGGCTCTCGTAAGCAAAGCTTTCCGGAAAGGCTTTTTTTGGCCAACGGCCTGAGCAGATGCACAAGCCCTTGTCCAACGTTGTGTGGGATGTCAGCTTTTTGCCAATCAAAGTCACATGCCTCCCACCGCCTTAAGAACAATCCCCATCACTTGGCCCTTTACGGTCTGGGGGCTTGATATGGTCGGACCCGTTAAAGGGGAAAACTCCCAAAAGAAATATTTACTAGTTATGGTGGATAAATTCACTAAGTGGATAGAGGCCAAACCAGTAAAAACGGCTGAAGCAGGACCAGTGATTGACTTTATATCCGGCGTGGTACACCGCTACGGTGTCCCGCACAACATCATCACTGATAATGGCTCCAACTCTATGGACGATAGGTGAAAAACTGGTGTGCTAAATTGGGCATTAAACTCGACTATGCATCTGTTGACCACCCTCAAACAAATGGTCAGGTTGAACGGGGCAATGGCCTGATAATGAGCGGCATTAAACCCTGACTAGTGCGCTCCCTACGGGATTCAGATAAGCACTGGGTTGAGGAGCTCGATTCCGTGCTCTGGGGGCTGCGGACCACACCTAACCGAACAACCGGATACACACCTTTCTTCATGGTGTATGACGCAGAAGTTGTTCTGCCCTGCTACATTATTCATGACTCAACTCGAGTGCGCATATACGAAGAGCGAGAAGCCGAGCTTGATCGGCAGGATGACCTAGAAGGCCTGGATGAGGAGCGCAATATCGCGCAAGCTCCTTCCGCATTTTATCAACAAGGCCATGCGATACCAAAGCAGAGAAGTGCGGGCCAAAACATACAACGCTGGCGATCTCCTCTTGCGTCTCCGAGATAAGAAAAAGCATAAGCTCAAACCAAGATGGGAGGGCCCCTTCATCATAGATGAATTTGTCACAGGAGGAGCCTATGGCCTTCGTAATGCATCGGATAATCGCCTTGAGCCGAATCCATGGAACGTTGCTCGGCTCCGACGATTCTACGGATAGTTTGATATCATCTTTTTTTTTATTTTTGACTAGGTTCCTTTTTCTCCTCTCCTTTTTTATTTTTTGTTTTAATGTCCAAGGATGTGTTCGGATCTACCGAACTGTTAAGGGTACACATCTTTGAATGTACATACCCCACGATAAATGGTGGCTTCTTTGACGAAGCTTACTACTAAAGCTTGTTCTATACATTGTTTATGTCGTTTGTTCTATACATTTTTTTTCCATTATATGCAGCTCTATGACTTAAGTTTTTGCCAAGCTGGGTTTCATCGCTCCTGGGTTCATACCATACGTTCCCGATTGTTCGGCTAGGGTGTAAAGGGAGCACCTCTGTGATTGTTAGTTAATCCGGATCTGTACCTCAGATGGGTGAAGCTGAAAGATAGCGTCCTTAAAGGAATAATTGTTCGGCAAGCAACGACAAATTATTTATGTTTATGTAATTCTTCTAAAAAATAAGGGATAGTCTTCCCGTAATTCTATCTTTTGGATCAAATCCTAGGCATGCATAATTAAGCATGCTGGCCCAAGGAAAGGAACCCTTAACGGAACTATTTTCCCTAGAAGATGTTGTTGGGGAACGTAGTATTTCAAAAAAATCCTACGATCACACAAAATCTATCTAGGAGAAGCATAGAAACGAGCGGGGAGAGTGTGTCCACGTACCCTCGTAGACCGAAAGAGGAAGCGTTTAGTAACGGTTGATGTAGTCGAACATCTTCGCGATCCAACCGATCAAGCACCGAATGCACGACACCTCCGTGATCTGCACGCGTTCAGCTCGGTGACGTACCTCGAATTCTTGATCTAGTTGAGGCCGAGGGAGAGTTTCATCAGTATGACGGCATGGTGACGGCGTTGATGAAGTTACCGACGTAGGGCTTCGCATAAGCACTGCGACAATATGACCGAGGTGTGTAACAGTGGAGGGGGGAACCGCACACGGCTAAAACAATTGTCAACTTGTGTGTTCTAGGGTGCCCCTGCCCCCGTATATAAAGGAGCAAGGGGAGAGGCCGACCGGCCCCTATAGGCGCGCCCCATGTAGGATTCCTACTAGGAATAGGAATCCTATTCCTAGTAGGTTTCCAACAAGGGAAGAGAGGGGAAGGAAAGAGAGGGAGAGAGAGAAGGAAAGGCCCCCCTTCCCTTGTCCAGTTTTGAACCAAGGGGGAGGGGGCACGCGGCCTGTCCTAGCCGCCCATCTCTCTCTCCACTAAGGCCCATGTGGCCCATTAGTTCCCCCGGGGGTTTCCGGTAACCCTCCGGCACTCCGGTTTTATTCGAAACTTCTCCGGAACATTTCTGGTGTCCGAATATAGTCGTCAAATATATCAATCTTTATGTCTCGACTATTTCGAGACTCCTCGTCGTGTCCGTGATCTCATCTGGGACTCCAAACTACCTTCGGTACATCAAAACACATAAACTGATAATACCGATCGTCATCGAACGTTAAGCGTGCGGACCCTACGGGTTCGAGAACTATGTAGACATGACCGAGACACATCTTCGATCAATAACCAATAGCGGAACCTAGATGTTCATATTGGCTCCTACATATTCTACGAAGATCTTTATCGGTCAAACCGCATAACAACATACGTTGTTCCCTTTGTCATCGATATGTTACTTGCCCGAGATTCGATCGTCGGTATCATCATACCTAGTTCGATCTCGTTATTGGCAAGTCTCTTAACTCATTTCGTAATACATCATCTCGTGACTAACTCATTAGTCGTTTGCTTGCAAGGCTTATTATGATGTGTATTACCGAGAGGGCCAAGAGATACCTCTCCGACACTCGGAGTGACTAATCCTATTCTCGATCTATGCCAACACCACAAACACCTTCGGAGACACCTGTAGAGCATCTTTATAATCACCCAGTTACGTTGTGACGTTTGATAGCACACAAGGTGTTCCTCCGGTATTCGGGAGTTGCATAATCTCATAGTCACAGGAACATGTATAAGTCATGAAGAAAGCAATAGCAGTAAAACTAAACGATCATAGTGCTAAGCTAACAGATGGGTCTTCTCCATCACATCATTCTCATAATGATGTGATCCCGTTGATCAAATGACAACACATGTCTATGGTTACGAAACATAACCATCTTTGATTAACGAGCTAGTCTAGTAGAGGCATACTAGGGACACACTGTTTTGTCTATGTATTCACACATGTATTAAGTTTCCGGTCAATACAATTCTAGCATGAATAAAATACATTTATCATGATATATAAGGAAATATAAATAACAACTTTGTATTGCCTCTAGGGCATATTTCCTTTAGTCTCCCACTTGCACTAGAGTCAATAATCTAAATTAAATAGTAATGATTCTCACACCAATGGAGTCTTGGTGCTGATCATGTTTTGCTTGTGGAAGAGGCTTAGTCAACGGGTCTGCAACATTCAGATCCGTATGTATCTTGCAAATTTCTATGTCTCCCTCCTTGACTTGATCGCGAATGGAGTTGAAGCGTCTCTTGATGTGCTTGGTTCTTTTGTGGAACCTGGATTCCTTCGCCTAGGCTACTGCTCCAATGTTGTCACAAAAGATTTTCATTGGAACCGATGCACTAGGTATTACACCTAGATCAAATATGAACTCCTTCATCTAGACTCCTTCATTTGCTGCTTCCGAAGCAGCTATGTACTCCGCTTCACACGTAGATCCCGCCATGACGCTCTGCTTGGAACTGCACCAACTAATAGCTCCACCGTTCAACAAAAATACGTATCCGGTTTGTGACTTAGAGTCATATGGATCAGTGTCAAAACTTGAGTCGACGTAACCATTTACGACGAGCTCTTTGTCACCTCCATAAACGAGAAACATATCCTTTGTCCTTTTTAGGTACTTTAGGATGTTCTTGACCGCTGTCCAGTGATCCACTCCTGGATTACTTTGGTACCTCCCTGCTAAACTTATAGCAAGGCACAGATCAGGCCTGTTACACAACATTGCATACATGATAGATCCTATGGCTGAAGCATAGGGAATTATTTTCATTTTCTCTCTATCTTCTGAAGTGGTCGGGCATTGTGTCTTACTCAACTTCACACCTTGTAACACGGGCAAGAACCCTTTCTTTGACTGCCATTTTGAACTTCTTCAAAAATTTATCAAGGTATGTGCTTTGTGAAAGTCCAATTAAGCGTCTTGATCTATCTCTATAGATCTTGATGCCTAATATATAAGCAGCTTCATCGAGGTCTTTCATTGAAAAAATTCTTATTCAAGTATCCTTTTATGCCATCCAGATATTCTATATCATTTCCAATCAACAATATGTCATCCACATATAATATCAGAAATTCTACAGAGCTCCCACTCACTTTCTTGTAAATACAGGCTTCTCCAAAAGTCTGTATAAAACCATATGCTTTGATCAGCTCATGAAAGCATATATTCCAACTCCGAATTGCTTGCACCAGTCCATAGATGGATCGCTGGAGTTTGCACACTTTGTTAACACATTTAGGATCGACAAAACCTTCTGGTTGCATCATATACAACTCTTCTTTGAGACATCCATTAAGGAATGCATTTTTGACATCCATATGCCAGATTTCATAATCATAAAATGCGGCAATTGCTAACATCATTCAGACAGACTTAAGCATCACTACGGTTGAGAAAGTCTCATCGTAGTTAACTCCTTGAACTTGTGGAAAACCTTTCTCAACAAGTCGAGCTTTGTAGACAGTAACATTACCATCAGCGCCAGTCTTCCTCTTAAAGATCCATTTATTTTCAATGGCTTGCCGATCATCAGGCAAGTCAAGCAAAGTCCACACTTTGTTCTCATACATGGATCCCATCTCAGATTTCATGGCCTCAAGCCATTTTGCGGAATCTGAGATCATCATCGCTTCCTCATAGTTCGTAGGTTCATCATGGTCTAGTAAAATGACTTCTAGAACAGGGTTACCGTACCACTCTGGTGCGGAACGTACTCTGGTTGACCTACGAGGTTCAGTAGTAACTTGATCTGAAGTTTCAAATGACCATCATCATTAGCTTCCTCACTGATTGGTGTGGAAATCACTGGAACTAGTTTCTGTGATGTACTACTTCCCAATTCGGGAGAAGGTACAATTACCTCATCAAGTTATACTTTCCTCCCACTCACTTCTTTCGAGAGAAACTCCTTCTCTAGAAAGGATCCATTCTTAGCAACGAATATCTTGCCTTCGGATCTATGATAGAAGTGTACCCAATAGTTTCCTTTGGGTATCCTATGAAGACACATTTCTCTGACTTGGGTTTGAGCTTATCAGGATGAAGCTTTTTCACATAAGCATCGCAACCCCAAACTTTAAGAAACGACAACTTGGGTTTCTTGCCAAACCACAATTCATAAGGCGTCATCTCAATGGATTTAGATGGTGCCCTATTTAACGTGAATGCAGCTGTATCTAAAGCATAACCCCAAAACGATAGTGGTAAATCGGTAAGAGACATCATAGATCGCACCATATATAATAAAGTACGGTTACAACGTTCGGACACACCATTACAATGTGGTGTTCTAGGTGGCGTTAGTTGTGAAACTATTCCACATTGTTTCAAATGAAGACCAAACTTGTAACTCAAATATTCGCCTCCATGATCAGATCATAGAAACTTTATTTTCTTGTTACGATGATTCTCTACCTCACTCTGAAATTCTTTGAACTTTTCAAATGTTTCAGACTTGTGTTTCATCAAGTAGATATACCCATATCTGCTCAACTCATCTGTGAAGGTCAGAAAATAATGATACCCGCCGCGAGCCTCAACACTCATTGGTCCGCATACATCAGTATGTATGATTTCCAATAAGTCAGTTGCTCGCTCCATTGTTCTGGAGAACGTAGTTTTAGTCATCTTGCCCATGAGGCATGGTTCGCAAGCACCAAGTGATTCATAATCAAGTGATTCCAAAAGTCCATCAGTATGGAGTTTCTTCATGCACTTTACACCAATATGACCCAAACGACAGTGCCATAAATAAGTTGCACTATCATTATCAACTTTGCATCTTTTGGCTTCAATATTATGAATATGTGTATCACTACGATCGAGATCCAACAAAAATAGACCATTCATCAAGGGTGCATGACCATAAAAGATATTACTCATATAAATAGAACAACCATTATTCTTTGATTTAAATGAATAACCGTCTCGTAACAAACAAGATCCAGATATAATGTTCATGCTCAACGCTGGCACCAAATAACAATTATTTAGGTCTAAAACTAATCCCGAAGGTAGATATAGAGGTAGCATGCCGATGACGATCACATCGACTTTGGAACCATTTCCCACGCGCATCATCACCTCATCCTTAGCTAATCTTCGTTTAATCTGTAGCCCCTGTTTCGAGTTACAAATATTAGCAACCGAACCAGTATCAAATACCCAGGTGCTACTACGAGCATTAGTATGGTACACATCAATAACATGTATATCAAATATACCTTTGTTCACTTTGCCATCCTTCTTATCCGCCAAATACTTGGGGCAGTTCCGCTTCCAGTGCCCAGTCCCTTTGCAGTAGAAGCACTCAGTTTCAGGCTTGGCTCCAGACTTGGGTTTCTTCGTGGGAGTAGCAACTGGATTGCTATTCTTCTTGAAGCTCCCCTTCTTTCCATTGCCCTTTTTCTTGAAACTAGTGGTCTTGTTAACCATCAACACTTGATGCTCCTTTTTGATTTCTACCTCCGCAGCTTTGATCATAATGAAGAGCTCGGGAATTGCTCTGCATCCCTTGCATATTATAGTTCATCACGAAGCCTTTATATCTTGGTGGCAGTGATTGAAGAACTCTATCAATAACACTACTATCTTCATCAAATTTGCATCCAAATTGAGTCACGTGATTGTAGTACCCAGACATTCTGAGTAAGTGTTCACTGATGGAACTGTCCTCCTCCATCTTGCAGCTATATAACTTATTGGAGACTTCATATCTCTTAATTCGGGCATTTGCTTGAAATATTAACTTCAACTCTTGGAACATCTCATATGCTCCATGATGTTCAAAACGTCTTTGAAGTCCCAATTCTAAGCCGTAAAGCATGGCACACTGAACTATCGAGTAGTCATCGGAACGAGCTTGCCAAACGTTCATAATGTCAGGAGTTGCTCCTGCAGCAGGCCTGCCACCAAGCGGTGCTTCAAAGACATAATTCTTCTGTGCATCAATGAGGATAATCCTCAAGTTACGGACCCAGTCCGTGTAGTTGCTACCATCATCTTTCAACTTAGCTTTCTCTAGGAACGCATTAAAATTCAAGGGAACGGTAGCACGGGCCATTGATCTACAACAACATTGATATGCAAAAACTATCAGGACTAATTTCATGATAAATTAAAGTTCAATTAATCATATTACTAAGGAACTCCCACTTAGATAGACATCTATCTAGTCATCTAAATGATCACGTGATCCAAATCAACTGAACCATGTCCGATCATCACGTGAGATGGAGTAGTTTTCAATGGTGAACATCTTATGTTGATCATATCTACTATATGATTCACGCTCGACCTTTCGGTCTCCAGTGTTCCGAGGCCATGTCTGTACATGCTAGGCTCGTCAAGTTTAACCCGAGTATTCTGTATGTGCAAAACTGTCTTACACCCATTGTATTTTAACGTAGAGCTTATCACACCCGATCATCACGTGGTGTCTCGGCACGACGAACTGTCGCAACGGTGCATACTCAGAGAGAACACTTGTACCTTGAAATTTTGTAAGGGATCATCTTATGATGCTACCGCCGCACTAAGAAAAATAAGAAGCATAATAAGATAAACATCACATGCAATCAAAATATGTGACATGATATGGCCATCATCATCTTGTGCTTTTGATCTCCATCTCCAAAGCATCGTCATGATGTCCATCGTCACCGACTTCACACCATGATCTTCATCGTAGCGTCATGGTCGTCTCGCCAACTATTGCTACTACTACTATCACTAACTCATAGTGATAAAGTAAAGCAATTACATGGCTTTCGCAATTCATACAATAAAGAGACAACCTTAAGGCTCATGCCGGTTGCCGATAATTTACAAAACATGATCATCTCATACAATAACGTATAATTCATCACGTCTTGACCATATCACATCACAACATGCCCTGCAAAAACAAGTTAGACGTCCTCTACTTTGTTGTTGCAAGGTATACGTGGCTGCTACGGGCTTAGCAAGAACCGTTCTTACCTACGCATCAAAACCACAATGATTTTTTCGTCAAGTGTGCTATTTTAACCTTCACAAGGACCGGGCGTAGGCACACTCAATTCAACTAAAGTGAGAGAGACACACACCCGTTGGTCACCTTTAAGCAATGAGTGCTCGTAACGGTGAAACCAGTCTCGTGTAAGCGTACGTGTAATGTCGGTCCGGGCTGCTCCATCTCACAATATCGCCGAATCAAAGTATGACATGTTGGTAAGCAGTATGACTATTATCGCCCACAACTCATTGTGTTCTACTCATGCATATCATCTACGCATAGACCTGGCTCTGATAACATTGTTGGGGAGCATAGCAAGATCTATCTAGGAGAAGCATAGCAACGAGCGGGGAGAGTGTGTCCACGTACCCTCGTAGACCGAAAGCAGAAGGGTTTAGTAATGCGGTTGATGTAGTCGAACGTCTTCACGATCCAAGCGATCAAGCACAGAACGAACGACACCTCCGCGATCTGCACACGTTCAGCTCGGTGACGTCCCTCGAACTCTTGATCCAGTTGAGGCACCACACACGGCTAGAACAATTGTCAACTTGTGTGTTCTAGGGTGCCCCCTCCCCCGTATATAAAGGAGCAAGGGGAGAGGCCGGTCGGCCCCTATAGGCGCGCCCCATGTAGGATACCTACTAGGAATAGGAATCCTATTCCTAGTAGGTTTCCAACAAGGGAAGAAAGGGGGAGGAAGGAGAGGGAGAGGGAGAAGGAAAGGGGGGCGCCGCCCCCTTCCCTAGTCCAATTCGGATCCAAGGGGGAGCGGGCGCGCGGCCTACCCTAGCCGCCCCTCTCTCTCTCCACTAAGGCCCATGTGGCCCATTAGTTCCCCCGGGGGGTTCCGGTAACCCTCCAGCACTCCGGTTTTATCCGAAACTTCTCCGGAACATTTTGGGTGTCTGAATATAGTCGTCCAATATATCAATCTTTATGTCTCGACTATTTCGAGACTCCTCGTCATGTCCGTGATCTCATCCGGGACTCCGAACTACCTTCGGTACATCAAAATACATAAACTCATAATACCGATCGTCATCGAATGTTAAGCGTGCGGACCCTATGGGTTCGAGAACTATGTAGACATGATCGAGACACATCTCCGATCAATAACTAATAGCAGAACCTGTATGTTCATATTGGCTCCTAAATATTCTACGAAGATCTTTATCGGTCAAACCGCATAACAACATACGTTGTTCCCCTTGTCATCGGTATGTTACTTGCCCGAGATTCGATCGTCGGTATCATCATACCTAGTTCAATCTTGTTATCGGAAAGTCTCTTTACTCGTTCCGTAATACATCATCTCGTGACTAACTCATTAGTCGTTTGCTTGCAAGGCTTATTATGATGTGTATTACCTAGAGGGCCCAGAGATACCTCTACGACACTCTGAGTGACAAATTATATTCTTGATCTATGCCAACACCACAAACACCTTCGGAGACACCTGTAGATCATCTTTATAATCACCCAGTTACGTTGTGATGTTTGATAGCACACAAGGCGTTCCTCCGATATTTGGGAGTTGCATAATCTCATAGTCAGAGGAACATGTATAAGTCATGAAGAAAGCAATAGCAGTAAAACTAAACGATCATAGTGCTAAGATAACGGATGGGTCTTGTCCATCACATCTTTCTCATAATGATGTGATCCCGTTGATCAAATGACAACACATGTCTATGGTTAGGAAACATAACCATCTTTGATTAACGAGCTAGTCTAGTAGAGGCATACTAGGGACACTCTGTTTTGTCTATGTATTCACACATGTATTAAGTTTCTGGTCAATACAATTCTAGCATGAATAAAAGACATTTATCATGATATGTAAGAAAATATAAATAACAACTTTATTATTGCCTCTAGGGCATATTTCCTTCAGATGTTTCTTACATTAAATAGTAATATAACATAGCTCCCTGAACAAATTTTGTCTGCTTGAGCAATATGACCGAATTGCCTGGTTTCCGAACATAATGAGTGTTTATTACATTCAAATATGGTATCCGGAAACACTCCAACCCTTTGGTTTGGAGGTTGAAGCCAAAGGTCTGCCATGACAAACTCTGAAAAGTTCGGTTGGAGATAAGTTTGATGATAATGTACATTGATACATCGAATCGAGCGCCTACTATTTATCTATGCCATCTATAAGACTGTTTAAGCTACAGTCTTCTTGCGAATATTTCGCAGCTATCATCACCTGGTCATATACCAAGTTCATGGGAATCTCTTTTCGGTCTGGTCCCCGAGGTCCAACTTGGGCCATACGTTTCGGCTCGAACCCGGTGTAGCGTGTTTTCACCATCGCCCATGCCTCTCGTGCACCTTCCCGGCATGCTGAAGCCTTCCATAGCTCAAAACAGCACCGGGCACCTTTGAACAGGTTTGCCAAATCCTCCATACTTTCTGGAGGGGCATCGGATGGCCATAAGGCTGTGACCATACTCTTCATGGCTTTCCGGGCCCGCTAATGCACTATGGACAGCTCTTTTAGTATGTCGCCTCGGAATCCGGATACTTCTTCTTCATGACGCCCGGTTAACAAACCTGCAAGAACAACATTATAATACTCCGAATTACCGGATAATACGAGTTCCCTGGATGGTTCAAAGGTCATACCGAATATGCTTCCTTTCAACTTTTTCTTTTCTTTTAGTGCATCCAATAATTGAGTCTTTAAGCTCTTTATGTCTTCGACTTGCTTATCCTTTTCCTCCTCCAGTTTGTTCTTTTAATCAATGGTCCGTGCTATTACTCGATGACCGGCTGCTTCTTGCCTCTCAACATATTCCTGGGCTTTCTTGGCAGCCTTCAAGCTCTCTTCCAGTTGACCTATAGATTCCACTTCTAAAATACAACAATGTATGCTTAAACATCATTGCAGCGGATCATATTTTTTGGATAATATTTTTCCTTACCATGAGCTCCCCTCGTGAATTTCTTCACTTCTTCTAGCTCTATGGTGGCGGCATTTAGCTTTGTCTGGATCATTTCAAGCTCGTGGGACAGCGCGTGGTTCTTCTCTTTGAGAACCTACGGGCATAATGATCCTTAAATTGGTTGGACTAACCGCTTCAAGTCTCAGGGGCTACTGGCATATATCTATTAAACTTACACAAACTCTTACCTATATATCCTTTGAAAATCGGTGAGCGACTCCTGCAAGTCTATCCCGGGCGGCTCAGATATATGCATCCACGGAGTTGAGGGCATTGAATTCCTGCTCAGTGAAAGCTGGAGCACGCATGGTCTCTTTTAGTCATCAATGATTCATCGCGCTCTCCACTTCGGAATTTGTGACGAATACGTCATCCGAATCCTCATGAGGTGGACAATTTGGTGCCGCATCCGTATTGGCTCTTGTCCTGGTTGATGAGTCCGGTGCCGGATTGGCGGGTGATCGGCTAACTGGGTCTTCGGACACGGTTCGTCGTATGCTCCTTCTGAAATAAGACAGGAGGAGAAGTTTGACAATCTGGTCTTATGACTAAGCACATATTAAAGGTTATACCTCTTTGATTAAGAAGGGGGCTCGGCGGCACTCCCAGTTTCCTATCGCTTTGAAGGCTCGCCCTGCGTAGGCGCTATCTTCTTAGAAGCCACCCTCGATGCAGTACGGCTCACTGGGCGCCGACCCTTTGGATCACGAGTTAGTGCAATGGGTGAGACGCAAGGGGAGGGCTCCTTTTTTGAGGATGTCTTCTGGGTACTTACATCGGAGGAAGGGAGCAGTCTGGGGTAATCGGCCATAATAGCCACTTCCGAGCCATCAAGGCTTGCTTGATAAAAGATTCCATTATCAAGCTCTATAAATATATCCGGATCCTCATGGAATCCGGGGTCTTCATTGCGAGCATAGTCCTCTGGCTGTGGGGAGGGGCAATGAACCTTTTAGACCACCTTCCTCCATGTATGTTTTAAAACGACCGGAATAATTTGATTAGCACATCTCAATAATGAGATTGGATAATGCCGATAATCAAAAAAACTTAGCCATTCGATAGGGTTATACATGGAAAAACCTTCCCGATAATTTAAACAGGCGAATTGTTCTTTCTCCTCCTTATAAAGGTCTACCAGAATGGCGGCCAGAGTGGCTAGGGTATCCGGGCCCTGGCGCATGTAATGAGACACGTCGTTCGTTCCGTTGTAACACCATAAAGGGTGCCCCTAGACTAAAGGGGATGAACGCATCTCTTTATCGCGATGGCCGTGACTTCGATTATCGAGAGTTTGGAATGGGAAAGTACCCTGACCTTGTTAACTAACCTCGTAACTTCCTCACTGTCTCCTTTCTTGGGGCTCCGGGGGCGCCAATTGAAGCGTTTCTTCAAAGGAGCGCAAGAGAATTCGGGAAGTCCGCTCTGAACTGGGTCCAGAAGGGGAACATCCTCCATATAAAACCATTCCGAGGTCCATTCTTCAGATTCCTTCTTGGGAGTTCCGACGAGGTTACCTGTTCCGGCTATACGCCATACTTCGGTGCCGCCCACTTCAAATATGGAACCCCCTTGGTAACGAGGGACGAGGCAAAAGAACTTTCTCCACAGTTTGAAATGAGCCTCGTAGCCTAAAACAGCTCACAGGGAGCGACAAAACCCGAAATGTGCACAATAGAACCTGGTGTGAGGTTGTGCAGTTGGATCCTGTAGAATTCCAATAGACCTCTAAGGAAGGGGTGGATCGAAAATCCTAACCCCCTCAGAAGAAACCAGACGAAGCACACCCCTCCTCCTTGTTGGGGTTGGGGAAATTTTCTGCTAGCACCTCGTTGCCGATCGAGGCCAATCCTGCCCGCATGGAGATTAGATCTGCGGGAGGGAGATATCCCTTCGTCGGAAGTCGGTTCAGCTGGAGGTGAGACACTAATCAGCTTCCCCAATCACCCTCTTGAGGGCCATGAGGGCAGGAGGAAGAGCTGGGGGCGTTTGCCATGCTTTGAAGTTTTTCGTGGTTTGCCCTGATGCTCTTTGCGCGATGTGGAATGTCATTTGGGGATCTGACCTCCTTTAATAGATACTACCCTTACATGATAAGGGGCTTATTTTTAAAAGAAAGAACATTGTGGACCATTCGCATTCGCCCGGTGCGTGGAAATCGAGGCGACGACAGGAAGGAATCGTAGAGGCAGGGTATAAAGGTCAAAGCCGTACTGTCATCACTCTGGAGTATGATAAAGAACCTGCTTTGCAAATCCGAAGACATAAAGCCGGATACTACATCGTCATTGAAGGCAAGTTTGGGGGCTAGTGAGGGAGTCCTGGATTAGGGGGCCCTCAGGTGTCCAGTCTATTCAATATGGGTCGGACTGATGGGCCGTGAAGACAAAGCAAAAGACCACCCCCATGTCCGGATAGGACTCCTATGCACGCGTAATGACTAGTTTAGTGTCCGGGTGTAATACTTCCTTCCTCTGTGAACCGAGTCTGTACAACCCTAGGCCCTTCCGGTGTGTATATAAACCGAAGGGTTTAGTACGTAGGGAGAATCGAAACAATCATAGGCTAGACGGCTAGGGTTTGGCCATTACGATCTCGAGGTAGATCAACTCTTGTAACCCCTATACTCATCGAATACAATCAAGCAGGACGTAGGGTTTTACCTCCTTTGAGAGGGCTCGAACCTGGGTAAACATCATGTTCCTACTGTCTCTTGTTACTATCGATCCTTAAACTCACATCTTGGGCCCCCCTACCCGAGATATGCCGGTTTTGACACCGACACACTGTACCTATAAGGCCTATATGCATTCCTAATCACATGTCTTTGCCAACCATGGAAAATTAGGAGACTGATACTTCTGGATATTTTTTGAGCCCTGCACCGTAGAACAATTGTTCTAAGGTATATTTTCATTATTAAAGTAATATTTAAAAGAAAAGGTAAAAAGCTATAAAGATAGAAAAAAGTACCACATCAACCAATTCATGTTCTAGGAAACACCATCATGACCAAATTCAAATTAAGTGGAGACTAATCTAGCCTTGTAAATATTTGTTTATTGAACTTTTAACTCTGGGGAGCAGCAGTAGCAGGTTTTACTTCAGAGATTGTCTCCATTTGGAAACGGAGGATTGCCCATTCTTGAAGATTTTTGAGTTTCTTTGAATCCAGATGTTCCAGAAGCCCAGGTTGATTATGTCTAAATAAAAAACCATTTGGGAGAGATTCCATGGTGAGGATGATGTTTTCCAGCACCGATATTCCCCTGTTTCTTGTGAAAGAGATGGTATCTCAATAGGCCAGGGCAAAAGGACGGTCCGAGAAGAGGTGTAGAGCAGTTTCTTCAGTAGCAAAAGTGCATAATTCATAGTTGTAAGAAGGCAGTTGAAACTGCTTTCTGTGAAGGATATTTCTAGAGTTTATCCTATCATGAAGGAGGAGCTAGATAAAGATATTATGTATGAGAACTGGGGCACCCTTCCAAAGTTTATGAAATATAGAGTGAGTTGGAGTGCTCGGTTTTAGCACTTTGTACATTTGAATGGATAGTCCTTAAATTTGCATGGGTGACTCCATACATCTTTATGGGCATTACTCTGCTGTTGTTGGATGCTATTGTGTAGACAATGGATTGTGGAAGTTACTCATCTCCACTTCTCTTATAAAGTCTCTTGCAGAAATGTGCTCATTTCTTACAAACGAAAAGAGCCGGGGTAACTTTTGTTGTAGAGCACCTTGACTCCAATTGTCTTGCCAAAACCTGATTGTATCTCTAGTCCCTATTTCACAATGTGCCACTCATTTAATTTTTCTCAACAATTTAGAAATTCTTCTCCACCTGAATGATCGTACCACTTTGTCAAAAGATCTGTTTGGACCCACAGAAGCTTTACCCACAGAAGGTCAATATTTTTGAGGAACTTGTGCAAGTTTTTCATTAGCAGACACTTGTTATGTATAGCTAGATCCAAGACTACCAAGCCCCCTTGTTTCCTTGGCATACTAACCTTGTTCCAAGCAATGAGAATATTATCCTTGTCTTCCATTCCATATTTTCTCCAAAAAAAGTGTTTAAGAAATTTGTTAAGTTGGTCTAGGATACCCACTGGTATAACCAAAGTTCTCATCAAGAAGATAGGTAGGCTTGTAATACAGATTTTAACATACACAATTTTTCACCATATGATAACATAGTAGAGCAGCCTGTAAGTCTATTGCTCACTCTTTGCAGCACATGACTGAAATCTTCCATTATTGGCTTAGTCAAGCACATGGGCAGTCCCAAGTAAGTAGATGGCATGGTTCCAATAGTGCGACCAAGTAAGTTGGCCAGTTGCTGCACTTTTGAGTTTGGGTGTTGATCGGGACCAAGATCGATTTATCATAATTTATCCTTAGGCCAGTATAAGCTAAGAAGTGCACGAGAATATTTTGTAGGTGTTGGACTTGATTTGTTTCAGCTGGCATGATAAGCGCATTATCATCTGCATATCAGACCACATGAAAGTCTTGTGTGTAGCATGGTGAGACATGGAGTTGAATAATATTTTCTTAAGCTACATTATTTAGAATTGATTGAAGAAGATCAACAGCCGGTACAAAAATCATAGGAGAAAAAGGGTCTCCCTCCCTAACTCCTTTCTTGCGTTGGAATTTCTTGCCAGGAATTCCATTTAGTAGCACAGAGGAAAATCTAGTTGCGTATATCATATCAATCCATTTAATCCATTTGGGGCCAAAACTGCTGGTTAACATTATTCCTCTGATGGGTTGATGTTCCAACATGTCAAAAGCCTTAAAAAAATCCAGTTTCAGAATGATTATCTCTTTATTTGACTTGTTGCACAGATTAGGAAACTCATACGTACATGCTATGCAATCCTGGATTGATCTATCCCGGATGAACCCATACTGGTTGGTGTGCACGAGCTGCAGGATTATTTTTGTAGGCTATTAGCCAATAGCTTGGTCAAGATTTTAATAATACAACTCAATAATTATAATGGTTTGAAGTCATTTTCATTGGTAAGGGAGTCCTTCTTTGGTATCAGGGTCATGAAGGAGGAGTTTATGCTTTGGGTGTTGGCGTTGCCCTCATGAAAATCATTGATGAGTTTGTAAAAATCTGTGCAATGATATCCCAACAAAGCTTAATAAAATCACTATTGAATCCATCAGGCCCTGGTGCTTTTTTTGTAGGTAACTCTTTGATCACAATGTCAATTTCTTCTTTTGAGAAAGGTTGTTCCAAATGTTGAAGAGAGGGATGTCTATTGACCAGCGTCAAGATTTAATAGATTGAATGTGGGATGCGAAGTGCCCAATCTTTGTTTAAAAGCTATGCATAAAATAGCAGCTTTAGCTCGATGTTCAATGCGCTCATTTCCTTGTTGACCTTTTAAAGTTGCTATGAAGTTCCTTATGTACCTAATAATTGTTTTGGTTTGCATGAACTTGGTGTTAGCTTCTCCCATCTTAATAAATCTGATTGTGGCTCTTTGTTTCTAGTAAGTATTTTGATATGAGAGGAGCTTTAGCAGTCATGGTTTAGCAATAACCCTACCATTCCACTCAATGATGCCGAGGGTCCTAAATTCTTCTAAGGTATCAAAGAAGAGAATGGCTGAATTAGAGCACTGTATGGTTTTGCTGAGTTGAGATAAGTTTTTTGCCCATATCTTCAAGCCTTTTCTAAGCCTCTGAAAATTGGTAGTAATCCTGTGAGCACTATCATGAATTTGCTCTTCCCGTTCCCATATATTGTTGATGACTTGTTTAAACACTGGGTGTTACATCCAATAGCTTTCAAATCTAAACATATTTGCTTTGGGGATACAAGTTCCAATTTGCACCAGTACATGAACACGGCCAGATATTGGCATTAAGAGAGGAATAACCATTGTGTTGGGGTACTTGATTGTCCATGATTCAGAAGTGAAGATCTAGTCAAGTTTTTCTAGAAGATGTGCAGTTTGCATGTTACTCCATGTGAAATTTCTGCTTTTCACTAGGGCAAGGTTGCTGATGGCTTCATTGAATTTGAGCATATCGTTGAAACTGCCCCCTTCTCTATTTCTTTTATGAGGATATCTGATATAGTTGAAATCTTCCACAATCGACCAGTTAGTTTCATCAGGCATTTGTATATTGTGAAACCATTCTATGAAGAGCACTTTATCCTCTAGTTGGCCAGGTCCATAGATATTTGTTAAGATCCAAATCTCATTGGTGAGTTTATAGGTGAACCTTATAGATAGTGAGAAGGAATTTTGAAAGAGATTTTCCCCCAAAAATGATACTTCTAGATAGGAATTCAGGTTTAGTTGAACATAACATGAGATAAAAAAGAACATAACATGATAAGGTGAGATGAAAGGAAGATAAAACAATGGCATGGCACGTGGTGATAGGATTATAGCTATAGGATGGGTGTGAATATATACGACATGGAATAAAAAGACGGAACACGAATGATGATACAATTTCATCCTTCTTTTTTGCACGTTAGGTGAGAACTATGATCGACTTGCAAGGACGCTATACTTATTTGTGTCAGTTGTTGACTGGTCGAAAGAAAAACTAGCTACTACTTTCACCTGTGTAAATGGAGGTTTTAGTTGGCCTGCTCATGGTTGAAAAGTTTCTTCAAATGGTGCATAAGTTCTAACTTGGGTCTCAATTTGTAGGGTTGGGAAAACATTGCACAATTTTCGGTACCATGCATGTGGTGGGAACCAATGGGCACCTACTAGAAATTCACCATGCCAGAGCTAGATAAACTCCCGAATCTCATCCTTGTGCAGATGTGAGTTTTTGTCTGAGAAGGTGTAAATTTGACAAGATATCTGGAGGAAAAAATATGCTCTTAATCATAGAAATACTTATAGTTGAGTACCGTAGGACGATGTGGTAAAGATACAGAAGTCGTTTTTTTTTGTGGGTAAAGAGACAGAAGTCGGTTGGAGGAGAAGCGGCTCAAATTTCCAGCAAATTAGAATGCTTTCGTGAAAATATACATGTGAGAGAAAACACGGTAGGGAATGATGGACTGAACTCATGAATTAAACCCGCACACTATATGAGCATTGAGATTGTCCTCCCTTAGACATAATCACTGCTCTTGCCGGTTGCTCAAACAAATTAAAATACTAGTATGATTCCATCAGTGTAAATAGAGGTCAATATTTTTTTAAACTCATTAGGCATGGAGATTAACCATTTTACATCTTAGTTAGTCAGGTTAGGAAACATATGCGCATCTTCTCGAGACCATGTGTAAGATCATAGAGTGTTTGGCGTCAGCTGAGATGCCCTGCATGATGCACACTGCACAGACGCGCACACTCACACACCATTACTGTGTACTCCCTCTATAAACTAATATAAGAGCGTTTAGATCACTAAAATAGTGATCTAAACACTCTTATATTAGTTTACGGAGGGAGTAACTTAGTAATTTTAGTAATATGTATTTGATTGTACTACTCCCTTCGTTTCAAAATATAAGTCCTTTTAGAGATTTTAATATAAACTGCATACGAAGCAAAATGAGTAATTTATAATCTAAAATACGTCTCTATACATTAGTATGTAGTTCATATAAAAATCTCTAAAAAATGTTTATATTTAGGAAGGGGGAGTACAAGGCAATGACGAAAAGTTGTAGGTTAGAATTAGATAATGTGTTTATGCTACATGCGCTGCTTGGGATGAAGGAGAGTATACATTGTATGTCAGCCAACAAGAACAAAACCATTGGGCGGCGCAACATGTGACCAAATGGAGAGACCGTGTAGTTCTTGCAATACATGCACGCAGAAGCTAGCGATCATGCTCAGTGCGTGCTTCACCTGATGTACTGTTCGCGTCGTTGAGCACCTTGCTGGGTCAGGCTTGGAAATGCATATGGTTGGGTGATGTGTCGTCGTGCATCTCTGGCCGTCGCCTGTGACGCCATAGCTTGTACGTTGTGAACGTTTCTCTCCTATCCTCAATAGAAAAGACATGAAATGTTCTTGCATGTTCGTAGAAAAAAATATAACCCCGTGCATGAACCACTGCCTCGGCTATAGTACCGGCACGTCCGACTAGCATGGGTTTCCCTGGTGCCATTACTAGTTCGTGCACAACAAAATGTAGTCCTGACCCCTCTCATGCCTAGCTATAGGAGAGTTGTGACAAGCCATGGAGATATATCTTCTTTATCCTATCTAGGGATGCGGCGGAGCATCGTAGGTCGACGTGATGGAGGAAGAGTAGTCGATGAGAGAAGAGTGTGGTACCTAGGGATGCTTCCGCGAACATATATACAGTAAGGGGTACCACGTAGCCTGAGCTACAAAGAAATTTTGTGATGAAATAAAAGGCGTAGGTGGAAAATGAACTGAACTCATCAATGAATTCAACACACCACGTGCAAATCGATATTGTCTTGGCTTATTGCATCGTATGTTTTTTTGCCTGAGAAAAGACACAAAGGCATCTTAGATCTCCCTCGCAATAAAAAAGTTGCTTCGAATGGCACATAAGTTTAGACATCTTGGGCCTGTCGGGTTGGGTAAACTTTGCACAATTCTTGGGATCATGTATGTGGTGGGCACCGATGGCCACCTGATGTAAGGAAATTCACTCTGCCAGAGCTAGATAAACTCCCGACTCCCATCTTTAGGGCATTTTAAACCGATCCCCTAAAAATAGTGAAGAATCCTGTGGAGTAAACCCTTAGTGAAGTATTTCTAATTCACTATTTTCGTCAGACCCAACCTATCCTTTATATATAACAGGGTACTTTTAGTGGAGTAATTTTTTATTTGTATTTTATTTTCAACCACCGAAACACATTTTTTTATATTTTTATTTCATTCAACGACATATTGATATATTGGAGCACATAATTCACCAATTCTTCGCTACGAGAGCAAAACCAAAGAAAATAAGAACCACAATGAGACATTTAAAAGATATCCAACTTTCATAACTACTCACACTAGTTGGATTGATATACGCGTCTTCATTGTTGATTCTCTCTATTGGCTTCTCGAGCTTGCGCACTTCTTTCTTCTTTGATTCCGAAGAATTCGGCATTGATTCGCATCTAATCTCATCTCTAGCCTCTATTTTAGCAACGAGTGCACGATCATCTATCAAATTTCATGCCATCCATGGATTATGTAATCTTCTTCCCAATACCAAAACTTGCACCCATCCTACACACAAATTTGAGCAAACAATGAGCTGCCGAAATTGCGTCGAATCCGGTGAACAACCGAATCAAAAGAAGCATATAACCCATATTTTTTTGCTCTTGAAGAACACCCATCCGAGATGGTCTGGCATGGTAGAAACTCAGCGCACCACCTGCCGCGGGCAGTCTTCGCACTTTATGACCGGCAATAGTCAGTCGACGAGCCGTTGGGCCTGCGCTGAGCCCGGGCGACGGCGGGGCGTGTCTTTGCCGGTGAACCGCCCACGGGAGAGATCCGAGCGGCTAGAGGCGGAGTCAATACCTGCATGCGGCGCGGAGGCGTTGCCGGGGCTGTGTAGTTCGGTACGCGGCGAATCCATGGTAAGGCGCAGTCGCTAGTGACTAGATGTGCCAAATCTGGCGACGTTGCCGCAACCATAGATCTCCTGGTTGTGCGCCGGCGACGAGGCTAGAGAGGCACAAATTCGGGTGGTCAAGGACCACGACGGAGCTTACGGAGCGTCCGCGGTGGCGGGCAGTGGCCGGTGGGAGGGGCAGCGCCGGCGTAGATACTGCACCGGAGTGCGGCAGGGGAAGCAACATAGGAGATGGGGAGACGAGATTTTTTTTACTCGGCCGCTGAGCGGTAGAGTAAATATAGGGACATGGCACTACTAGGAAAATGGCTGCTAGTGGCGCACCTGTTTTCGCTACTAATGGCGCACTACAGGTGTGGCGCACCACATTAGTATCTGGTATACTAATGACATCACATGTGCGCCATTAGTATTGGTATACTAATGGCGCAATGGTGCGCCATTAGTAACATTTTATTTATTTTTTTTCGGTTTTTTTTCTCAATCTCATGCCATTATGGCTTAATCTGGTCAATATGCTTAATCTCAAGTCAAATCGCACTCTATGGTCAAACTTCCCGGAAGGTCACCCATCCTCACACTACTCCAGCCCGAGCACGCTTAACTTCGCAGTTTTATCCAACCCCAGCACCAGCTCACTTCAGAGGCACTTGTTGATATATCTATCATATCAATCCTATTAAACCTTCTTGATGTCTAGGACTTTGTTCATGTTCATGAGTATGATGAAATTTTGAAAAAATATTTCAAACTTCCCGGTCATATTACGTATCATATTTTGAAAAAAAATCGATTTTTTTCGAAACCAGTTTTTTTATGTTACTAGTGGCGCACCTAGCAAACGGTGCGCCACTAGTAAGTTTAATTTTTTTCCATTTAGATCTTAAAAGCCCCGTAAATTTTTTGTCTGTTAGGTTTTTGGGGATTTTAAAAATGTTTAACAGGGTTCCCCTCGTTAAATTCGGATGTAACTTTTCGAGTAGATGATTTTTCATATAAAAAATTTTTAATCCGAGTTCGTATGCAAAAGTTATGCCCATTTTACAAAATCCAGAGATATTTTGTAAATAAAGTTGAAATTCATATTTGTAAATTTTCCCAACAAGTAGACCACATATCACATGGAAAACTTATTTTCTTTTATTGTTTTACATTTCCATCATTTTCTTTTATTTTTTTAAACTGAAAAGGCGGTCGGGGGGGGG
>LR738716.1:161034506-161117603 GCA_902687465.1 Secale cereale | reverse complement strand
AGAGGGGGAGGGGGTGGGAAAAAGGTGGCACTAGCCGCAACTAGCAGTAGCGCTGCTTTGAAAAAAACGTTGCTGCTACGCGAATTAGTAGTAGCACTGTTCAAGAAAAACGCTACTACTAAGTGAGGCCCACTAGAAGTAGTGGTGCAGTAAAACCAAGCGCTGCTACTAAAGAGTTAGTAGTATCGCTTTTTCCTGTACACCGCTAAAACTCCAGCTGCTGTCGGTGGCCTCGTCTGGTCCCAAATAGTAGTAGCTATTTTTTTCATACCAGCTCTACTACTATGGAGTTACTAGTAGCGCTTTCCAGAAAAAGCTCTACTGCTAAATAGCAGCAGTGTTTAATATTATCCAGTGCTACTACTACGCTACTGTGTATAAGAATTTTCCTAGTAGTGGCATGATTGCAATGATGTTATTATAAATTCGATTAATATCAATTGTGCTAATGAAATGCAAAACCCCAAGCTTGGGGATGCTAATTTTGCTATGTCTACTACTTGTTGCAATGACCATGATTGGGGTGATTCTTCTTATGATCTTGAATTTTTTTAAACCTCATGATGGATATGTTTGCGATAATATTGAAAGTAGGTTTGGAGAGGTCGTGACTTTATTTGATGATAATCCCACTATTTTGGAGGAGTGTCAACTTTTTATGCATGTGGTTCACGAAGAGAAAATTTTATATGATAGCTATATTGTTGTATTTGAGTATGATCCTACATGTAATTATTATGAGAGAGGAAAATATGGTTTTAGAAATTTTTATATTACTAAATTACCTGTCGTTATGTTGAGATTGCTATTGTTTCTTTGTTCTTCCTTGTATATGCTAGGTGTTTCTTGTCTTGATAATTTGGTTGCCTACAAAATGCCTATGCATAGGAAGTATGTTAGACTTAAATGTGTTTTTCACGTGTTTCATGATGCTCCTTTTGTGCTTTAACTCTTGTCTTTCATGTGAGCATCATTGAAATCTCAAGCCTATCTTAATGGCTATAAAGAAAGCGCTCGTTGGGAGGCAACTCAACTTGTATCTTTTTGCTTTTTGGTTTTCTTAATGTTTTCAATAAAATACCCATTAATACCTCTGTTTAGTTGTGTTTTGTGGTTTGAATAAATGTTTGTGCCACTCAAAGTCTTTAGGATCATGTTGGGTCATAGTAGATTTGATCTCGCTGAAAATAGAAAATTTTACGCTCACAAAAAATTCTCATTTTTTACAAAAGAGTGTTTTTGAGTTTATTCTTTTAGCAGAAGATTAATATACAAATTTTTCACGTGGTCCTAATTGTTCAAAAAAATAATAGAGTTATATAAGTATTCAAAATATCCAGATTGCTACAGACTGTTCTGTTTTTGACAGATTCTGTTTTCTTTGCGTTGTGTGCTTGTTTCAATGATTATATGGTTTTATTTGATGAGTTTTTGCCATAGAAAAGTTGGATTATAGTAGATATAATGCAAGAATAAAATATGAATTAGTTTGCTACAGTACTTATAGTAGTGATTTGTTTTGTTATACTAACGGATCTCACAAAGGTTTTTGTTGAGTTTTGTGTGATTTAAGTTTTCAAGTTTTGGGTGATGTTACAATGGATGAAGTAATAAGGAGTAAGAAGATCCTAAGCTTGGGGATGTCCATGGCATCCGAAGCTATTATCCAAAGAGAACCAAGCAACTAAGCTTGGGGATGCCTCGAGTGGCATGCCCTCTTTATTCTAACGACCATCTGTATTTTACTGGAAGCTATATTTTTATTCGTCACATACTATGTGTTTTGCCTGGAGCGTCTTGTATGATATGAGTCTTTGCTTGATTTCTTTTTCTTTTTAAGTCTTGCATCCTTGCTGGACATACCTATTTGAGAGAGCCATAATTATGCCATGACTTGTTATAATAGCTCTCTTTGCTTCACTTCAATTTTTATGAGCTATGGATTTGCTCTAGTGCTTCACTTGTATCTTTTTTTAGCACGGTGTGCTTTAATATTTTTGAAGAAATACTCTCTTGCTTCACTTAGATTTATTTGAGAGTTAGTAAAATTTTCAAGAAATTCGGTCTTGCTTCACTTAAATTATTTTGAGAAAAATAAAAAATTATGCTCATGATCTTCACTTATATTTGTTTGAGCTTATCAAAAGCAAGACATGAAAATTAGTTCCAAAATGATAGATATCCAAGAAATATATAATAAAAACTTCCATGAAGATTATTGGACAAAATAAAGTTGATTCCTTGTAATAGTTTTCAGATATGCGAGTCATGTTGAGGAGTAATTGTGCTTATGTAAGAATATTGATGTTAAAGTTTGTGATTCCCTATGCAAGCACGAAAGTCAATAGTCATGCAATGAAATTACATCCTACTTGTGGTGCATTATTCGGTGTTAATTATGCTTAATGCTCGCTTATGAGATTATTCGTTTATTGATTGGTCGCTTCTCAATCTTTTGCTAGCCTTCATTTTGCACTAAGTATGATCACTACTTGTGCATCCAAAATCCTTTAAACCAGTTTTGCCACATGAGTCCACTATACCTACCTATATGCGGTATTCTTTTGCTGTTCTAAGCAAATTTGTATGTGCCATCTCTAATTTTCAAAATAAATTTCTCTTTTGTGTGCTCGTACCGCTTGCGAGGCGGTGAGGGGTGGCTAATATTTTTCATGCTAGATGTGTTATTCTCACAATGAGTGTTTATTCACTTTTCATTGCACGAGAGTAAGGCAAAGGTATTAGGGATGCCCAGTCTCGAAATGAAAAAATGAATTTACTTTATGTTGTCAAATAATAAATTCCTTGGAAAGTGTTGGTATGGAAGGCACCCGTGGATACGGTTAGCCATGGCTTGTGAAAGTTTGGTGAAAAAAGGAATAAACTTTATTTTCTGTTTGGGAACCACCTATGATATATCTGGCATGGAAAGTGTTGGGAACACTAAGTCGTTTTCGTTGGTGGGAAAAGTATGTTACCCAAAATAATTTGATCTATCAATTTAAGCTTTGAGCTCTGGCACATCTACAAATCCCTACTTCCCTCTGCGAAAGGCCTTTCTTTTACTTCGTGCAATTTTTATTTTGAATTTGAGTCTTCAACTTTTGTTATAAAGCACCACTAGGAGGCACTATGATCATACTTGAGTATTGGGTGTAGTTAATATGCGAGTGTGTTTCATGAATGGATCAATGGTTGCGCATGATGGGCTAGGGATAAATTATTTTAGCATTGATATTTTGAAAGACATGGTTGCTTGTTGATATGCTTGAGTATTTAAATCTCATGTGAAAACTAGACTATTGATTTGAACCATATAAAAGTCCAAATGTCCATGCTATAAAGAAAATAATATGATATGACATGTTAGCCAGCATTCCACATCAAATATTCTGTTTTTATCATTTACCTACTCGAGGACGAGCATGAATTAAGCTTGGGGATGCTGATACGTCTCCAACATATCTATAATTTTTTATTGTTCCATGTTGTTATATTATCATTCTTGGATGTTTTACAATCATTTTATAGTCATTTTATGGTACCAACCTATTGACATAGTGCCAAGTGCGAGTTCTTTTTCTGCATGTTTTTTACATCGCAGGAAATCAATACCAAACGGAGTCCAAACACAGCGAAACTTTTCGTGGATGTTTTTTGGACTAGAAGACATCCATTGGGCCGGAGAAGCGCCCAGGTGGGTTGTGCCCACCTCGGGTGGCCCCCCGGACCGCCTCTTTGCTCTATGAATACCGAAATATTCCAGAAACCCTAGGGGGTGGACGAAAATCATATCCAGCCGCCGCAGATTCCAGAACCACCAGATCCAATCTAGACACCATCGCGGAGGGGTTCACCACTTCCATTGGTGCCTCTCCGATGATGTGTGAGTAGTTCTTTGTAGACCTACGGTTCCGTAGTTAGTAGCTAGATGGCTTCCTCTCTCTGTGTTGATTATCAATACAATGGTCTCTCGGAGATCCATATGATGTAACTCTTTCTACGGTGCGTTTGTTGGGATCTGATGAACTTTGAGTTTATGATCAGATCCATATTTTTATCCATGAAAGTTATTTGAGTCTTGTTTGATCTCTTATATGCATGATTGCTTATAGCCTCGTATTTCTTCTCCAATATTTGGGTTTTGTTTGTCCAACTTGATCTATTTATCTTGCAATGTGAAGAGGTGCTTTGTAGTGGGTTCGATCTTATGGTGCTTGATCCCAGTGACAGAAGGGGAACCGACATGTATGTAACATTGCTACTAAGGATAAAACGATAGGTCTATTTCTACATAAATATATCTTGTCTACATCTTTTCATTGTTCTTATTACATTACTCCGTTTTCCATGAACTTAATACACTAGATGCATGCTAGATAGCGGTCGATGTGTGGAGTAATAGTAGTAGATGCACGCAAGAGTCGGTCTCCTAATCTTGGACATGATGCCTATATAGTGATCATTGCATGGATATCTTCATGATTATTTCAAGTTATATCAATTACCAAACAGTAATTTGTTCACCCATCGTTTGCTATTTTCTCGAGAGAAGCCACTAGTGAAACCTACGCCCCCCGGGTCTCTTTCTTATATTATTTACCTTTGCGATCTACTTTTCCTTTGCTTTTTTTTTCAAATCTATTAAACCAAAAATACAAAAATACCTTGCTGCAATTTATCTTATTTGGCGTTTGATCTATCAATATTTACAACTCTCTCACGTCCGTTTGCCTATATCTAGGCGCCGTTACCCGAAAGGGATTGGCAACCCCTTTTACACGCCGGGTTGCGAGTATTTGTTATTTGTGTACAGGTGCCGTTTACATTGTGTTGCTTGGTTCTCCTACTGGTTTGATAACCTTGGTCTCATCACTGAGGGAAATACCTACCGTTGTTGTGCTGCATCATCCCTTCCTCTTTGGGGAAATACCGACGTAGTTCTAGGAAGCATCAGAGGCCTCTCACGACCATGTTGAGGCCACCCATGCCCATCTCATGTAGATCAGCACACAAATCGTACAAAGCATCTCCAACAACAGCCGGCAACCCATGTTGAAAGAATTGGCAATCGCCGAGAGCGTTCGAGCAGCCGTTCGCTCCTGTGCTGCATACCTTGCCACAACGGAGCCCGCCCAAACCAAGATCGGGGCCGCCCACACCGAGCTCGTGGCGGCCCATTCCAAAGATATGGTGATGTGGATGGTGAGAGGCTTCCCGAGTATGGTATGATGGATGACATGGAACCCCTTGCATAGGAGATCGTCGGGCACGAGCTGGACATGGAGGAAGAGGCGAAGATCGACGAGCACCCGCCGTAGTAGTACTCTTTGTTTGTTTAATTAAGAGCGATGGTCTTTAATTTGTTAGAGTAATGTTTAGGTCAGCTAGCTCTGTTTAATTGCTGAAATTGCCCGATTAAGAAGTGTGGGTGTGCTATAGTCTCCTTTGTGTACACAAATTATGCAATGATGTGGATGACCACTGTAACTAGAGAAATTCGAACCAAATTTTTTGACGTTCAAACTCATCACACACAGGTTAAGCTATCTAAATCGTTTGTGATGTTCACATATTGTACACAGTGCTGAATAAGGGACCGACGACACTTTGCGCGTCAGTTTTTTCGCTGAACGGATTCAAAATTTCTGGCTTCTGCGGAAATATCTACCTCCCTGCACCCTCCCCCTTACCAAAAGCCACATTTCCCCTGTTTCCGCTTTCCTTTCCAAGTTGAAACCTTCACTCCTTGCTTGTAGCACCGCCTCCTCCTCGGTGACCCTCCTTCATGCTGCTCGGCCTCGTCTATCCAGGCATGTAATCCACACCCACACCCGACCCCCATCCTCCTCCTCCTTCCACATACCACATGCCCCCACTGCCGGTGCGACACCTTCCACCCAAATCACCAACCCCTCCACCAAATAAGCACCGCCCTAAGCCATGGTGCACGAAGTATAGCCAGGAGCTCAAGGAGCATTTGGTAGCAGAGAAGCAAATCACGGCCGCACACGCGGACGAGGTCGCGATGGTTGCCATTCGTGATGACCCCCAGATCTTGGAGGAGCACCTCGCCATCGAGGCCACCGTCGACGCCTCACATGCCGACACCGCGATGCGGTTGGCTGCTTTAAACGACAGTTTGTGGCATTTTATCGAGGCCACCCTCGATGCCTTCGATGAAGACTACGAGGTGTTTTCTTAACATGCACGTGCTTTCCTAAACTCGAGAGCCAGCAGGTTGGTGCCCGGAGCGGCCCAGGCAACTCACCACTACAACGAGGGCACCAACGATGCGGAGGCCTCGTCCTCTTCCATGTCCAAGGAGCCAATCGTCATCGATATCTCTGACAATGAGGAGTAGCTTATCTTATTAGCTCACTATAAGGACCCATGTTCAGTTTGCTAGCTACTGCCTTTCCTTAACAAATTCTAGTGAACTGTGCTATCTACTTTTATCATGCAATATGTTGCTCTATTGTATATGTTCTATATGTCATGCAATGTGGTGCTCACTTATTAAATGTTTGGTTAATTAGTTGTCGTGTTCAGTTAACTGTTTGGTTCAATTCTGCAAATGTGATGTTCAATTCTTCAGGGTGCAATTTTGTATTGTCTTCCATGTGAGAAATAAATCGAATTTTTCTTTACAAAATACATGGGAAACAAATACAATTGCTATATTTACAAGTTGTCAAGCATGCTTGGTTTGGTTAACTGTCTGATCTTCTAGTATGTTATACATTGTGCAATGTGGTGCTCGGTTAACGTTTGGTTCATTTGTTGTGGTGTTTAGTTAACTGTTTGGTTGAATTCCGCAATGCGATGTTCAATTGTTGTGGGTGCATTCTGTTATTGTATACCATGTGAGAAATAAATCGAATTTGGCTGTACTAAATACATGAGAAATAAATACAGTTGTTATATTTCCAAGTTGTTAAGCATGCTTGGTTTGGTTAACTGTTTGATCTTCTATTAGGAGTATGTTATATTGTGCAATGTGGTGCTCAGTTAATGTTTGGTTCATTTGTTGTGGTGTTTAGTTAACTGCTTCATTCAATTCTGCAATGCGATGTCCAATTGTCGTGTGTAGAATTTTGTACTATTGTGCATGTGGGGAATAATCAAATTTGGCTGCACTTAATACATGAGAAACATATACAATTGCTATATTTCCTAGTTCTTAATCATGCTTGGTTTGGATAAATGGGTTTTCCATGTGGCTTGAATTAATCTGATGAATATGCAGCTTGCTTATTTTTCATCAACATATTCTACTAATAGCATGCGAACCCTCACTTAACCTGATCACTAACTACCTTATATGTGTTCCAGGGAAACAATGCGAAGCACTGATGTTTACAATCGAGGTTTGCACATGCATGGTCCTTTGTCTAATAGCACATTATTGTGAAATTGCAGGAACCATTCTAATATTTAGGTTTTTAACAATTTGGTCTTGCACATGTAGGTCCTGTTGTCAGAGGTTTTGACCCATTGTTCGACCCTTTTTGCATATGGGGAAATGAGTTCTGCATGAATATTAGTCAAGTCAAGAAACTCGGAAAGATTGTTAGGATAAAAAAATTAGTGACAAAAAACAACAAGATCTTTGTCTGCACAATGAAGAAGACATCAGTTCACTACAGGATGGTACTAACTATTATACCTTGCTTTTTTATTCCTTTGCCCCATTTCCAATATAGAGAAGATATTTATGCACATCCTTGTTTTCAGGCCTTTTCAAAGTAGTTCACTGATGATTACCTCTCAAACCACCTGTATGGTCAGGAGGCGAGGAAGGTATTCATACAACACCGACGGTTCAATATTGAAGTGTTCCTGAAGAGGGTGAAGGATGGATGGTCAATCATCCACATGCACTGTCCTAAAGTTGCATAGACCTTCAACATCAATGAAGGCTCAATATTCGCCTTCTGCTTCAGCAGTTTTCTAGATGAGATACATCTATCTATGTACCGTCTATGATGCTAATTTCGAAAGGTTATAGATATTGCATGTGAAACTTGGTGCTGGTGCAGTTGTGTAATGGGGTAGCTGAGTGCTGAAGCTATATGATGTTTTACTCTGATGTATTTCAATTATGAAAATGAAATATATTGTGTGCTTAATATTAAATGTCAATTAGTTTAATAAATGGATTATTATTAATAGGATAATTAGCCTGCTAATTGGGTTTTTTCTATTACAAAAGGTTATTGAGAAAACACCATGGGCGATGACCTCCGGTAATGCACACAGTTTCTAGGAATAAACTGTGTTGGATTAATGAATAATCACACACGACATACTCTAGAAAATTGTTTGTGTTAGACCACCTGGCGCAAACGTTTACCACATAAAACCTATGTGTGATGGACAACCTTTGCCACACAGTTTCTTCTATGCACCGTGTGTGATGCATTCAATAACACAAACGATAAAATTGATAATACCGTGTAAAATGGAAACGCTATCACAAATGATTTAACGGGGAAAATTGTGTGTGGTGTACCTGCGAACAGAAACGTTTTCCTTAGAGCGACTGTGTGGGATGTAGATACGGACGCAAACATTTAGCGGGGACTGACTGTGTGGGATGAACTTACGACCGAAAATGATTTAGCCCGTACAATTGATTTTTTAGCACTAATGTACGTATAACCGTATTTGATCGCTCGCGGTCGCACATGACCTCATTTTGTCGAGCATGTGTGCCAGGGGGGCATATCTCCGACGGTTTCTGGGTCGTGTGGGAAGGACCCCCCTATCGCAGTCACTTACTAGGCGACGGTTCTAAATGCCGTCGCAGAAAGGCATTAAAAAACATTTGTATAGCACCTCGCTATACTAGTGTTCTCACAATGATGTGATCCCGTTATCAAATGACAACTCATGTCCATGGTTAGGAAACCTTAACCATCTTTGATTAACGAGCTAGTCTAGTAGAGGCTTACTAGGGACATGGTATTTGTTTATGTATTCACATATGTATTTAGGTTTCTGGTCAATACAATTCCAACATGAATAATAAACCTTTATCATGATTAAGGAAATATAATAATAACCATTTTATTATTGCCTCTAGGGCATATTTCTACCAGTCTCTCACTTGCACTAGAGTCAATAATCCAGTTCACATCGCCATGTGATTAACACCCAAAGAGTTTACTAGAGTCAATAATCTAGTTACATCGTGACGTGATTAACACCCATAGTTCACCTCGCCAAGTGATTAACATCCAAAGATTTTACTAGAGTCAATAATCTAGTTCACATTGTTTATGCGATTTAACACTCTAAGGTATGATCATATTTTTCTTGTGAGAGAGTTTTTAGTCAACGGGTCTGCAACATTCAGATCCGTGTGTACTTTGCAAATTTCTATATCTACAATGCTCTGCATAGAGCTATTATATCTAATTGCTCCTACGGTCAATACGCATCCAGAGTCATCTGGATTAGTGTCAAAGCTTGCATCGGCGTAACCCTTTATGATGAACTCTTTATCACCTCTATAACCGAGAAACATTTCCTTATTCCTCTAAGGACAATTTTTACCGCTGTCCAGTGATCCACTCCTGGATCACTCTTGTACCCCCTTGACAGACACGTGGCAAGGCACACATTAGGTCTGGTACACGGCATGGCATGCTTTATAGAACCTATGGCTGAGGCATAGGGAATGACTTTCATTCTCTCTATATTTTTCTGCCGTGGTCGGGCTTTGAGTCTTACTCAACTTCATACCTTACGACTTAGACAAGAACTCCTTCTTTGACTGATCCATTTTGAACTCCTTCAAAATCTTATCAAGGTATGTACTCATCGAAAGTCTTACCAAGCGTCTTGATCTATCTCTATAGATCTTGATGCCCAATATGTAAGTAACTTCACTTAGGTCTTTTATTGAAAAATTCTTATTCAAGTATCCTTTTATGCTATCCAGAAATTCTACATCATTTCCAATCATATAATATCAGAAATGCTACAGAGCTCCCACTCACTTTCTTGTAAATACATGCTTCATAGTAAGTCTGTAGAAAACCATATGCTTTGATCACCTCATCAAAGCGTATATTCCAACTCCGAGATGCTTGCACCAGTCCATAGATGGATCACTGGAGCTTGCACACTTTGTTAGCACCTTTAGGATTGACAAAACCTTCTAGTTCCATCATATAGAACTCTTCTTTAAGAAAACCCTTAAGGAATGTAGTTTCGACATCCATTTGCCAGATTTCATAAAATGCGGCAATTGCTAACATGACTCGGACAGAATTAAGCATCGCTATGAGTGAGAAAATCTCATCGTAGTCAATACCTTGAACTTGTCAAAAATGTTTCGCAACAAGTCAAGCTTTGCAGACAGTGATATTACCATCAGGGTCTGTCTTCCTCTTGAAGATCCATTTATTCTCAATGGCTTGCCGATCATCGAGAAAGTCCACAAAAGTCCATACTTTGTTCTCATACATGGATCATATCTCAGATTTCATGGCCTCAAGCCATTTATCGGAACCTGGGCTCATCATAGCTTCTTCATAGTTCGAAGGTTCACCATTGTCTAACAACATAACTTCCAGGACAGGGTTACCATACCACTCTGGTGCGGTACATGTTCTGGTCAACCTTCGAGGTTCGATAGTAACTTGATCCAAAGTTTCATGATCATAATCATTAGCTTCTTCTCTAGTTGGTTTAGGCATGATGGGAACAGTTTTCTCTGATGATCTACTTTCATTTTCAAGTGAAGGTACAATTACCACATCAAGTTCTACTTTCCTCCCACTCACTTTTTTTGGGGAGAAACTCCTTCTCTAGAAAGGACCCATTCTTAGAAAAAAAAAATCTTGCCTTCGGATCTGTGGTAGAAGGTGTACCCAACAGTTTCTTTTGGGTATCCTATGAAGGCGCAATTCTCCGATTTGGGTTCGAGCTTATCAGGCTGAAGCTTTTTCACATCAGCATCGCAACCCCAAACTTTAAGAAACGACATCTTTGGTTTCTTGCCAAACCAGAGTTCATACGGTGTCGTCCTAACGGATATAGATGGTGCCCTATTTATCGTGAATACAGATGTCTCTAATGCATAACCCCAAAACGATAACGGCAAATTGGTAAGAGACATCATAGAACGCACCATATCCGATAGAGTATGGTTACGACGTTCGGACACACCATTACGCTGTGGTGTTCCAGGTGGCGTGAGCCGTGAAACTATTCCACGTTGTTTCAAATGAAGACCAAACTCCTAACTCAAATATTCGCCTCCGTGATCAGATCGTAGAAACTTTATTTTCTTGTTACGATGATTCTCTACTTCACTCTGAAATTCTTTGAACTTTTCAAAAGTTTCAGACTTGTGTTTCAGCAAGTACATATACCCATATCTACTCAAATCATCTGTGAATGTGAGAAAATAATGATACCAGCTGCGTGGTTCAACACTCATCGGACCGCATTGCATTATTTCCAATAAGTTATTAGCTTGCTCCATTGTTCCGAAGAATGGAGTTGTAGTCATCTTACCCATGAGGCATGGTTCGCAAGTATCAAATGATTCATAATCAAGTGATTCCAAAAAGTCCATCAGCATGGAGTTTCTTCATGCGCTTTACACCAATATGACCTAAACGGCGGTGCCACGAGTATGTTGCACTATCATTATCAACTCTGCATTTTTTGGCTTCAATATTATGAATATGTGTATTACTATGATTGTGATTCAATAAATCATTCACCTTGGGTGTATGACCATAGAAGGTTTTATTCATGTAAACAGAATAACAATTATTCTCTGACTTAAATGAATAACCGTATTGCAATAAACACAATCCAATCTTGTTCATGCTCAACGCAAACACCAAATAACATTTATTTAGGTTTAACACTAATCCTGAAAGTATAGGGAGTGTGTGATGATGATCATATCAATCTTGGAACCACTTCCAACACACATGACACATCGTCACCTCACCCTCAACTAGTCTCGTTTATTCAGCAACTCCTGTTTCAAGTTACTAATCTTAGCAACCGAACAAGTATCAAATACCTAGGGGCTACTACGAGCACTAGTAAGGTACACATCAATAACATGTATATCAAATATACCTTTGTTCACTTTGCCATCCTTCTTATCCGCCAAATATTTGGGGTAGTTCTGCTTCCAGTGACTATTTCCTTTGCAGTAGAAGCACTCAGTTTTATGCTTGGGTCTAGGTTTTGGGCTTCTTCTCGGGAGTGGCAACTTGCATGCCGTTCTTCTTGCAGTTCCTTTCTTTCCATTGCCTTTTTTCTTGAAACTAGTGGTCTTGTTAACCATCAACACTTAATGCTCTTTCTTGATTTCTACCTTCGCCGATTTCAACATTGCGAAGAGCTCAGGAATCGTTTTCGTAATCCCTTGCATATTATAGTTCATCACGAAGTTCTAGTAGCTTGGTGATAGTGACTAGAGAACTCTGTCAATCAATATCTTATCTCGAAGATTAACCCCCACTTGATTCAAGTGATTGTAGTACCCAGGCATTCTGAGCACAGGCTCATTAGCTGAGCTATTCTCCTCCATCTTCTAGGCAAAGTACTTGTTAGAGGTCTCATACCTCTCGACATGGGCATGAGTCTGAAATACCAATTTTAGTTCTTGGAACATCTCATATGCTCCGTGGCATTCTAAACCATTTTGTAGTCTCGGTTCTAAGCCGTAAAGCACATCGCACTAAACTATTAAGTAGTCATCATATCGAGGTTGCCAAACGTCCATACACTACAAAAAAATACACTTCTGTGATGATACGTGTTTGTCACAGTAGGTCACGTTTTCTGTCATGCATGTACATCCATGAAGATTTTATGACAGAATCAAGATAGTCATACATGTGCTGTCGTAGAAGTGTTCCATGACATTACCAAAATTATCATCACGGAAGTGTCCACTTCCATGACGATAAATCGCGCGTCACAGAAGTGCTTTCATCAAGGGTGACCGACACGTGGCATCCACCGTAATGGAACACCGTTAAGCTATCGGGTCCGGTTTTGGATTCGATAACCCGTTAACAACCCAGACCAATGGGGATTTTCCACGTGTAAAATCATCATTGGCTATAGGAAACACGTGTCGGTTCACCGTTGGGACAGATGTCATCCACTCATTGGACACAAAGCGCCTATGATACGTCGACACGTGGCACGGCCCAACAGAGGCCCATTCCTGTGAAAGGCCGGTGGCTGGCCGGCCCACGCACTACAAGAAAATTGAGATACTATGACGAAAATCCTAATGACGATGGCGGAGAACATCACAAAAATACCTAATATGTGACATTTTGTAAGTGGCGTCACTTATTACAACAAATCGGTGATGTTTAATGTCACTGAATCACGTGACTGTTGAGCCCCACCTGGCTACCAATTTCTGTGACGGTTCGGTAATTTCCACGATGGATGTACCGGAGTCACGAATGTTTACGAATGTGTGTCGTTCTTCCTTTCGTCATGTAATGTCTAGTAGTGAGGCGTGGAACAACCGCTTCACGAGTTATTGAGTGATATGATGCACGCGATGGTGTGTGTAATTGGACTCGCCCCAGTTTCTTCACATGTTATTGAACACTTAACTTATCTTGTTCTGTCTAATAACATGTGAATAAAGTTATTTTGTATTTTTGTGAACTGGTACCTATGGCTCTATAGTTGTTTCGTTCTATCTCAAGAAAATGGAAATAAGAGTGGATGGAATTTTTTGGTATTGATGTTCGTGAGATGATGCATATGGCACATCAGTTATGTTTTATCTCAAAATTTCAAATTTGATGAATTTCAGGCCATTTATCTTATATATTTCAGCATTGGCCTATATCCATGTCACACAAATGTCTCTATAAGCTCACATCTTTGAGTACAGACTCTTCTAACATTACTATTTGAAAACAATCAGTCCACGTTACCGCTTTGAAGTACTTTTTTTTTCATAATTATAAGGTCGCTATGTACAAATCTCCACATATATTTAGGTAGAGTTCGCCAAAAAAATACATGGAACACACCACATCATAATGTTTTGTAGGAGTTACACCACTGTTTAAATCATTTGCCATTTCATTTACATACTAGTACTATATTTAACTCGGAAATAAACCATTCCCTTTCCATTAAACACACTTTTCTCTTCAGTTTTCTAAAGTTTTGCCGCATCTACGTAATTATTTATCCGCCCTTGTTTTTTCAGCTGCGCGGAACTAACTCCCTCCAATTTCTATCCCCATCTCCAGCCCCTCTCCCCCACGATTGCATCCAGCGGCGAGATTTGAGGATCACGCCGCCGGCGCACCCTGCGGCACCAGCCGCGTAATCCTTCTCCAATGATGGCAGCTCGCTCGCCCGCCCTCCCATCAAGCCCTGGCCGCCACGCTCGCTCTCCACAAGGACCCGCCGCAACGCCTCGCCGGACAAGATCAGATCTGCCAACCCGACATCAAAGTCGCCAGCCCCTACAGGCAACATCCTATCCGCTCGCCTCATCCTCACCATCGTCCACTCCAACGTCTTCCCCAGCTTCCTTTCTCACCTCGTGCCTTACCAAGATCTGGACGTTGCCTCACCACCCCTCTATCACACACTACTTGAGATTAGCTGCTGATTTAGAAGTTTGGTTTCGTCCAACGACCAACAAAGATGGCGGCGGCTAGAGATAACAGGTTTGGGAGAGGCAAATGATGCAATGAGGCTAGGGCCTAGGGGATGCGTGAGAAACTCTGCAAGGAACCCTGCTGCAATACCATTAGATCTGGTCCCCTTCCAACGATTCGAGGGTATATTTCGCTGCTTCCTTATTTCTTCCATAATTTCCAGATGTAAGATTTGTGATATGTAATTTGATTCTTCTAACCACCTATTTAAGATCTCTTTTTCCTTGTTGAAGTTCATCTAGATAAGGAGTAAGATCAATGCCCTTTGCTCGTCTCAAAGGTATGGTTTATACGTATATGTTCCTCCCTGTCTCTAAATTTCTACAATGAATAATTTGAACTCACGTTTCCCCTTTGAGCTGCAAGATCATGCAGTCTTCGGAACATTTCATATGTGACTAGACTCGTATTAATATTTAACAATGAAACTGTACTAGGAATTACCTTTTATTAGTAGTTATGGACAACAAATTAATATTCTATGATAAATGTTAACAAGGTAAAGATATGTTGAGGTCTCCTATCATGGGCTAATACTGCTCGGTGAAAGAGAAAATGATTATGTTATTCTGTAATATTTTTTCTGCACGTGAACACTTCTCAGTATATTGTTTCTCTTCTCTGTTTTATTCCGTAGACGAAGGTGCATTAGTCGACTGCTTATTGTAGGTTGCAGATTGGGTTTGCAATATCAACATAATCTTATCGGCCTTGCTATGTTGGTACAGTTTGAAGCTTGTTCCTTCTACTACTTGCTTCTCCACTTTCTATTTTCTTACAATGCAATACTGGATCATTCCTTACCTGGTTGTATACGCCTAACATTTAAGCTCATCGTGTACTTCCTTTGCCCATAACTTATAATTTTATTTTTTATATTTAGATTGAAGCATCATACAACAGCAGTGTGAGTACACAATTAGCTGTAGCTGCAGAAGAAGATGAGTAAGCACACAACCGATTCAAATAGTGTAGTTTACAGTACTAGTACTAGTTGCGTATGGCACTTAGTTGTACATATGGTGATGAAATTCCAAATTCACAGCATGTTTGAATCAATTCAGAGATGAGAACACCCAGTTAACAAGAATAAGGTGGCCTACTATGGTTGGGTGATGACCTTTGGATATTACCTCGTTCTGAAATTGTTCAATATATTAGATGGATGAATGGATGTCACTCCTTACTAATGAAACATTTTTGTGTTTTGCTCTGTGATTTTGTAGTACATTACTGATCTTTTTTTTGTGATGTGCTGATCTAAACTTATGTAGTAAGGAAAGCGTCAAACAACTATACTTATGCAACTAATTATGAAATATCTTCAGCAGATCACTATAGTGCATTACCATCTGCTACCCTAGTGCCCTCACTAGTCATTCAGATGCTACTTAAAATTATAAGTGGAACACTAGTTAAAAGTGCAGCAGTGGTCCATGTAAAATATTTGGCTGACAAATTTTTATACAAGTTTGTGTCTTCTTGTTCTGCAAAACTAACTTACTGTTTTATTGACCCATCCGCATACCCGCAAATCTAGTTAATAATGTACTTAGATTCATAATTCAATAGATTCTAAGTTGCTTAGTGGTACCCTTATACCTTGTTATCTATATGTTTTCATCTCATTAAGGTGCAACACGTTGTTATGTTTCGTCAATTTATAGGTACCAAGATGATTTCGCCGCGAGACATGAAGCACAAGATAGAGAAATTGAAGAGATGCAAAGAAGAGACAACAAGCGAAGAATGAAGCCTGGCAAAAGAAGCAACATGAGATGGATAGCCTGATTGCATTTTTTCAAGGGCTCAAGCAACTCAGCAAGCAAATCAGTACAACATGATGGTGCATGAAGGCCATCATTTTGTGAAAGAAATATAGTTGTTTAATCATACATTGCAATCATCAGGACAACATAAGTGGTCTTTTAGTTATCTAAATATTACTTTTCGTCTTATCTATTCTCGTTTCAAACTTGAGTCTGTGATATTTTTTATTGTCATTTCTATTTAGAAGATGATTTGTCTGACAGATGGAATACATAATACTATGATTTGTCTTTAATTTCAATTTATAATGCGATTTGGCTCTTAAATTATTTGTATCATGTGATGTGATGTGAATTAAATACTTTTTGTGATATGCATTTGCAATATAGTGGATTTGATAATTCATTGTGAATTATTTGAAATTTGATGATGTCTTCTTCATCAATAATGAAAGTAGTGATGCCAGTAGTGGGAATATATGTGCGGGTGTTGATGCCTCATCACTGAATATGGTATAAGATGGCACATTTTCTCCTAACACATTACATTAATTGCCCGTCATAGAAATATCAACTTGTTGACGTTCTAGAAAACGTCACCAAAGGTGCCATATCCGGTGACATTATTTTGCGCGCGCCGTCACTACGAGTAATCTGTGACGGGGATTCTGTGACGATGCTTGTGACGCCCATAAAACGTCACCCAGGGGTAATTTGTGATGTTATTAAAAATTCGATGACATATTTTGGCTCGTCACAGTAGGCCCGATCTCTTGTAGTGACGGTAAGCCTATTAACGACCTGTTCGCATATAGCCCATTTACAGTCCGCTAACCCAGGGCCGATTCCGACCTATCCAAATTAGGCCCAGTAGCGTCATCTGGGCCGTCTAGTATAATTCCATCCCATTTTAACTTCCGGCCCATGTATGGCCCATGACGTCTTTCGGCCCATATGAGGCCCTTAGTAACCCTCGGCCCATTAACGGCCCGTGGTAAAACTAGCCCATATTGAACAGTGCCCAACAGAGGCCCATTCCTGTGAAAAGGCCGGTCCATTTGACTTGGTCAAAAGGTGACGGGCCGGCCCACGGAAAGCCTATTAACGGCATGTTCGCATATAGCCCATTTACAGCCCGCTAACCCAGGGCCCGTTTATGGCCTATACGAATTAGGCCCAGTAGCGTCATATGGGCCGTCCAATATAATTCTAGCCCTTATAACTTCCGGCCCATGTATGGCCCATGATGTCTTTCGGCCCATATGAGGTACTTAGTAACCCTCGGCCCATTAACGGACAGTCATAAGACTGGCCCATATTGAACAGTGTTTCACTTTATACCCATTAACGACCCATTATTCCGTTGGGCCGTTCCCAGCCCATGTTATCTTTCGGCCTTCTCAGGGCCCATGTATTCTTGGCTCATTTCCAGCATTCGTTTACTTTAGGCCCGTTACTGTCATTTTCTGCTTGTGGGCCAAATTCAGCCCGTGGTTACAGTCGGCCCGTTTGTGGCCCGTTAATACGTTGGCCCGTTTTCATAGCGTCATCAAATACAGCCGATTAACGACGACCCATTATGGTCGGCCCATGAACGGATGATTCAACTCTAGCCCATTTATGACCATAATGTGGTCTGTTATTGCCATGTTTGGCCAACCGATCATACGGCCCGTAGAAGGCCCATTGTGTCTACGGCCCATAGAAGGCCCATTGTTTCTACGCCCCGTAGAAGGCCCGTTGTTTCTACGTCCCTTAGAAGGCCCATTGTTTCTACGGCCTGTAAGAAGCCCATGTTAACTACAGTAAATATGTAGCCCATGGTTAATGTGGCCTAGTTTTTAAAAATAGGCTATTGCGGCCACTAGCAAACCGTGGAAAAAGAGCTGCACTGACTACAAGAAAACAAATAAACAAGACAATAAGGAAATAAATAGGCAAGCAACTTACGCTAGGCTATCACAGGGCATCAAAGTTCGCCACCAGTGCAAATATAGGGAACAAAGCAGCATATAAACGCCGCAGCAAAAACAAGTCCAGAACTGAAACCACTTCAGAAGAGCTCAAGAAACAATATCTTGGGTACCCATAATGCTGGCAAGATGCTTAGCAAGCTTATTAACTTTCTCTTGTTTGGCGCTTAAATCCTCCAGCACTTGCTGTTGCACCAGAAAGTATGCATCTGAATTCTGCAGGGACTTCCTCAGTCCTTCGGCTTCCTGTCGCATAACATCTGATCGATGTCTTTCAACTTGAAGTTGAGACTCAAGAAGCCGAACTGATTCAGGCAGCGGGTTTGAAGAGCTGGTGCCAGTAGTAGTAGCCAGTAACTCGAACACTACATCAAGACATGACTTTGGGGTTGTCTCAGTGTCTTCAATATAGTTTTTATCAGCTTTCTTGGAGAATAACAGGGATGTCTCACTATCTTGAACCTGATCTACATTACTTCCTTTACCATTGCATAACGGGGTACTCTTCTCCAATATTTTATCTGCGTTCCAAAGGACAAACAAACAAACACATCACAGATTTACAACGTAGTATATGAAACTCATTTTGGTAAACCGGTTCAGTAGTAAGGTGGACAAGATAACAGCATGAAACAAACATATATCTGTGTAGTATGGTCACTGTATGGTCTATATCATTCTAGTTTATGTTGCCAAATCAAGATAGATACAGTTTGAATCATATCTATTTAAGACAAAGCAACATAGAAAGAATATAAGTGTGGGAAACTACGCAACAATAACAACACTTGTAATGTGCATGGCATGAGAACATAATTGTTTATTCAATTGAAACTAAAATCAAAATAGAGCAAGTTACAACAGCAAACACGTTAAAGAACCAGGTTTAAAACATACCTGTTGCACCATTGGAGTTTCAATTGCATCCTTCAAATTTGAAATTAGTTGGTATGAGTAAATACAGTGATGCAAGAGCAAAGTAGTATGAACCATAGCTACGAAACCTGACCTGGGAATAATTCTTCTTCTGCTTTAAGCGTTGAATTGGGGTTCGGAGTGGTGGTCCTCGTGCTTTGGGCACTGCAGTTGCCTTACTAACTGCTCGTGTTTGGGTGCTCTGTGGTGGAGACGGTGTTGTGTCAACGGGAAATGTGTTACAATCTACCAGGGTTGGGGTTAGAAGGGGTGTAGCTGGTTCTCTGTCCAACTGGGTAGGGTACAATCTGTGTGAGTCTGGGTTATGCGTGGTGGGGCTGGTTCTTGGGCAAGTACAACCGTGGTTCTATCTCCATCGACAGGTAGCACAATCTTTTCTGAAGACCGTGTTTTTAATCCCACATATACTGCCATCACTCCCTCTAATTGAAATGACTGATAAACAAGAAAAATAATTGAATGTATAGACATTGTAAGATAGACAGGTGCAATGGATAGTAGGGAAGAAAACAGGGCATGAAATAATTCACATTTATGTTGTCTAACCAAACAGAATAGCAGGAAATAATTTCACATATATGATGGCTAATTAAACAGGATATCATGACACAATTTCACATGTATGATTGCTAACTAAACAGGATATAATGACATACTTCAAAATATGATGACTATGTAAACATGATGACATGATATAACTATACAATGCGTCTATTAAAGTGGTTGGCATGCCATAAATCACAAACATGCCGTCGATGGAAACATGATGGCATGATATAATTCATGGATAGAATGACATAATTCAAAATTTGATGACTATGTGAACATGATGAGATGACATAACTATATTATGTATTTAGAAAATGGGTTGGCATGCCATAATTCAGATACATGTTGTCTATGTAAACATCATGGCATGATATAATTCAAATATATGATTTATCTACTAAGGAAGTGAGCAGAGGGCAATCGCATATATGATGTGTCAACTAAGGAGATGACATTCAATATCATGTATATGATGTAAAAACTAAGCATTGCAATACAACATATGCATGATATGAGTAATATAACCCTGCCAAGTTTGAGCATACACCTCAGGGGGATAATAGGACTGGTCATCTGCCTCTGAATCCTCCTTTGAAGAGCTATCTGTAAGCAGCAAGATATCTGCTTCACCAGGTAGCATTGTCTACTCTGAAGACCTTGTTTTCACTCCAGATTTCTCCATCACCAATTCAAATGGCTGATGCACAGGAAGAGCAGTTGAATATACAAACATTGTCGACAAAAGCAATGAGAAATACAAAAAAAGGACGACATGATATAATTCACATATATGACGCTTGGCTAAACAGCATTGCATTGCATAATTCAAATATATAATGCCTTGCAACAAGATAGCATTGCATAATTCACATATATAAAGTCTTGCAAAAAGATGGCATTGCATAATTCACATATATGGTAATTAGACACTAAACATGTGGCATTCACACAATGCAAGATACCATACGCATGATATGAGCAACCTAACCCTGCCAAGTTAGAGAATGCACCTGGGGGGGGGGGGAATAGGACTGGTCATCTGTCTCTGAATCCTCCTCTGAGGAGGTATCTTCCTCTTGATTACGATCCAAAATGGGTGGAGCTGGGGCTGCCTTTGCGCCCACGATGGAGCGACGTCTGCATGAAATTTTATTGCCACGCAAGGCTCGTCTCTTTTTCTCTACATGTTCACTTCCATTGTGTGCAATAACTGACATGCATAGGAATAAAACATAGTGAGATTATATAAGGAGTGCATGCACAAATCTAGAGTGAAGGTAGCAAATTGTGGATAGACGCAAAACCATTTATAGCAGGCAGATACTAGCTTTAGTTAAAAATACAGATAATGGCTCCTTTAATGTTTGTTTGCACCCAACATGAAACTCATAGTAGACACCCAATATGTACCCCACAACCATTTAAAAACTCAAGTTTCAGCATAAGTTTGGACCTGAGTCGGAGTCTAATAGGTGAACACGACGATAAAGTAGCATGTCATTATATTAAGCGATGCATCACGTAAGCAGACACGGAAGAGTGCGACCTCTCTTGCGGACCCGTGTAGTCCTCAAGGTCATCTTCTTAGTTGATGATGGTAATGTTGTTTTCATGGCTGCCGGCGGCGGGGAAGAAGATCTGAGGCGACGAAAGACAGTCTGGAGAGCAGATCCCTGCTGTGGTGAACCCTTCCATCGTTGGAGCAGCTGAGCTGGGGTGGAACACATCACCGCAGGAGCAGGACAAACCACACAAGGTTTTCTTTGACACATATCTGTAACACAAGTAATAGTGTAAGGGCATGTAATGCCCAGTATGAGATTATACCTCCTACGTGTCGAGGCACGACTTAAAGGTATAAGCTCATACTAGAATGATCTCAAGTTTGGTATCTTTGCACGACTCATGTAAAATAGGGATGAAATTGCAAAAGAGTAGTTGGCTTGCACTTGCCACGTCACACAATACATTACATACGCATATCATCATCCAAATAACATCACAGTCCGACTACGGACGAAGATCCAAGTGAAAGATACCAAAAAAAATATAGCCACAAGGTCCGAATCGCCCCTAGTAGAAGCCACTACCGATCATCGGGATAGTGCACATAGTATCGACTACGTTCTTCATCGAACTCCCAGTACAGCTCTGTGCCGTCACCTATGTAGTTCACCATAGTACCTGCATCTGGTGTTGTGTAGAATCTGTGAGCCACGGAGGACTCAGCAATCCCGTTCCTGGGTAACAAAACTATCTAAGCCTTGGGTGTGGAACAAGGCTGAAGAAAAAAAAGGTTGCAGCTGCACTAGCACTAGCTTACGTGTCTAGAGCGAGAAGAGAAGTGCCACGAGCGTCAAAGTGATCATGAAGTGATCCTATCTAAGCACGTCAATCATAACCCCACCGTGTTCACTTCCCGAACCCCTTTTGGAAAATGACCGTCACGGTTACTCACGCTGGTAGTGTGTTCTGAACATGGTGTCAAGTTTTCTACAACCGGATATTAACAAATTCCCATCTGCCACATAATCGAGGGCACGGCTTTCGAAAGATCAAAACCCTGTAGGGGTGTCCCAACTTAGCCCATCACAAGCTCACGATCTACAGAGTCACAACTCCAAGGTGGGAAGACCCGAGTATTCTCGGAATCCCGTGCTCAAGATATTCCGACTAAGGTAAAACTAATCCAGCAAATCCTCCCGGCGTGCCGACACCTTGATAGTAGCCACGCGTATCTCGTCTCAGGCCATGACCGGATGGGCGATTCTATAGGTTTTTACCAGCCCTTGAGTTCCCTCGAGGTGGCCCCGCAGACTCCCCAGTTTGGACCAACACTCATGTGGAGCACTGGCCCGGGTTGTTGATTAAGAAAAGGGTTTATAACTCCCTATGCAAGTTTTAGTTGTTAGGCAAATGTAGAACCAATGTTGGGACTTGCTGGAAAAGCTTTAGCGCTAAGCGGGTTATCGAGGGGGTCCCATAACCCCAACTGTGTGAGGAACGCAAAATCAAGGAACATAACACCGGTTTATATGGTTCCTAGGGTGGCATGACTGGAACAAAACACCAAGCAAGAGGCTTATCCTTCCACCCATTACCAATATATAGATGATTTAGTTTAAGAGTTTATATAGAGTGATATACCAACAATAACTTCAACATGAAGAAAGAATCTTCAAATCTTCTCCTGCAGCTAGCAATGCTATAAGAGGGGCTGAGCGAAGCTTACGTAGACAAACAAAGGTTTGCTAGGTTGGGTGGTTAGACAGGTTCATGGTTACAATAGGAGGCTGGCAAACAAACATGGGCATCGAGGCAATAAGCTAAAGAGCGAGACTTCTAGCAATAGGCAAAGATAGTAATGATATCTGGGTCAGGTCATCTTGCCTATCGAGTCGTCGATGGGATCGTAAGACGACTCCTCGTACTCAACCTCGGTAGTAACCTCGTTCTCGGTCTCGACTTCCGGCTCTACTCAACACAAGAACACAACATGGCACGATATCAAACAAGGTGCAATGCACAATCAACATGATGCAAGTATAATGCATTTCATGGCTAGGGATGAAGCACACAAGAACAACACAAAACCACAAGTTTAAATGAGGCCGGAATCAACATATATCAAATCCGGTAAGTCCTCATATGCATATTTTGAAATTGGTCCAGATCTGAACAAACCTTAAGTTAAATTTGTTAAACAGCAACTTAACATGCACCATGATAATCTACACAAAATTCTAGTCAAGTTTCATATAAAGTTTGTTTAATAAGGAGCTACGGTCTAGAAGATATGAGCAAAACAAGACAAGCATGGCAACGGTGCAAGATGCACCCAAACATCAAGCAAACACACTCCAAACATGTTAACAACATGATATTATGATTCTACATGCAAAATCACACAAGTTTCATATAGGGCACGCTCAAAACGGAGCAACGGTTCAACACATACACACGAAACAAGATACAATGCAAAGCTGAAATAAACAGCCACATAGCAACTTTGGAGCAAGAAATATATACTCTACATCACCCAAACATGATGACAAGAAGCATGGACATGAAGTAGACATATCCTACAGCAAACAACTCCATTGGAGCAACTCCATAGGAGGCATGGATCAATAGCAACAATCTACACCAAATTGATCATGCTGTTAAAAACCTGATAGTCATAATTTATAGCAACTTGGGAGCATGAAATAAATAAGCTACAGCAAGCCATATGAGCAAGTGTGGGCATGGATGGATAGACAATAATATGTACAACAAGGAATGATCAATGGCCACTCCAAAACATGCATGGATTTGACTAGGGCATCAAGCAATCATAGCATCAGGTTAGAGCAGATTCCAGACTTAGCAGAATTTTCACTAAGTATAAAACAGTTATGTTGGCATGGCATGTTTACAAGCATGTTTAAATCACCTCACGGCATATCATGGAAAATGGTTTGCACCACAACAAAGACCATATGATGGAGATTCTAAAACATATTGACATGTGACATGGGGACAAACACATCAATATCAACGAGCACTTCAAATCAGCATCTCATAACAAGTTACATAACTTAACAGCCACATGCACTTTCGCAACTGAGATTAACATGGCAATATGAACCCTAACATGAATGCTACAGCAACCATCATGTAGAGCATTTCACTATGAACATTTTGACATATCATTTTCTCCATTTGGATAAACATGCACCAAGTTATCATATCTCAAACATGGCATGAAAATAACAAGTTGCAGCAGTTTATAACAAGTAGCACTCTTGCAACAGAGATTAGGACCTCTAGATGAACTCAAACAAGCATGCCATAATGGAACAAAACATAGACCACACCACCACAATCATTTTGACATATCATATGCACAATTTGGACAAGCACACTAAAAGTTATAGCCATGTAAAGATGCCATCAGAAAATGCAAAACGGTAAAAAAACAACCTTAAGAGGGGGGGGGGTCGGGCGGACACGTCCGGGGTGACGTGGACACGTCCGAATCGCGGATCGGGCGGAAGAAGCGGCTCGGATCGGTCGCGGAGGTCGGATCCGCTAGGGTTCCGGCCGGCAGCTGGATCGGCCGGCGAGCCATGCTGGACGGCGGGCGACGAGGCCCCGCGGCGCCGGCGGTGAGGGCCACGGCAGCGAGCGGTGAAGAAGCGGGCGGCGGGCGGTGAAGAAGCGGGCGGCGGCGGCTCCAATCCACCCGGCGGAAGGAGGCGGGGAGCCGGGGCGACGAGCTCGGCGAGATGGTCGGGGCTCCGGCGGGGGAGATGGCCAGCGCGCGGCGGCGGCGTTCGCCGGAGGCGGCGGGGAAGGAGCGGAGCGGGCGCGGCGCCGGCAGGAGGTGTTCGGGCCGCGGGGGCCGGCCTCGGGCCCGGCGGGCCCGCGCGGTGGAAGCGGCGGCGGGGAGCGGGACTGCCACGTGGCGGCCTCCGGTTCATCCGGCGCATCGGTGGACACGTCCGGCGCGCGGACAGACACGTCCGGCGGCTGCGGGAGGAGAGGAGCTAGGGTTTGGACGCAAAAATGGACGTGGGGGACTAATCTATAGGCATAGGGAGCTCGGAGACTCCAAATGGGGAGCAGTTTTCGGCCACGCGATCACGATTCGACGACCGAGATGATGGGAAGGGTTGTGCTGGGTTTGTGGGCTGTTGTGGAGGGGGTCTTGGGCCTTAAAGAAGAGGTTCTTTTAGCCCACTAGGTTAACCGTTGGAGTACCAAACGAACTCCAAACGCGATGAAACTTGACAGGCGGCCTACACGTACAAAAACAACATCGCACGACAAGTCTCACGTCATTCCGGAAATGTTACACGGCCACACACGAAAGAAGGACTCGGGGATGTCACGGGCACGTGTGTGAGCGTCAGAACTCGAAACGGACAACGGGAAGAGGCGAGTGGAACCGGGTGCAAGTGACAACACAAATGCAATGCACTGCACATGACAACATGACATGGATGAAATGCACACACGCACACGACAAAATGAAGAAACCCGAAATGAAGAAGAGCCCAGAATGGAATTGACGAAGTCAAAGTTTCATTTATTGCCATAATTGGAAAGTGTTACATCCGGGGCATTACAAACTCTCCTCTACTACGAAAAGATCTCGTCCCGAGATCTAGGACTGAAAGAAGGAAGGGTACTCGGAACTAAGGTGATCTTCTCGTTCCCACGTAGCTTCTCGGTCGGTATGGTGTGACCACTTAACTTTCAAGAACTTGATTGACTTGTTGCGGGTCTTGCGCTCAGTTTCTTGAAGAATAGCAACGGGGTGCTCACGGTAAGACAAGTCCTGTTGAAGATCAATCTCCTCGAACGGAATGGTGCGTTCAGGTGTCTTGAAGCACTTGCGGAGTTGAGACACGTGAAACACATCATGAACATTTGCAAAGTTGGATGGACGCTCAAGTTGATAGGCTAGATCGCCTCTTTTGCCAAGAATCTTGAAAGGGCCCACGTATCTAGGAGCAAGCTTTACTTTGATACCGAATCTTTGGGTGCCTTTCATAGGAGAAACACGGAGATAGACATAATCCCCAATGTCAAAAGCCAAATCACGATGCTTGCCGTCATAGTAGCTCTTTTGACGCGACTGAGCGGCCTTGAGATTCTCACGTATGACTTTGCACATTTCTTCGGCTTCTGAGATCAAGTCATTGCCAAGGAGTTGACGTTCACCAGTCTCGGACCAGTTGAGAGGGGTACGACACTTTCTGCCATAGAGGATTTCAAAGGAGCTTTGCCGGCACTTGCTAGGAAACTGTTGTTGTAAGAGAACTCGACAAACGGGAGACAATCTTCCCACTTCATGCCAAAAGAGATGACAAAAGCTCTGAGCATGTCTTCGAGGATCTGGTTCACTCTTTCGACTTGACCACTAGTCTGAGGGTGAAACGCAGTGCTGAAACGGATCTTAGTGCCCATGGATGACTGAAAGGAGTCCCAGAACTTGGATGTGAACAAACTTCCACGGTCTGAGGAGATAACTTGAGGAATGCCATGTAACGACACAATTCTGGAAGTGTACAACTCTGCCAGCTGAGCTGCATTGATGGATTCTTTCACTGGAAGGAAGTGAGCTACTTTGGTTAGCTTGTCAATCACAACAAAGATATCATCATTCCCCTTCTTGGACTCAGGGAACCCAGTGACAAAATCCATTTCAATGTGGTCGAATTTCCACTCGGGAATAGGAAGAGGTTGGAGGAGACCGGCTGGACGTTGATGCTCTGCCTTCACTCTTCTGCAGACATCACATTCATTCACGAATTGGGCAATCTCCCTTTTCATGCGAGTCCACCAGTAAGATTTCTTGAGGTCTTGGTACATCTTGAAACTTCCGGGATGAATCGAGAGGAGGGAGTCATGTGCTTCGTTCATTATGAGCTTCCTGAGATCACCCTTGGGAACCACAAGTCTGTCCTCAAAGAACAAGGTGTCTTTCTCGTCAACGCGATAGCACTTGTATTTGGGAGTACCCTTTGCAATACCATGTTTCACTTTCTGCACCATAGCATCACTGAGCTGGGCCTCACGGATTTGATCTTCCAAGGTAGGAGCAACTTGAAGGTTTACAAGAAAGCCTTGTGGAACAACTTGGAGGTTGAGCTTCCTGAATGATTCACAAAGCTCAGGCTGGAACGGCTTGATAAGGAGACTGTTGCAATATGCCTTTCTTCTCAAGGCATCTGCAATGACATTGGCCTTGCCAGGTGTGTATTCGATGCTTGGATCATACTCTTGGATCATCTCAACCCAATGAGTCTGGCGAAGGTTCAGGTTCGGCCGTGTGAAGATGTACTTCAAGCTCTTGTGGTCGGTGAAGATGTCCACTTTTCTGCCCAACAAAAGGTGTCTCCACATGATCAAGTCTTGCATCAGGTGGTAGTTCTTCACAAAATATTTCGTAGGGCTTGGACTCATCCGGAGGAGTAAGAACCGGAGCAGAGATGAGCTTTTCTTTGAGTGTTTTGAATTCCACATCACAATCTGGAGACCAGTTGTACTTGACATTCTTCTGCAGCAAGTTGGAGAGAGGCTTGGCAATCTTGGAGAAGTTCTCAACGAACCTTCTGCAATAGCTAGCGAGACCAAGGTAGCTTCAGAGTTGCTTGATGTTCTGAGGGGGTTCCCAGTTGACAATCGCTTCCACTTTCTCGGGGTTGACAGAGATACCCTCAGCAGAGATGATATGGCCAAGATATAAGACCTTATCTAGCCAGAATTCACATTTAGAGAATTTCGCATACAACTTGTGTTCACGGAGTCTGTCCAGAACCAAACGGAGGTGCTTGTCATGGTCTTCTTCATTCTTGGAGAACACCAAGATGTCATCCAGATAGACAAGAACAAATTCATTGGTGTAGGGGTTGAATATGTAGTGCATCATCCTCGAGAAAGTGGGTGGAGCATTTGCGAGGCCAAAAGACATGGCCGTGTATTCATAGGAGCCATAGCTTGTTCTGAATGCAGTCTTGTGAATATCTTCTTCACGGATATGGATCTGGTGATAACCCATCCGTAGATCGAGCTTTGAGAACACTTTTGCTCCTTTTGTTGGGGAACGTTGCATGGGAAACAAAAAATTTCCTACGTTCACCAAGATCAATCTAGGAGATGCATCTACGAGAGGAGAGTTGGATCCACATACCCTTGTAGATCGCTAAGCGGAAGCGTTCAAGAACGCGGTTGATGGAGTCGTACTCGCCGCGATTCAGATCGCCGAAGATCCTAGCACCGAACGGACGGTGCCTCCGCGTTCTTCACACGTGCAGCCCGGTGACGTCTCCCACGCCTTGATCCAGCAAGGAGAGAGGGAGAGGTTAGGGAAGACTCCATCCAACAGCAGCACGACGGCGTGGTGGTGGTGGAGGAGCGCGGGACTCCAGCAGGGCTTCGCCAAGCGCTGCGAGAGACGAGGAGGGAGAGGGGTAGGGCTGCGCCAAGAGGGAGACTTTCTCGTGTGTCTAGCAGCCCCAAAACCTCACATATATATAGGGGGAAGGGAGGGCTGCGCCCCCTTTAGGGTTTCCCACCCCTAGGGGTGCGGCCAGCCCTAGAAAACCCATCTAGGGTGCGGCCAAGGGGGGGAGAGAGAGGGGGCGCCCTAGGGTGGGCCTTAAGGCCCATCTAGACCTAGGGTTTGCCCCCCTCCCCTCTCCATGCGCCTAGGAACTTGGTGGGGGGGTGCACCAGCCCCCTTGGGGCTGGTCCCCTCCCACACTTAGCCCACGTAGCCTTCTGGGGCTGGTGGCCCCACCTGGTGGACCCCCGGGACCCTCCCGGTGGTCCCGGTACATTACCGATATCGCCCGAAACTTTTCCGGTGACCAAAACAGGACTTCCCATATATGAATCTTTACCTCCGGATCATTCCGGAACTCCTCGTGACGTCCGGGATCTCATCCGGGACTCCGAACAACATTCGGTAACCGCGTACATACTTTCCCTATAACCCTAGCGTCATCGAACCTTAAGTGTGTAGACCCTACGGGCTCGGGAACCATGTAGACGTGACCGAGACAACTCTCCGGCCAATAACCAACAGCGGGATCTGGATACCCATGTTGGCTCCCACATGTTCCACGATGATCTCATCGGATGAACCACGATGTCAAGGATTCAATCAATCCCGTATACGTTTCCCTTTGTCTATCGGTATAGCACTTGCCCGAGATTCGATCGTCGGTATACCGATACCTTGCTCAATCTCGTTACCGGCAAGTCTCTTTACTCGTTCCGTAACACATCATCCCGTGATCAACTCCTTGATCACATATTGTGCACATTATGATGATGTCCTACCGAGTGGGCCCAGAGATACCTCTCCGTCATACGGAGTGACAAATCCCAGTCTCGATTCGTGCCAACCTAACAGACACTTTCGGAGATACCTGTAGCGCACCTTTATAGCCACCCAGTTACGTTGTGACGTTTGGTACACCCAAAGCATTCCTACGGTATCCGGGAGTTGCACAATCTCATGGTCTAAGGAAAAGATACTTGACATATAGAAAAGCTTTAGCATACGAACTACACGATCTGTGCTAGGCTTAGGATTGGGTCTTGTCCATCACATCATTCTCCTAATGATGTGATCCCGTTATCAACGACATCCAATGTCCATGGTTAGGAAACCGTAACCATCTATTGATCAACGAGCTAGTCGTCTAGAGGCTTACTAGGGACATGGTGTTTGTCTATGTATCCACACATGTATCTGAGTTTCCTATCAATACAATTCTAGCATGGATAATAAACGATTATCGTGAACAAGGAAATATAATAATAACCAATTTATTATTGCCTCTAGGGCATATTTCGAACAGTCTCCCACTTGCACTAGAGTCAATAATCTAGTTCACATCGCCATGTGATTAACACTCACAGGTCACATCGCCATGTGACTAACATCCAAAGAGTTCACTAGAGTCAGTAATCTAGTTCACATCAATATGTGATTAATACTCAATGAGTTCTGGGTTTGATGCTTGTGAGAGAGGTTGTAGTCAACGGGTCTGCAACATTCAGATCCCTATGTTCTTCGCAAAAACTTTATGTCATATCGTAGATGCTGCTATCACGTTCCACTTGGAGCTATTCCAAACTGTTGCTCCATTATACGTATCCGGTATCTCCACTTAGAGTTATCCGGGTAGGTGTTAAGCTTGCATCGACGTAACTCTTTACGTCGAACTCTTTATCACCTCCATAACCGAGAAACATTTCCTTACTCCTCTAAGGAAAATTTTTGACCACTATCTAGTAATCCACTCCTGGATCACCTTTGTACCCTCTTGCCAGACATGTGGCAAGGCACACATCAGGTGCGGTACTTAGCATGGCATACCGTACAGAGCCTATGACAAAAGCATAGGGGACGACCTTCGTCCTTCCTCTTCCTTCTGCCGTGGTCAAGTTTTGAGTCTTACTCAACTTCACACCTTACAACTCAGGTAAGAACTCCTTCTTTGACTGATCTATTTTGAACTCCTTCAAAATCATGTCAAAGGTGTGTGTTCTTTTGAAAGTATCATCAGGCGTCTTGATCTATCTGTATAGATCTTGATGCCCAATATGTAAGCAGCTTTATCCAGGTCTTCCTTTGAAAAACTCATTTCAAACAACCCTTTATGATTTCTAGAAATTCTACATCATTTCGGATCAACCATATGTCATTCACATATACTTATCAGAAATGTTGTAGTGCTCCCACTCACTTTATTGCAAATACAAGTTTCCAACAAACTTTGTATACCCAAAAACTTTGATCACTCCATCAAAGTGTATATTCCGACTCCGAGATGCTTGCTCTAGTCCATGGAAGGATCGCTGGAGCTAGCATATCCTTTTAGCATCCTTAGGATCGACAAAACCTTTCTGATTGTATCACATACAACCTTTCCTTACGAAAACTGGTAAGGAAACTTGTTTTGTCATCCATCTGCCAGATTTCATAAATGCAGCTAATTCTAACATGATTCCGACGGACTTAAGCATCGCTACGGGTGAGAAAATCTCATCGTAGTCAACTCCTTGAACTTGTGGAAAACTCTTCGCCACAAGTCGAGCTTCATAGACGGTGACATTACCGTCCACGTCCGTCTTAGTCTTAAACATCCATTTGTCTCAATGGCTTGCCGATCACAGGGCAAGTCCACCAAAGTCCATACTTTGTTTTGATACATGGATCCTATCTCGGATTTATCGGCTTCTAACCATTTGTCGGAATATGGGCCCACCATCGCTTCTCCATAGTTCGTAGGTTCATCGTTGTCCAACAACATGACCTCTAAGACAGGATCACCGTACCACTCAGGAGTAGTACATATCCTTGTCGACCTACGAGGTTCGATAGCAACTTGATCTGGAGCTTCATGATCACTATCATTAGTTTCCTCTTCAACGTCGCAGGTTCCACAGAAACATCTTTCTGTGTTGCACTACTCTCCGGTTGAAGTGAGGGTTCGACGACCTCATCAAGTTCTATCTTCCTCCCACTCAATTCTTTCGAGAGAAACTCCTTCTCGAGAAAGGACCCTTTCTTAGGGACAAACATTTTTGCCCTTGGATCTGAGATAGGAGGTATACCCAACTGTTACCTTTGGGTATCATATGAAGATGTATTTGTCCGCTTTGGGTTCGAGCTTTTCCCGGCTGAAGCCATAAGCATCGCAGCCCCAAACATCAAGAAAACGACAACTTTGGTTTCTTGCCAAACCATAGTTCATACGGCGTCGTCTCAACGGACTTAGATGGTGCCCTATCTAAAGTGAATGCAGCTGTCTCTAATGCATAACCTCAAAATAATAGCGGTAGATCGGTAAGATACACCATAGATCGCACCATATCTCATAAGGTTCGATTACGATGTCCGGACACACCATTACGCTGTGGTGTTCCAGGGGACTTCAACTGCGAAACAATTCCACAATGACTTAAGTGATTGCCAAAATCATAATTCAGATAATATCCCCTTGATCAGATCGTAGGAACATGATCTTCTTGTTATGATGATTCTTAATCTTCACTCTGAAATTGTTTGAACCTTTCAAACGTTTCAGACTTTTGCTTCATTAAGTAAATATACCATATCTACTCAAATCGTCATTGAAGATGCGAAAATAACGATATCCACCACACGCCTTAATTCTCATTGGATCACATACATCAGCATGTATGATTTCCAACAAGTCACTTGCCCGTTTCATTGTACCTGAAAACAGGATCTCAGTCATCCTGCCCAAGAGGCATGGCTCGCATGTGTCAAGCGATTCAAAATCAAGTGACTCCAAACATCCATCAGCATGGAGTTTCTTCATGCATTTTATGCCAAAATGACCTAAGCGGCAGTGCCACAAGAAAGTGGTACTATCATTATTAACTCTACATCTTTTGGCATTAATATTATCATCATGTGTATTACTATGATCGAGATTCAACGAACCATTGGGTGCATGACCATAAAGGTATTATTCATGTAAACAGAATAACCATTATTCTCTAACTTAAATGAATAACCGTATTGCGATGAACATGATCTAATCATTTTCATGCTCAACGTAGACACCTGATAACATTTATCTAGGTTCAACACTAATCTCGAAAATAGAGGAAGTGTGCGATGGTGATCTTATCAACCTTGGAAACACTTCCAACACACATCGTCACCTCGCCCTTAGCTAGTCTCCGTTCAGTGCGTAGCTTTTGCTTCAAGTCACTAATAATAGCAACTGAACCGGTATCCAATACCCAGGTGCTACAAGGAGCACTACTAAGGTACACATCAATAACACGTATATCAAATATACTTTGTTGAAGTTGCCAGCTATCATATCTACCATGTATTTGGGGTGGTTCCGCTACCATGTGACCGTTCCCCTTACAATAGAAGCACTTAGTCTCGAGGTTTGGGTTCAACCATGGGTTCCTTCATCAGAGTGACAACAGGTTTGCCATTCATGAAGTTTCCCTTCTAGCCCTTACCCTTTTGAAACCAGTGGTCTTGTTAAACCATCAACACTTGATGCTCCTTCTTGATCTCTACTTTTGCGGTACTAAGAACCGCTGACAGCACCGGGATTATCACCATCCTTTGCATGTCATAGTTCATCACGAAGTTCTAGTAGCTTGGTGATAGTGTCTAGAGAATTCCGTCAACCACTATCTCACCTGGAAGATTAACTCCCACTTGGTTCAAGTGATTTCAGCACCCAGACATTCTGTGCACATGCTCACTAGTTGAGCTATTCTCCTCCATCTTTTTGGCAAAGGAACTTGTCAGAGGTCTCATACCTCTCAACACGGGCATGATCCTGAAATCCCAATTTCAGCTCTTAGAACATCTCATATGTTCTATGGCGTTCAAAACGTCATTGGAATCCCGATTCTAAGCCGTAAAGTATGGTGCACTAAACTATCAAGTAGTCATCAGGACATCTCTGTCAGGTGTTCACAACATCCACAGACAACGTTGTAGGGGTTTGCACATCGAGCGGTGCATCAAAGACGTAAGCTTTCTGTGCAGTAGTGAGGACACTCCTCGGACTACGGACCCAGTCCGCATCCTTGCTTACAATATCTTTCAACTTAGTCTTTCTCTAGGATCGTATTAAACAGGGAGCTACAACGCAAGCTATTGATCTACAACATAATTTGCAAAGTCAACTTAGACTATTGTTCATGATAAGTGAGTTTAACTAATCAAATTACTTATAACTCCCACTCAAATTGACATCCCTCTGGTCATCCGAGCGTGACATGATCCAAATCCACCAACCCAAGTCCGATCATCACGTGAGATGAGGTGGTGTCAATGGTGAACATCTTCATGTTGATCATATCTACTATATGACTCATGCTCGACCTTTCGGTCTTCCGTGTTCCGAGGCCATGTCTGTACATGCTAGGCTCGTCAAGTCGAACCCGAGTGTTCTGCATGTGCAAAACTGGCTTGCACCCGTTGTATGCGAACGTAGAGTCTATCACACCCGATCATCACGTGGTGCTTCGAAACGACGAACCTTCGCAACGGCGCACACTCGGGGGGAACACAATTTTATCTTGAAATTTTAGTGAGGGATCATCTTATAATGTTACCGTCGTCCTAAGCAAAATAAGATGCATAAAAGGATTAACATCACATGCAAATCATAAGTGACATGATATGGCCATCAACTCGTGCTTTTGATCTCCATCTCCAAAGCACCGGCATGATCTCCATCGTCACCGGCGTAACACCATGATCCCCATCATCATGATCTCCATCATCGTGTCGCCATCGGGGTTGTCGCGCGCCCACCATGCTCTTACTACTATTGCTACCGTTTAGCGATAAAGTAAAGCATTACATAGCGCTTAATGATTGACACGCAGGTCATACAAAAATTAAAGACAACCCTATGGCTCCTGCCGGTTGCCGTATACATTGACATGCAAGTCGATATTAACTATTACAACATGATCATCTCATACATCAAATATATCTCATCATGTCTTTGGCCATATCATATCACATACATACCCTGCAAAAACAAGTTAGACGTCCTCTAATTTGTTGTTGCATGTTTTACGTGGCTGCTATGGGTATCTAGCAAGAACGCTTCTTACCTACGCAAAGCCACAACGGTGATATTTAAGTTGCTATTTAACCTTCTACAAGGACCGCCTTGTTCTGTTCCGATTCAACTAAGATAGGAGAGACAGACACCCGCCAGCCATCTTATGCAACAAAAGTCACATGTCTGTCGATGGAACCGGTCTCATGTACGTGGACATGTAAAGTTGGTCCGGGCCGCTTCATCCCATAATACCGCTGAATCAAGAAAGACTAAGGAGGGAAGCAATCTAAACATCAACGTCCACAAACCCTTTTGTGTTCTACTCGTGAAAGCATCTACGCAAGATCCTAGCTCATGATGCCACTGTTGGGGAACGTTGCATGGGAAACAAAATTTTTCCTACGTTCACCAAGATCAATCTAGGAGATGCATCTACGAGAGGAGAGTTGGATCCACATACCCTTGTAGATCGCTAAGCGGAAGCGTTCAAGAACGCGGTTGATGGAGTCGTACTCGCCGCGATTCAGATCGCCGAAGATCCTAGCACCGAACGGACGGTGCCTCCGCGTTCTTCACACGTGCAGCCCGGTGACGTCTCCCATGCCTTGATCCAGCAAGGAGAGAGGGAGAGGTTAGGGAAGACTCCATCCAACAGCAGCACGACGGCGTGGTGGTGGTGGAGGAGCGCGGGACTCCAGCAGGGCTTCGCCAAGCGCTGCGAGAGACGAGGAGGGAGAGGGGTAGGGCTGCGCCAAGAGGGAGACTTTCTCGTGTGTCTAGCAGCCCCAAAACCTCACATATATATAGGGGGAAGGGAGGGCTGCGCCCCCTTTAGGGTTTCCCACCCCTAGGGGTGCGGCCAGCCCTAGAAAACCCATCTAGGGTGCGGACAAGGGGGGGAGAGAGAGGGGGCGCCCTAGGGTGGGCCTTAAGGCCCATCTAGACCTAGGGTTTGCCCCCCTCCCCTCTCCATGCGCCTAGGAACTTGGTGGGGGGGCGCACCAGCCCCCTTGGGGCTGGTCCCCTCCCACACTTAGCCCACATAGCCTTCTGGGGCTGGTGGCCCCACCTGGTGGACCCCCGGGACCCTCCCGGTGGTCCCGGTACATTACCGATATCGCCCGAAACTTTTCCGGTGACCAAAACAGGACTTCCCATATATGAATCTTTACCTCCGGACCATTCCGGAACTCCTCGTGACGTCCGGGATCTCATCCGGGACTCCGAACAACATTCGGTAACCGCGTACATACTTTCCCTATAACCCTAGCGTCATCGAACCTTAAGTGTGTAGACCCTACGGGCTCGGGAACCATGTAGACATGACCGAGACAACTCTCCGGCCAATAACCAACAGCGGGATCTGGATACCCATGTTGGCTCCCACATGTTCCACGATGATCTCATCGGATGAACCACGTTGTCAAGGATTCAATCAATCCCGTATACGATTCCCTTTGTCTATCGGTATAGCACTTGCCCGAGATTCGATCGTCGGTATACCGATACCTTGCTCAATCTCGTTACCGGCAAGTCTCTTTACTCGTTCCGTAACACATCATCCCGTGATCAACTCCTTGATCACATATTGTGCACATTATGATGATGTCCTACCGAGTGGGCCCAGAGATACCTCTCCGTCATACGGAGCGACAAATCCCAGTCTCGATTCGTGCCAACCTAACAGACACTTTCGGAGATACCTGTAGCGCACCTTTATAGCCACCCAGTTACGTTGTGACGTTTGGTACACCCAAAGCATTCCTACGGTATCCGGGAGTTGCACAATCTCATGGTCTAAGGAAAAGATACTTGACATATAGAAAAGCTTTAGCATACGAACTACACGATCTGTGCTAGGCTTAGGATTGGGTCTTGTCCATCACATCATTCTCCTAATGATGTGATCCCGTTATCAACGACATCCAATGTCCATGGTTAGGAAACCGTAACCATCTATTGATCAACGAGCTAGTCGTCTAGAGGCTTACTAGGGACATGGTGTTTGTCTATGTATCCACACATGTATCTGAGTTTCCTATCAATACAATTCTAGCATGGATAATAAACGATTATCGTGAACAAGGAAATATAATAATAACCAATTTATTATTGCCTCTAGGGCATATTTCCAACACCTTTGAGATGCTCGAACAATTCATTGATATTGGGGAGCGGATACTTGTTCTTTATTGTCTTCTTGTTCAATGGCCGGTAATCAACGCAAAGGCGCTCCGTGCCATCCTTCTTCTTGGCAAATAGAACACCACAGCCCCAAGGAGAAGTGCTAGGCCTGATTATACCCATACGCTCTTGCTCATCGAGTTGTTTCTTCAGCTCCTTCAACTCATCAGGGGAGAGCTTATACGGACGCCGGCATGCTGGCTCGGTACCGGGCTCGAGTTCAATGACGAATTCAACTTGACGATGCGGAGGCATGCCTGGAAGCTCTTCAGGGAAAACATCTTCATATTCATTGACCACCGGAATTTGAGAGATGGCATTAATCTCGCCCTTGTCATTGAGAGAGAATAGCCTGATTGTGTTATCTCGAGAGGTGAAGATAATCACGTCTTCGTCGGAATGAGTAAGCTTGACTTCCTTATTTGCACAATCAATGTGAGCATCATGCTGGGAAAGCCAATCCATCCCAAGAATAAGATCAATGTCGGAGTTGCCGAGAACAACCGGAGAAGCCAGAAAGCGGTAATCACCCATGCGAATAGATACGTCCGAAGCGTAGACACTAGAAGCCATTAGTTTCCCCGGAGAAGTAACTTGCAGCTTTTTGGATAGATTCTTGGTGATAACATCATGCTTGGATGCAAATGGATATGACATGAAGGAACATGATGCACCTGAATCAAACAACACTTTTGCAGGAATAGAGTTAACTGGAAGGTTACCAAGTATCACATATGAAGAATTCTCTGCTTGAGCTGCATTCATCAGATTCACTCTTACTGCCTTTGGATTATGCTTGACAATAGCAATACTGACAGGTGGAGGAGGCGGAAGGCGCCTTGGGTTGGGGCACTTGTTAGCATAATAACCCTTCTGAGTGCACTTGTTGCAAACCACTTCTGAGAGAGGACGGTGATAAGGAGCACTTGACTTCGAAGCTTGAAAGTGATTCTTGGACTGATTGCTTGGGTTGGGTGGGTGGGAGAAACCACGGCCACTAGAATGCTTGTTGTTGTTGTTGGGAGGGCGGATCACTGGAGGAGGTGGAAGCCAAAACTTCTGCTGCTTTGCGACCACTTGGGAAGAAGAGGAGGAGTGAACAGCATCTCTGATCCTCTTTTTGGAAGCTTCCATCTTGAGCTGGGCTGCGTCTTGCTTAAGTTCCATGTTATAGAATTGATCAAATTCATCCGGCTCAAACAAGGTGAGAGCTAGTTGGAGTTCATCCTTCAGACCACCACGGAACTGATAAATCCTACTCTTGGCATTTGGCATGTCTTGCTTGGCATAGCGGGCAAGGTTGTGGAACTTGACATTGTATTGATAAACAAACATGGTGCCTTGCCTCAGGTTGCGGAATTGCTCACGCATACCTTCGATGACACTAGTTGGAATGTGATGAGAGGGAAAATCCTTGCAGAAGTCAGTCCACGAGATTTCACGTCCCTCTCTGGAATCTTTGTACTGCTGCCACCAATCAGCGGCTTGGTCCTTGAGTTGGAAGGCGGCAAACTTCACATAGTCCTCAGGTCTCACGTTACTGCATTCAAAGTGCTTCTTGATGTCTGTTATCCAGTCTTCAGCATCTAGAGGGTCCACACAGTAACTGAATGCCTTCGGTTGGTTTTCCAGGAACTGGTTGAGTGTAGCAAAGTGAGCTTGGTTGAACAAATTGCCTTGGCCTTGGTTCCCATGACCACCTTGATTTGCTTGATTTGCTTGAATGTTCTGCATCATTTCCATAAGCATCTGGGTGTTCTGGTTCGTCGCTTGCATAATTGCTCTCCATGCCTCAGACGGAGGAGGAGGGGAAGGAGGACGATCAGGAACTTCTTCACCCTCTGGGTTAGCGTTGGGAACCCTTTTAGGTGCCATCCTGAATGAGATGACAACTATTAGCCATTGATTGAAAATATATAAGCTGAATCAACGGCTATAAATTGCAACATAAGTCTTCACAAGAACATTCAAACAAAATGAACGAATGTAATCCACAGTTTAATGATACGACAATCTTCACGAGAAGCCACTTGGGAGAACAAAAGCTAAATAAAAACAACAAGGAGCAGATAGAACAAATACAAGATAGAAGCTTCGTTCGACATATTCGTGCTGAAAGCTTATGGAACGTGTTACAAAAGGGTTTTGCAATCCCCGGATCAGCATAGCCAAGGACCCTTTAAGATGCAACTCCCGATCGGAACAACGCCCATAAAACTACTTCACTCAATGTAGAACCCCGAACTCCATATCATGCATTCGTTTGAAGAATGCATACGAACTACTAGATGAACCCACCTATTAATTTCCGAAAGTTTCGAGTTATGCAATCAGGTGTTGGGGATATAGGGGAAGCATCGCGCACTCAACTCTAATCCTACATCCAGCTGTATGCATCCTTCAACACATAACCAGTTATTTCCGGAAACCGTTTACCTTGGACCACCTTCGAAACGCATCTGCTATACAAGCTATGGCAATACTCCCGAACTACCTCCCCAGTACTGGGTGATGTCGTGGTTATCTTGCCACAAACCGCATAGGAGAGTTTTTGATGTCGGCCGTCTTAAGTATTCCAGAACTGCTGCGATATATTTGTGACGACAACACCTCGGAGCTCAACTCCCCGGGACACTGCCACAACCCCTAATTGACAGGAGGCATCGAGAACAATGTTCTCGTCACAAAGACATCAGAACAATCCAAACAATACTCGCGTGATCCTAAAAAAATTTGGTGAATTTTTTAGAGTAGAAGAGATAAGTAATCGCCAGAAGTCCTCACCAGAGTGAAAAAATATATATAGGACTCAAAACATTTTCAAGTGTGTGCCTAGACTCAACCGTCAACGATTCGATCAAACAGTGGGGGCTTCTAGGTCGGAGAAGGCTCTGAATACCAACTTGTAATGCCCAGTATGAGATTATACCTCCTACGTGTCGAGGCACGACTTAAATGTATAAGCTCATACTAGAATGATCTCAAGTTTGGTATCTTAGCACGACTCATGTAAAATAGGGATGAAATTGCAAGAGAGTAGTTGGCTTACACTCGCCACGTCACACAATACATTACATAAGCATGTCATCATAAAAATAACATCACAGTCCGACTACGGACGAAGATCCAAATGAAAGATACCAAAAGATTATAGCCACAAGGTCCGAATCGCCCATAGTAGAAGCCACTACTGATCATCGGGATAGTGCACATAGTATCGACTACGTTCTTCATCGAACTACCAGTACAACTCTGTGCCGTCACCTGTGTAGTTCACCATAATACCTGCATCTGGTGTTGTGTAGAATCTGTGAGCCACGGAGGACTCAGCAATCCCGTTCCCGGGTAACAAAACTATCTAAGCCTTGGGTGTGGAACAAGGCTGAAGAAAAAAAAGGTTGCAGCTGCACTAGCACGAGCTTATGTGTCTAGAGCGAGAAGAGAAGTGCCACGAGCCTCAAAGTGATCACGAAGTGATCCTATCTAAGCACGTCAATCATAACCCCACCGTGTTCACTTCCCGAACCCCTTTCGGAAAATGACCGTCACGGTTACCCATGCTGGTAGTGTGTTCTGAACATGGTGTCAAGTTTTCTACAACCGGATATTAACAAATTCTCATCTGCCACATAACCGCGGGCACAGCTTTCGAAAGATCAAAACCCTGCAGGGGTGTCCCAACTTAGCCCATCACAAGCTCACGATCTGCGGAGTCGCAACTCCAAGGTGGGAAGACCCGAGTATTCTCGGAATCCCGTGCTCAAGATATTCCGACTAAGGTAAAACTAATCCAGCAAATCCTCCCGGCGTGCCGACACCCTGATAGTAGCCGCGCGTATCTTGTCTCAGGCCACGACCGGATGGGCGATTCCACAGGTTTTTACCAGCCCTTGAGTTCCCTCGAGGTGGCCCTGCAGACTCCCCAGTTTGGACCAACACTCATGTGGAGCACTGGCCCGGGTTGTTGATTCAGAAAAGGGTTTATAACTACCTATGCAAGTTTTAGTTGTTAGGCAAATGTAGAACCAATGTTGGGACTTGATGGAAAAGCTTTAGTGCTAAGCGGGCTATCGAGGGGGTCCCATAACCCCAACCGTGTGAGGAACGCAAAATCAAGGAACATAACACCGGTTTATATGGTTCCTAGGGTGGCATGAGTGGAACAAAACACCAAGCAAGAGGCTTAGCCTTCCACCCATTACCAATATATAGATGATTTAGTTTAAGAGTTTATATAGAGTGATATCCCAACAATAACTTCAACATGAAGCAAGAATCTTCAAATCTTCTCCTGCAGCTAGCAATGCTATAAGAGGGGCTGAGCGAAGCTTACGTAGCCAAACAAAGGTTTGCTAGGTTGGGTGGTTAGACAGGTTCATGGTTACAATAGGAGACTGACAAACAAACATGGGCATCGAGGCAATAAGCTAAAGAGCGAGACTTCTAGCAATAGGCAAAGATAGTAATGATATCTGGTCAGGTCATCTTGCCTGTCGAGTCGTCGATGGGATCGTAAGACGGCTCCTCATACTCAACCTCGGTAGTAACCTCGTTCTCGGTCTCGACTTCCGGCTCTACTCAACACAAGAACACAACATGGCACGCTATCAAACAAGGTGCAATGCACAATCAACATGATGTAAGTATGATGCATTTCATGGCAAGGGATGAAGCACACAAGAACAACACAAAACCACAAGTTTAAATGAGGCCGGAATCAACATATATCAAATCCGGTAAGTCCTCATATGCATATTTTGAAATTGGTCCAGATCTGAAAAAACCTTAAGTTAAAGTTGTTAAACAGCAAGTTAACATGCACCATGATGATCTACACGAAATTCTAGTCAAGTTTCATAGAAAGTTTGTTTAATTCGGAGCTACGGTCTAGAAGATATGAGCAAAACAAGACAAGCATGGCAACGGTGCAAGATGCACCCAAACATCAAGCAAACACACTCCAAACATGTTAACAACATGATATTATGATTCTACATGCAAAATCACACAAGTTTCATATAGTGCACGCTCAAAACGGAGCAACGGTTCAACACATACACACGAAACAAGATACAATGCAAAGCTGAAATTAACAGCCACATAGCAACTTTGGAGCAAGAAATATATACTCTACAACACCCAAACATGATGACAAGAAGCATCGACATGAATTAGACATATCCTACAGCAAACAACTCCATTGGAGCAACTCCATAGGAGGCATGGATCAATAGCAACAAGCTACACCAAATTGATCATGCTGTTAAAAACCTGATAGTCATAATTTATAGCAACTTGGTAGCAAGAAATAAATATGCTACAGCAAGCCATATGAGCAAGTGAGGGCATGGATGGATAGACAATAACATGGAAAACAAGGAATGATCAATGGCCACTCCAAAACATGCATGGATTTGACTAGGGCATCAAGCAATCATAGCATCAGGTTAGAACAGATTCCAGACTTAGCAGAATTTTCACTAAGTATAAAACAGTTATGTTGGCATGGCATGCTTACAAAGCATGTTTAAATCACCTCAAGGCATATCATGGAAAATGGTTTGCACCATAGCAAAGAACATATGATGGAGATTCTAAAACATATTGACATGTGACATGGGGACAAACACATCAATAGCAACGAGCACTTAAAATCAGCATCTCATAACAAGTTACATAACTTAACAGCCACATGCACTTTTGCAATAGAGATTAACATGGCAATATAAACCCTAACATGAATTCTACAGCAACCATCATGTAGAGAATTTCACTATGAACATTTTGACATATCATTTGCTCCATTTGGATAAACATGCACCAAGTTATCATATCTCAAACATGGCATGAAAATAATAAGTTGCAGCAGTTTATAACAAGTAGCACTCTTGCAACAGAGATTAGGACCTCTAGATGAACTCAAACAAGCATGCCACAATGGAACAAAACATAGATCACATCACCACGATCATTTTGACATATCATATGCACAGTTTGGACAAGCACACTAAAAGTTACAGCCATGCAAAGATGCCATCAGAAAATGCAAAACTGGGACTTAGTAAAAAAACAACCTCAAGAGGGGGGTCGGGCGGACATGTCCGGGGTGACGTGGACACGTCCGAATCGCGGATCGGGCGGAAGAAGCGGATCGGATCGGGCGTGGAGGTCGGATCCGCCCGGATCCGCTAGGGTTCCGGCCGGCGGCTGGATCGGCCGGCGAGCCGTGCGGGACGGCGGGCGGCGAGGCCCCGCGGCGCCGGCGGTGAGGGCCGCGGCGGCGGGCGGTGAAGAAGCGGGCGGCGGGCGGCGGCGGCTCGGATCCTCCCGGCGGAAGGAGGCGGGGAGCCGGGGCGGCGAGCTCGGCGAGATAGCCGGGGCTCCGGCGGGGGAGATGGCCGGCGCGCGGCGGCGGCGTTCGCCGGAGGCGGCGGGGAAGGAGCGAGCGGGCGCGGCGCCGGCAGGAGGTTTTCGGGCCGCGGGGGCCGGTCTCGGGCCCGGCGGGCCCGCGCGGTGGAAGCGGCGGCGGGGAGCGGGACTGCCACGTGGCGGCCTCCAGTTCGTCCGGCGCGCGGACGGACACGTCCGGCGGCTGCAGGAGGAGAGGAGCTAGGGTTTGGACGCAAAAATGGACGTGGGGGCTAATCTATAGGCATAGGGAACTAGGAGACTCCAAACGGGGAGCGGTTTTCGGCCACACGATCACGATTCGACGACCGAGATGATGGGAAGGGTTGTGCTGGGTTCGTGGGCTGTTGTGGAGGGGGTCTTGGGCCTTAAAGAAGAGGTTCTTTTAGCCCACTAGGTTAATCGTTGGAGTACCAAACGAACTCCAAACACGACGAAACTTGACAAGCAGCCTACACGTACCAAAACAACATCGCACGACAAGTCTCACGTCATTCCGAAAACGTTACATGGCCACGCACGAAAGAAGGACTCGGGGATGTCACGGGCACGTGTGTAGCGTTAGAACTCGAAACGGACAACGGGAAGAGGCGAGTGGAACCGGGTGCAAGTGACAACACAAATGCAATGCAATGCACATGACAACATGACGTGGATGAAATGCACGCACGCACACGAAAAAACGAAGAAACCCGAAATGAAGAAGAGCCCAAAATGGAATTGACGAAGTCAAAGTTTCATTTATTGCCATAATTGGAAAGTGTTACATATAAGGCATTACAGGGCATGTTTGAATTTGAGGATTCTAACAATGCAGGGATAGGAAATAAACATGAATATGATAGGTATGCACGTGCAAAACAGATAATTAAAAAACACAAGAATTCTGACAATCTGGGGGTTTGGTTCACAAGAATTGGGAGATCACAGGATGCAAAGAAGCATGGTGAGATTAAGTCAAACCACAAGAAGTGTACAACCTCTTTGGCGAAGCCATGTCGATCTCAGCGTGACTGGGTTGGCCGGTGAGGATGCTTTGGCTGACTTGGCTGTCGGAGGAGGGGAAGAAGATCTTAGGCGTCTGGACATGGAGCCCGAGGTACTGCTCTGCTTTGATGGAGGGTTTCATCGTTGGAGCAGCTCTGGTGAGTTATACTCCGCCGAGGCTGAAGCAGGACAAGAGAGACAATGTTAACCTGAGTGGAATTCTAATAGCATCTCCAATAGATGACGTAAAATACATAACCACAAAGTGCTAGATGTATACATCAGCCGCTCATCTCTGAACTTAACTGTCGAAACTGAATTTAACTGGCAAAACTGAACTTAACTGTCGAAACTGAATTTTGCTGTCGAAACTGAATTTAACTGTCGAAACTAAACTTAACTGTCGAAACTGAATTTTGCTATCGAAACTGAATTTTCCTGTCTAAACTAAACTTAACTGTCGAAACTAAATTTTACTGTCGATACTCAACGCACTAGAGGTGAGCCTACACGTCAGTCGACTGACCTTTTCATCTCTGGTCAGTCGATTTTCAGCCGTTGGATACGCAATCAACGGCCTGCAGTTCATCTTCAACCTCCACCCCCCTGAGCCGCCAGCCACCACCGGCCAAACAGCCGCCCCCTGCCACCCGCGGCCGGCGGTGCGCCGCCCCGCCCGCCCGGAAAACACTCCCCACCGCTGGTCCACTGCCGCCCCGGCCATCCCTGTAGGCCCCCCTCGTGCCGAGCTTTTTCTCCGGCGATCCCCACGCCACCGCCCCACCACCGCCGGCGACCACCGCCCCACCCTGAACCCTAAGATAGATAGTGGGGTACCTCTCCGGCGAGCCCCCCTCCCTGTTGCGGATGGTTCTTCCTTAACTCTGGCGAGCCCCCCCACCCCCTAAAAATCGACTGACCCAAAAGTCGATTCAGTCGACTGAAGTGTAGCTAAATCGCAGTAGCATCGCTAGCTAGAGCAAGAGCGAGAGCAGCAGTGCGAGCAAGAGCAAGAGCAAGAGCAGACCAGGCAGGGGACCGAGAGCAAGAGCAGAGCAGTAGCGAGAGTGAGAGCTAAAGCAGCAGCAGCTCCTACTGATTTGGACATCGCTGCAGAGGGAGCGGCGCCGTGGAGGAAGTGGCCGCCGCCGCCGTGGATGGAGCCGCGCCGTGTCGGCTCGGGACCGAGCGCCGGCTGCACCGTGAGGTCGAATCAAGAAGAAAATGCGGCGCTTAATGTACAACCTATTTGGTGGTGCCGATTAGGCCGCAGCTTCATCCGGGGAAATGGTGATGATGATGCTCTTCCGGTGGTGCAGGTGAAGACGACAGTGTGGGAATGGAGGTGGCGCGAAAGACGAGGGGAACATCGGGGCAGCTCCTTGGAGGTGGAGGACGGGGTGGCTGAACCGGCGGGATGACCAGATCGACGACGGATCCTCATCCGGTATGGTGGATGAGGGATGTCGAGGTGTTGCTGTGGACGACGTCGTCGAGGAAGAGGCTCCGGCTGGGAGGCGGACGGAGGAGGGTGTGGGGCTTCACGGGTTTTGCCGGCGTCGGGGTACGAATGGGTCGGCGGATGGGATAGGAGTGGGGAACCATGGCTTAGCGACGCGCTTGTCCGAAATGTGGGGTGAGTTACAAAAGTACCCCCATTGATTTGAGGCGGTTATTTCGGTTCAGGGGTATCACGAGCATTTCGCGTGTCGGGATTTCATAGGAGGTGGGAGTTTTCGCGCACGTTGAAATTTTGGAATAACAAAGAGCGGGTTGAGATGGAGGGAGTTGTTGGAGCACAACGAGAAAAATATATATTTTAAATATTTCGGGCTAACAAGGCGCGGGTTAAAGAGGCAGGAGTTTCGCAACACGATAGATAGAGACGCTAGCTTGAAATTTCGGCATAACAAGGCGCGGCTTGAAATTTTGGGATAACAAGCTTAACGTGTACAAAAAAGACAATTTAGACTAGTATGATATACTACGTACAATGTGTTTAACACGCACAACACACACACATACACCATTTAGACTAGTATAAGGTACACGTGCATTGCACGCATGAGATTTGGCAACCAAATTATGAATAAATACCACATTATAGCATGTAAGCTTTGAGTCATATATGCATGATGTAGATGTTCGTTTAATTCTTATAGTTCATTTCATTCAAAATCATCTAGTTTTTATAAGAAAGCTAATCTATTTTAAAATTCACGGAATTATGTGTTGCAAGGCATAAAGTAAAAACAAATCATGTAGAAAAACATTTGGGCAATTCTGATATGGAAGATTCTAGAACAAAGAAGAAGTGCTTGTGTTTTGAGGTTTGTGCATTATGCTTAAGTTCAACCATAGAGTCTTCTAGATTGTACATGTGGCAAAATCTGGTGGAATCTAGATGATATCCAACGGCTAGTAGTGCTCAAATTTGCCAGCTCTGCACCATCGGATTGGCCTCATCCAACGACGATCTTTCAAAGTTAAAGTTATCCGCACACTGTATAAAATATATATAATTTAATATGTGTATATATAGGGGTATAGATATAGATATGTGATGCGAAAGCCACCCATCATATCCAATTAGAATAGTGTGTCCATGCACGGATGCAATGTGGCCAAACGATGTCTGCCATGGGTATATCAGATCCAAACCAATCTGACCTTGTTCAATGTGTATACATTGCAACATGCTCGTTTCCAAACCACACTGCGCAGATCTCCGTTATATTCATGCATGCTGGGTTTCAAACATCACGATCTCTTATTCAAATATTCTAATTGAACTTTACATTGATTATGACCTCACCTAGTATTTTACACCCACACATTGGTCTTCTCTCTATAATTGAACCACTAACTTTCTCTCGTGCATGCATGCACACACACTACCAGTCGGTATTATCCATCGCACACATGCAATCTTTTTCTTCAGGTCGGTCTCCCATGAAGGCACACACACACACACACACACACACATCCCCCTCCGCATCATATCGGGCATTATTTATCTCCCACATGCAAGCACAACGATCGATGTTCCTCTATGTGTGTGTGTGTGTGTATAGCTAGGCTTTCATAGTTTTCCACATAAACCGATCAATCTATATATCTAGTGAGGTATCACCTTCTTTCCCATGTCCACATCGATCAATCTATACCTCTCTATATAGGATTACATGTATAGCTAATACACCCACATTAATTATATATCCAACGCCCCCCTATCATCATCCATGCCTTCCGCTTCATCTTTCAAACGCGCGCACAATGGCGAAGACAGGGGGCAGCAAGGGCCCTGCCCCCTAACATCACTATATATCGAGGCTAATATGAAAGTGACCATTAGAAGATTGCTGGTAAAAATGGTTTAAATTGATGAATTGGCCCTCCTCATAAAGGATTAGCAATGCTTCGACCCCTAGCTCATGGGACATTTTTCATGGCTCTGCCACTGCGCACAACAGCCCACATTCTTGCCCCCTCTCTCTAAATATCGATCTCGCAGTTGTGCACTCCTTCAAAGTCTCCCTCCACTCGGCCCCTCGCACCATCTTCTAGCCCCCTTCGGATTTTGCCACATGTACAATCTAGCAGACTCCATGGTTGAACTTAAGCATAATGCACAAATCTCAAAACAACAGTGGTTCTCCTTTGTTCTAGAATCTTCCATATCATAACTGCCCAAACTTTTTTTCTAGTTGAGCTGCCATTTTTTTTACTTTATGCTTTACAACGCACAATTCCATGAATCATAAAATATATTAAGGGCTTCCTTGAGTCAAAGGATTCTTGAAGGAATTTTGGAGTATTCTAATCCTTAGGAATTTTTCCTATCTTGGTTGTTTGATTCGTAGGATTGTAAACCATAGGAATTTTTCCATATGATTCATTTGCACTAGATTTCATAGGAAACATCCCATCAACTCAAACCTCTTAGAAAGAATTCTGCGTTTTTTCTATGCACAATCAAACACTCGTACCATCCTGTAGGATTCAAGACGACATTCCACTCTAATCCCATGTTCTTCCTATTCCCGCGTTTTGGAAATCCTACGAATCAAAGAGACCCTAGGTTTTTTATAAAAACTAATTGATTTTGAATGATATGAACTATAAGAATTAAACGAAGGTCAACATCAGGCATATATGACTCAGAGCTTACATGCTACTGTGTGGTATTTATTCGTAATTTGGTTGCAAAATCTGACACGTGCAATGCACGTGTACCTTACTAGTACTTCGAGTATGTGCAAAATACAATGGCACGCTACACAGTGTCTCTCTTACAGTCCATGAAGCCACGTGGCACATGTGGAGGCGTTGTCGCGACATCATTGTGTGGATTGATCACAGTGACGTGCTGCTGGTTCCAGAAGAATGTACTCGTCCTCCCTGAGCCGCACTGGCGGTACATGCACGAAGCAAAGATGTGCACGCACGCCACACATGCACTCATTCCCTCGCACGCACATACGGGTACATGGGCCGACGCAATTTTGTACCAAGATCCACCCCATGTGATAATTTGACGCGTGTAAAGTCCTTCACTTCATTGATGGTCAATTAATACAGCGCATGCAAATTGAGTGGACGTGAGGGCGGAAGAAAGACATTACCACTCCACTGCGCGCATGCGAGTAGTTAAATCATGGGTTGCTAGTAGTACTTCCACTGGTCTCCTTCGTATTTTGTGCCAATTTTTGACAGTAACATAATATTTACGCATCTGAGTAGTGTAGTCTACTTGAAATTTATGTTCCACTAAACTCATCGGGAGCCGTTTCGGGCCTCGAAACCAAAAACCAGCAATTAATCTTTTTACCTTGTTCCCATCACATTCGACAGTAATAGTGCTACAATTACGTGCAAGCCTGCTCACACCTACCAGTATGTACCAAACCTGAACGTGTTCCATGCAGATTTAGTACTAGTGCTAGTACTTAGGTTATAAAAAGAGGAACTACCTAACCGAAAATTACTCTACCTTCCCTCCTCATAAGTCCTCCTTCTTCGTCCGTCCTTGCCATGGCCGGTGTGCAGAGCTCTCGGTCGAGAACTACTCGTAACAAGCGAGCAGCAACCATGGCCGCGGAAAAAAAGAGGGCTCGCCGCCATGCAGAGACCTCGAAAGATCTCTCACGGGCAGGCGATAGCTCCCAGGAGCGCCCTAGACATGGAGGCGAACATGTCGAGCTGGCAGCGCTGGAGTCTTCCTCCCTCGACGGCATGCCCGATCAGCTCAATAAGCACCTCGATAAGTAGAAGGAGTTCATCCACGGCTTGGTGGAGCTGCTGAAGGAGAGCCTCAACGACATGCATGTTGAGCTCAATGAGCAGGGGGGGGTTGACCACCGGCTTGGTGATGCTGCTGAAGAAGAGCGTTGCCTCGGAGAAGAAGGCGACCGACGAAATCCTGCAACTTCAGGAAGACAAGGTGAAGCTCTACCACGAGCTCGACGTGCTGAAGGAGGAGAATGCCGACTGGAAGAAGCTGCATGAGAATAGTAGTTCCTCGATGAAGATGTTGCAGGCCCTCGTCATGGAACAGAAGGAGGAGTTGGCAAAGCTACGCATCGAGCACCCGGCTTCTGTCAAGGTACGTAATGCGGCCGTGGAACAGATGATGAAGGCTCGCGTCGAGAAATCCCGCGTCATGGACACAATGATGAAGATGGCAGAGGAGACGCGCAAGGAGATGGAGGCCGTGGAGGCGATGAAGAAGCAGTTACGGCTCCTCGGCCAGCAACCCTTCATATAGTGAGAGCAGCGCCCCAGACTTGTGTGTGCGTCTTCTTTTTTTGGGGTGATAATCCTCCTTCTTCTTTTTCTCCTGTGTTTCTTATTTTGCTTCGGGTGTTTCGTCGCACGTGTCACCTTCTCTGCGAGGCATGAATAGAACAATGCTAAAAATGAGATGACTAGCAGATTACTCCCTCTGTCCCACAATATAAGAGCGTTTTTTACACTAGTGTAGTGTCTAAAACGCTCTTATATTATGAGACGGAGGGAGTAGATCATTCTTTATCACCAATAGAACAATGACTCTTGCTAGTAATATGTAATAAGAGTAGAGAGTAGAGGATATGGCATTGGGCTGCCGTGTTTCGTGCTCCTCCGTCGTACTCCACTGGAAAACTTGAGTATACCACACGGTCCTTTGCTCCCCCTCAGGTCGTCGGCACATTTATACGAGCAGTCAAATCACAAGGCCCCGCCTTCCAGCAGTAATGAGCCGTGAAATCACAAAGGCCCCTCGTCTCTCATGAAAAGGACCAATCTAGACTGCCCCGCCCTCTAGCCTTTTAATAAATGTTGAGCGTGTCTCGTCTCATTCCAAATTACTACTACTACCACACTATATTTAATTGCAAACCTGTTCACACCGATCACAAACTAAACGGTTTCCCAGTTAGGAGTGTATTAGTAGTACTCGGTTATAAGATGAATGCACATTTCTCCTCAACTCCTCATCCACAAAAAACAATCAAGTCAATCAAGCCATAGCTAGCGTGAGTTTTGGGTCGAGAGATTTCCACCAGGGAGAGGTGAGCATGGAAGAGGAAGCACAAGAGATGTCCCGCCTCGCCGCGAAAGTAGCCGACATGTCCAGCCGCGCAGCACTAGCAGCATAGAGGTCCCGCCGCGCCGCCGAAGCAGCATGGAGGTCCCGCCGCGCCGTCGATGTAGCAGACTGGTCCGGCCATGCTGTAGAAGCAGCAGAGATGTCCCGCTGCGCCGTGGAGGCCTGGGAAAATTTCTCGTGGGCAGGCGAGGACTCTTACAGGCGCATGCATGCGATAGTCTATAGCCAGATGTATCAGATCTCCGGATGGGCGAGGATGCATGACGAGGCTACGGCGTCATCCGGGAACTGGGGGAGAGCAATGCGAAGCTCCGGGGTGAGTGCGACCTACTGTGGGCGAAGATCGCCGGAAGGGCGAAGCAGGAGGAGGAGACCGCTGCCGTGTTGCAGAGGACGGGCGTCATCATCAAGAAACTTATGGACGAGAATGCCATGCTCCGCATCGAGCGCAACAGGCTGGTGGAGGAATCCATGGATGATGCCAAGCAGCGTATTAAGGACATGAAACTGATGAAAGAGATCATCGCCCGCCGCGAGAACTAGTCTCCGCGACCTGCAACGCATAAAGAAAGTAGAGATCAACGAGCCAGATCGTTGTATGCGTCTTCCTTCTTCTTTTGCCCTTGTGTATTTCGGGGGTAGCCGCATGTGGCTTTTCTAATTATCTTCCTAATTATGTAAGACAATTATTATCCACTCTCGTCGTCCTTATATATATTCATCAGTCTTGCTATAAGTCGGAGTAGATGCTATATAGGTCCGTCGGATCTTACATCAAGATCCGTGCAAAATTTTGTTTTCAGATTTTCCTTTTTCTCTCTTAAATCTCAGTCGAGCAAGACACTGCCACGCCATTAAACAGAGGGGCGCCATTAATGGAGACCTTGGGAGAGAGGTGGACAGCAGATGGAGGTCAAAGGGCTCTCCTCCCAATAAGCACGGGCACGGGTCTGATCACACGCCTCTCGTACTCAAATAGCTACCCTGCACGGCGCCTCCTAGCTAATAAAAAAGGGTACGTGTGGCGGCACATAAATGGTAAATAGAACACCCACAGTTTCAATAATACTAGTGTTTCCGATTGTAACATGACATCACTTGTTCCAAAAATGACTTTGTTGATTGTTACTGTGTGCGCCTTCGCAAATCGGACATCAAAATTACCACAACATATTGATGCCATGTCATGGCACCAAGCCAAGTTTCATGATTTTCATGCGTGTTTCGGATTTACAAGAATTAAAAAACCAATTTTCTCAATGTTTCCAGCCGAGCCATGACGCCCAGATGTTTGAATTTCATTCCCATTTCTGACATGGGACCTAGAAATTTACCCGAGGACACACATGTGATTTTTCAACCAGCTTTGGTGCACTGGAGCATGTGCTTGTATTTAAAATTTGAATTATGCACACAAAGGTGACACGTTCCCTCTGAGAACCACGAGCCTTCTTGAGAGAAGCTCCGGTTTGCAAGAAACTTATACCAAAACTTGTTCCTACTCTACAATTTTTTTACCACTGCATGGTAGTACCATGACATGACACCATGCCAAGTTTCATGATTTTCAGGCGTGTTTTGGATTTACAAGAATTTTAAAACCAAGCTTCTCAATGTTCTCGGTCGAACCACGATACCCAGATGTTTGAATTTCATTCCCATTTCTTACATGGGACCTAGAAATTCACCCGAGGACACACATGTGATTTTTCAGTCAACTTTGGTGCATGGGAGCATGTGCTTGTAGTTCAAATTTGAATTATGCACATTAAATGACTAGAAACTCAATTCATGAATAAAAAAGGCCAAACGAACCCGGAATAATTCCAAAATTTAACAGGTCACTCATATAGTTGTATGTTGCCTCTGTAAAGAAAATCTGGCGGGAGGCAGCGTATATTGTTTCGCACACAAAGGTATAAAGAAATAAAGAAATAAGAAAATTAGCCCTACTTAATTCTTGGGTTCTTATTATTTATGCCACTAGTTGTGTATCACTACTCAGTTTTGCCATTAGAAGTTACATCTACTCAAAAAATGCCATCGATCCGTGAGATGCCTGCTCAAAAATGCAATTAGATATCTAAAAATGCCATCGTTAAGTTAATTGTTTGCTCAGAAATGCCATTAGACATTGTTATTTTCACGTCAAACCCGTTGACCATGTTACATGACAAAAATAAGCATATTCTCACAATGATAAGTTAATGGTGTCCAGCACAACACACCCCTCAAATAAAACTAAGCACCCTGGAATTCTTTGACAAAACTAAGCACCCTGAAATTCTTTGACAACTAAACTGCTGGATATATGATATTGGCCATATATATATTGTATATATATAATGTTAAGAAACGAGTGGTAGTACTATACCAACTAAAAGATTAAATGTACGAAATATAACGAGAAGAAACATAACATAGTTCTGCTGGGGGCTTAGCACAACACACCCCTCAAATAAAACTAAGCACACTAGAAATTAAATTAAGCAACTAATCTGGTAGACACTGCATTAGAACCACCATGAGCAACGACACTGCCACCTTACTCGGAGTCCTTATCCACGTCCTTGACTTCGTCCTTGTCCCTCGTCCTCTTGGACGATACTTCTTTGCTTGAACCGCACACTTGGCTCTTGCTCTTCATCCAACCCTTGTAGATATTGAAACAAAGGTAGCCATCCATTGCAGCGTAGTGGATGTGGTCTATATCTAGTACAGTTCACTGCCATGCACGATGAAGCGTGTGCGGAGGTTTCTTTAGTTCACCGTACATAGGATGAAACATGGCTCCTGCCAGGGTCAGCATTGAAGGCTGAGAGGAGGACACCAGGCGCTCCTTCTGGAGATCGAAGGGCTGGCCTACGACGAGGCCTATCCGACCCAGGATTTCCTTGTCGTTCCTAAAGTCCACAGTAACGAATTTGACTCGGCCGCCCTTGAGGAAGTTCTTAAACTCCTCGCACTCAACGTCGGCATGGCATATGTGGTAGACCAAGCATAAGTCATGCACGCAAACCTGGATCAGGGCGGGCTTCTTCTTCTCTGCCTCCTTTAGTTTCTTCTCGCTTCCCAGGACTATGGTGTACTCAACATCTAGCCCAGCGACCCACTCATCATTTGAGTTTTCGAGCATGCGTTTGAAGCAAGCAAGGCATTCTTTCACCGTTGCGGAAGAACGGGTGTAGATGACGTCAAACTCATAGCCGGTGATGGTTCTAACCTTATACTCACCGCGGATCATGGAGATTTGGGACGCCGTGGATTTGGGAGAAGGGTTAGGATTACCGGAGCTGCCGTAATGTGAAAGTACGGGACGACTAGGAGCGGTTTATCAATTGTAAAAATGTCGAGTGGGGGGGCACGTGCGAAAGGCAGGGTAGTGGCTTGCGTGGTGGATAAATGTATGCATGCACAGTACTATGGGGGCCCAATTAGATGTCATGTCTACTCGACGCCCATTTAAATGGCTTTCAATGTCATGTCAAGCATTGGAAAAATTACAGGTGATACGAAGCTTTCCATTCTCCCATGATACGGGCTTCCGAGAGCCCTTGGATCTGAGATCGAACGGTTGCATGGCGTGATTCTAGACCTATCGGTGAATATCCTATCCTGGAGGGCTATTCTGCAAATTTTCAGCAACTTAGCATGCGACCGTTCGATCTCAGATCCAAGGGCTACCAGCAGTCCATATCATGGTCGCACCAACCACGACCGTCGCCTCACTTGCGCGGTCGCGCCCTTGGAGATTTAACACAGTGCGTTAGGCTATCTGATGTTGGCATGTCATACATAGTCATCAAGGTTGGCTATAAGAGTATTTTTTGTTTACTTCTCTCTATCTCTTTCTTCATAGTATTTATTGCATGTGTCAAGGAGTGGCCTCTTCCAATGAAATGGTGCTTAGATGAGGTGCTATGGGCATTAAATGGCTTAGCAACTCAAGTCCCCAATGCATAGGTGCTTAGTTTTTTGTTGCTAAGTTTGCTTCATCTAGGTACACGCGCTTATCACCGTTTCTTCCTGGGGTCACCAAGCTAGTCTATCTCTTCTTAATTAACTTGGCACATCAGACTTTATGCCTATGTGGCAGGCTTAGCACCTGTAGGATCAAGTACAATAGTGGGCTATAAGCCCGCTTTACATGGCATTTTTGCATATGTGGGTTTAGGGTTTAGGGTTTGCATATGTGGGGGAAAGAGGCAAGGAAAAAGTGAGCATCGGGAGAGGCACCTGTATGGAGGTGGTCAGGAATCCGGCTTGGCAGTTAAAATGATAATGGCAAGTCAAATCACTGGGCCCCACCTGTCCAACAGTAACTCACTGTCAAATCACACAGCCCTACATTTGCATCAGCCTACTCCCTCATCTTCTCGCCTCTATGTCGAACCAACTAGGCAGAACTGCCCCACCTACCGCGCGGGAAAAGCCCCGCCCTCGACTTTTAAACAGTATAGTATAATAATTTTGTATCCATGGATTGCGTCATGGAGCAAAGCCTCAAGAAAATGGCGGTACACATGTACGGAGTATACAGCACGTCCGTCGCGTTCGCGTCGCACCCCAGACGGTCGGTCGGTCTGGCATGCCGCTCTCCGAATGGAATGCGCGTCATATTGCATTTGCACACACATGTGGCACCGCAATTAAGAACCGACCATATGCACACTCCCCGGCCCCACAAGTCGGATGAGTTAATAGAAGTACATACGTTGGTACCTGGACGATCCCTGCAAGACATGGAAGATCAGTTCGTCCATGCATGTGACCAGACTCCAGCAGACACGCTTGGATTGGCTATCGTCTACATATTGTGCATGCTGTGTTGTACATGGTTGTAGTTCTGGTGAGAAATCTAAAAAAGGTTTCTTGTCATCTCGCAAAATTAGGTGTCATGTGCTTCGGATCACTGCGAGGGTTAAATAGCGACAACTGAGTTGGGCTAGTCACTGGGGGCACATGCACGAAGACTACTCGACTGCCATCTATGTCAAGCCGGCTATGTTAATTAGGACATCTATCGACGGACCCCTTTTCTACACATATATCTTTAATTTGAGCTTTGATCCTCGTCTAGTTTGTCCGTCGGGATTCACCGTGTCTCCTTTGTGGTTATGATTTCTTGTCATGTGGCATTTTTTCGTGTTATATGTTATAATCCAGTGCTTCAGATCAAAATGATGACAACTGCGCCTCCGGGGCACGTGCATGGAGACTTCTCGACAGTCATTGCCGAGGTCAAGCCGGCTCCAGCCGGTGGACAAAAGAAAACTAGTACTCCACTATATAGTCAGGAGCCTTCATGCTTGCTTGCTAGTGTTGCTCTCTTCACACTGTCTCGTCTTCTCCAGATCTAAACACGACGGCGGTGGCCACACACACACTCTCTCTCTCTACTCAAGGCTGGTCACAGATCTAGCTGGATCCTCTCCGCCGGGGAAGGTGAGAAGGTGCAACGTTCACGCGGTCGTCCTCGGCGACGGCTCTTACCCACTGCCGGTGCGTCCAATCAGCGTGCCTTGTCGTTCTCTCCCAAGCATCGCTGGCGAGGGAGGGCCTCCCACCCCTTCTTCCTCGTTGTCGTAGTGTGGGAAGATCCAGCCTCCCACCGCCCACCTAGCGACATCCTGGCGACCCTCAGGTATAACTTCCTTCGAAACCGGCCTTGCTCTACTTCCCGAGCTCCTAACGTCGCTGCATTTGTATCTTTTACTATTTCTCACCCCCCCTCGTGTAGATAGGATCGATCGACTGTTCGAAAACTACCTAATTTTTTACTATTAAGAGGTAAAACTAGTTCATGCACTCGAATCTAGTAGTACTTGGTTCAAACAAGGAAGAAAGGGAATCGGGGTGGGGCAAGATTTGTTACCTGAATCCAGGACTTGGTCGAAAGAGGAAATAATGGGGGCGAAAAGTAGCAGAGACTGGCTATCCAACTGGTCTCTAGGTCTAATAGGGAAATAAAGGGAACACAATATAAACTTAATATAAACCCGATCTATTGGTTGAAAAAGGAAAGAAAGTGGGTATGGGGGACAAGTCAACAGAGTAAGTCCATCACTAGATTTGCTAGCCTCACACAGTATAAGGTGGCTATATACCGAACAAAAATGGGACCAACCCAGATATCTTCTTCTAATGTTTGTTGCCCCGAGCCACTCTTATGTTATGCCACTGGTAAAATGTAGCAGTCACACTGTTAAAAGTAAGGACACGTTAAACCAATGTTGTTTTCAATGTAATGCCTCCAGTAATATGAATCAATGGCACTTTTTTTCATGTCCTGCTAAATTTTCCCATTAAGATAAGTTGCTTGTTTTCGTTTTTTGATGAAAATGGAACCGGGGCTGGAGCCCTTTTCTTAAAAAAGAAGAAGAAGCTGCTAGCTCATGGGACATTGCTTCATTTTAGGTGAACTGGACCAAAAGGTCCCATGAATTGAATCATCCATGTTGGTGACTGGTGGCATCCCTTCTATGATGGCGTTGACTGCAGATATGGTTCCCATCATGAGGTATGTTCCTTTTTGGTCTGACCGTTTGCCAAAGATCCTGCATGTTGATCTTGCTCTTGTGCTATTGTTTTGGCATTGCCATGATAAAGCAGTAGTGTTATTATTTTGCACCTTAATCTAGTGGCACTATTTATTTGAGGCAATGTTTTGGCACCGCTAGTGCCACCGTTTTTTTATATATATCGAAAGAGGGGGTTCCCTCCGATTTCATTAAAGAAACCCAACCATAGAGAACCATTATCTGACAACATCTCAGTGTAAACGGGCAGTTATGCAACTACTACTAGAGCAGACTGAGTACTAGCAAGAGACAAGTTTGCCACATAATCTAGGCAGGTAGGGGGATGCAGCACCAGCTCGACCAAGTCTGGATTACAACCCAAATGCTACCACAAAAATATAAGGGGGAAGATAGGGACTGAAAGAGCCAGCTTCAGCATCCCAGTCTAAGCACCCCCGACCTTCATCTTTGCGACGCACGGTACACCTCATTTGCCACCTGCTCGACCCTAGTGTCATTGATAAAATGAAGTAATAATACAGTTAAAAACTTAAAATAGAGCGAGAGTCCTCTCTATCATTTCATTTTCAATGTAGATAAAGAAAGTGCTTCTCTTTGTTAACGTATGTTTCATCAACTAGTCCCATTGCTAATGTTTAAGCGTTTCTGCAAACTGGGGTGCTTAATTTTAGGTTATCTGCACAAAAATAGAGATTTGAATGTCTCAAGGCCCCTCCTTGTACTACCGTTGTACACTGATGTTCATCACTGGCAGAAGGTGTATCGGGGAGACTTGGGTCGATTTCCAGTATGATGTAATATTTTCTTTTGTTTATTAGTGTATGTTTCATGAACTAGTTCTACTATAATCTAATCATGCCTTTTCATTATCTGTGCAAACAGGGTTATTCAGCTGCATTTTGGTGGAATTGCACAAATGTACGGATGGAACCGGCATATATGCAGAGTGAGAGGTGCCAAGTAAAAATTACCGACACCAACCCTGCTCCATCTAAGCATTGGCATCCACCACCATCAGTGGGATGTGTGGCGCTCATTGTGGAGTATCGATCCCAGATGGAGCATCCACCAGAGATTGTAGGATCGAGCATCTACAGGGTGCCATTTGTGAGGGTGTCGTGCTAGAGCGAGCCGGTGGAGTCTTCGTCGACCGAACCCAACTGCAAGAGGAGAAAACCAGTTGGCCCGACGACGCTTCCCCGCCATCCTCTCGCTCGCCGTTCACATCGTCTCACGGGGCGGTTGTTTGCCGCCGAGGAATAGGAGGGATCCCCCCCAGACCAATAGTCGGGCAGGTTGTGAATTGTCAGGAGGAGCTTAGGGTTGTTAGTATTTGCAGGTTGTGAATTGTGTTTTGTGTTGTGTATTTTGAGAGTACTTTCAGATATGAATGACTTTTGAATTTCGGATTTGCAGTATTGAGCATATGAAGTATTTTATGAATTCTAGAGATCTATTTTTAGCACTTAAAAAAATGTAGTTTCATAGGAGTATAAAACTGTAGACAATGTGATTCTCAGAGAAGAAACATCAAGTTTCAGTTTCAGATAAGAAACTCCAAGTTCAGTTTCAGATAAGAAACTGCAACTTTCAGAGGTAGAGCATTTATATTAACACGGCCTTTTCAAACAGTGTAAACATCATGCTGGAAGTTTTATTCATGGTTGAAACTAGAACTACCAGCCAGTTAACATCATGCTGATCAACATTCATGCATAGCACATCTTCATATGATGCACAGTCAAAAAGATATACTATTTCCAAAATGCCCACGCAATGTCGAGTGTGCGAAAAGCAGAGAAAACAAGGGACGAAGTTTTGGCTACTGTAGGACGTGGTGTGCGTAGATGACAATTGGGACCCACATGTCAATAAAGGCAGAGGCAAAAAATTTGGAGATATTTTCTCTGCACTTAAAAAACGTAGTTTCATAGGAGTATAAAAGTGCAGACAATGTGATTCTCAGAGAAGAAACTGCAAGTTTCAGTTTCAAATAAGAAACTCCAAGTTCAGTTTCAGATAAGAAACTGCAACTTTCAGAGGCAGAGCATTTATATTAACACGGCCTTTCCAAACAGTGTTAACACCATGCTGGAAGTTTTATTCATGGTCGAAACTGGAACTACCAGCCAGTTAACATCATGCTGATCCACATTCATGCATAGCACATCTTCATATGATGCACAGTCAAAAAGATATGCTATTTTCAAAATGCCCACACAATGTCGAGTGTGTGAAAAACAGAGAAACGAGGGACGAAGTTTTGGCAAGTGTAGGATGTGGTGTGCATAGATGACAATTGGGATCCACATGTCAATAAAGGCGGAGGCAAAAAATTGGAGATATTTATCTGCACAGGTGGAATCGAACCCGGGCGGAACAGCTGTCGGGTAGTGTCACTCGGCCACTGGGCTAGTTTAGTTGTTTCGCTACGAATAAGGCACTTCGTCAGGTGGTCGGATCTCGCGCCGTTGCTATCTGTCGTTGTGAACATGCTGAACAAACGAGAGGGATCTGGAGAGGACTATACGTGGAGAGGCGGACAGTCGGGATCCACCAGGTCTATGGCCGCCGTACGCAAGCAAGTGCCTCATTGAAAAAATACTTCCTCCTAATGCTATACTGACGTTGGGACCCATGGGTTTGTCAACATAGTTACATTTTTTAGGTGCTTCAACGTAGTTACTATAGGAGATAAATTCACAACGAAGCCGGGGAGCTGGAAGGTATCATTTATTATCACTGGGGCAGCATGTATCAGCTGGGTTTTGGGCTGCCCCATCTAGGCTTTCTTTTTTAACATGCGCAGCCCACAACCTCGGATGGGAGGTCCATAGGCCTGTTTGTATTTTCTTGAGGGTCGTCATGTATCGACCGGCCTATGGATCTCCCATCTGAGGTTTTATTTTTCCTGAAACATCGACAGCCCAATTTTTGTATTTCTTTTTAAGAAAACACAGAGGTCTGTTCTATTTTTCTATATAAGAATAGGAACGCCTGGTCCAACTTATGTTTCCCTTCTAACTATATTATATATATTTAAATTATTTTTTATATTATTATATATTATTGTTATTGTCATCATATATTTAACAGATACTTACATATGTGTAACACCCCAAAAATTTAACCATGTTTTGATAATTAAAATTTTGCCAGCTAATTAAAATTTTGCAATTATGCTGGATGTTTCTTTTAATTTCAGGACCTTTCTGTTCCTGTAGTGTTGGAGTTTCTACCACTAGTGAAAACTTTCCAACCATTATGTTAGACTCTCTTATTCTCTCCATTAAACTTTTCTGTCATCAGGAGTATTAATTATATAATTGTCTCCCTAAATTTTCTCTCCTTTAAAAATGGTTTCCCTTAGTTTTAGGGCCCTTTTGAACTACAACCCTTTGATAGGTTCATCTAGAATTCCAACCAAAAATTGGAGATGTCATGTGATGTTGTTAGATCACTTTTATGCAAGCATATATTTTATTCTTCTAATATTTTGAGCCCCACATCAAGATTTCAAATCTGGTCCAATGGGCAGTTCTGCACCACAACCCCATTAATTATTTCTTTAGAGCTTCCACCAAAATTATGGGATGTTCATAGGAGTATACTATTCAACTTTATGCAAAAAAAACCAGAGTAGTCCTTTAGAAAATTTGAGTGAAACAACCTCATTTCCATTCTGGTCCAGCATGGTGATTTGTACATCAACCACCATTTAACCTTTCCCCCTAGCTATGATTCCTTTTCCTACTTGTAGGCCATCCTGTAAAACCCTTAAACCCAAAAGAATGGACCCATTGGAAGATTTTTGATTCATGAAACAATGCCCTTCACTTTCTGTCCAGAACTGAACATTTGCAAAACTTGCAGTAGCAAGTTTCTGGTTTTGCCCAACTAGCTTTGCCATCATCTCATTCACCTAAAGAAACTCTGATCTGGAGATTTTGGCCACCCTAAGTGTTGCCTAGTGGCCTCTAGCATTTTCGCAAACACCTGAGGTGCATGGCCAGTTTGGCATGATCTTTACTTTACACTGTGACCTTGCCCTTCCATACATGCTGGCATGTCCACTAATCTCCCTCAAGCCTCTAACCTAGCCCTGCTAATTCCCAGCCTTATCCAAGCCCTGTGGCATGCTCTAGCATTTTGTCGAGCAGTTCGCGTGCGTGCTCTGGGCGCACCCAGAGCGCACGTTTTGTACGGGCGTGCACCGAGCCGCCGCGTCCCTCTGCCGACACCCCGCGCCGTTCTGGCCGCTGCACTCGCACCGCCTGCATGCCTGTCCTCTCCCCCACTTGTTGGATTTTATATTGATATACATTTATTTCTAAAATCATTTGAATGTGACTCGAAATTTCCGGATTAAAAACAGTTTGGACCGCACCGAAATATGCAAAATTTCGTATAATTTTTTAACCGTGTCCACAATATGGGCTGTAATACTAACAAAAAGAATATGGGCTCCAAAAAAAGCTTAAGAATTAGCAAATGAGATGTAAATTATTAGAAATAATGGCAGATGGGTTGTATGATGTTTTCCACAGATTTGAGGTTTTCCTAAAAAAAGGTTGATGCACAAGCGGTGACTGTTGGATGTCCATCCAACGGCCGTCGTGCTTCTTCAATCTCTGCTCTTCCTGCTCCAGCCGCTCAAACAAGCGCTGGCGGGACTGCCCGCTCCCTCCTCCCCGCGGCCGGCTGTGCTGCCGCGCAGGCCTCACCACCCCATCGTACTCCCATCGCTGGCCTAGCCGTCCCACTACTCACCCACACCTGCTGTTATTCTCCAGTGATGGCAGATGAATCAGTGAATCCTCGTACAGTCGTACTCCCCTCCGTGTGGGAAAAAACTGCCAAGTCTTCCCTGCCTCTGTGTCGTTCCCTTCCTAGGCCTCGCCGTCGTCCACCGCCCTGGTGCTCTCGGTGCGGCCTGGTCAACGTGGTCAATGAACGACATGCATCTGAAGTGGACTGTACGTCGAGAGGCTGACAGCTGCGTCCACGGCTGCACGCAAGGAAATGCCTCCTTATTACACGCAAAATGATGATTCCTCCACCTGACATCTGGGACCCACCGAAAGGGCCTCCGTATTTCGCAAAAAAATGTTACCACCGCTGACATCTTGGACCCACCAGCAATATCTTCGCACGCAAGGAAGTGCCTCCTTATTACGCACCCAAAAAATGAATACTCCCCCTACTGGTTGGGACCCACCTTGGTGGGAGGCCGACTTGTGGGCCTACTAAGTTGACGGGGACGGAGTGCTTTGTCAACTTAGTCAATATAAATGATTCTAGCTGCAGTGACCGTACGATGTCCATCCAACGGCCGTAGTGCTTCTTCAACCTATGGTCTTCTTGCTCCAGCCGCCCAAAGTAGCGTCAGTCGTGCCCGCGTGCTCCTGCCTCCTGTGCCCGGTGCTACCTCTTGAGCTTGCGTTGTATTCCCTCAAAGAGGAAAGGGAGATGCAGCACAGTAGCGTAAGTATTTGCCTCAGTTTTTGAGAACCAAGGTATCAATCGAGTAGGAGACCACACGTGAGTCCCTCGCACCTGCACAAACAAATAAGAACTTTGCAGCCAACGCGATAAGGGGTTGTCAATCCATTTACGGTCACTTACGAGAGTGAGATCTGATAGAGATGATAGTTTATATTTTTGGTATTTTTAGTTTAGTAAAACAGCAAAATAAAAGCGGGGGCCATAAAGTAGATGTAGATTGATATGTTGAAAATAGACCCGGGGGCCATAGTTTTCACTAGTGGCTTCTCTCATGATAGCGATATTCTACGGCGGGTAAACAAATTACTGTCGAGCAATTGATAGAAAAGCGAATAATTACGACACTATCTAGGCATGATCATTGTATATAGGCATCACGTCCGAGACAAGTAGACCGACTCCTGCCTGCATCTACTACTATTACTCCACACATCGACCGCTATCCAGCATGCATCTAGTATGTTGAGTTCATACGAACAGAGTAACGCCTTAAGCAAGATGACATGATGTAGAGGGATAAACTCAAGCAATATGATATAAACCCCATCTTTTTATCCTCGATGGAAACAATACAATACAATATGCGCCTTGCTGCCCCTACTGTCACTGGGAAAGGACACCGCAAGATTGAACCCAAAGCCAAGCACTTCTCCCATTGCAAGAACTATAGATCTAGTAGACCAAACCAAACCAATAATTCAAAGAGACTTGCAAGGATATTATGAGCACACATAAAAAGTTCAAAGAAGAACCAAATATCTTTCATAGATAACCTTGATCATAAACTCAAAATTCATCCGATCTCGACAAACACACCGCAAAAAGAGATTACATCGAATAGATCTCCTCAAAGACCGAGGAGAACTTTGTATTGAGATCCGGAGAGAGGGAAGAAGCCATCTAGATAATAGCTATGGAACCGAAGGTCTGTGGTAAACTACTCACAAATCATGGTGAGGGCGATGATGATGATGGTGAAGGCCTCCGTGATGGATCCCCCTCCGGTAGAGCTCCTGAACAGGCTCCAAGATGGGATCTCCACGGGAACAGAAGCTACAGCGGTGGAATTAGGGTTTTCTCTCTGTATATGGAGTTTCAGGGGTACGTGGGCCTATATAGGAAGAAGGAGGGCACCAGGGGCCACTCGAGGACGCCTCGAGGCAGGGGTCGCGCCCTGGGAATGGGGGCGCGGCCCCCACCCTCGAGGGCGGCTCCTCGATCCTCTAACGTGATTCTCAAACTTCCTGTGCGTGTTTTTCTCCAAAAATATCTCTCGCGAAGGTTTCATTCCATTTGGACTCTGTTTGCTATTCTTTTTCTGCAAAACCCTGAAACAGGCAAAAAACAACAATCTGGACTGGGCCGTTGCGTTAGTAGGTTAGTCCCAAAAATGATATAAAAGTGAATGATAAAGCCCATTAAACATCCAAGACTTCATAAATAATAGCATGGAACAATAAAAAATTATTGATACGTTGGAGACGTATCAAGCATCCCCAAGCTTAATTCCTGCTTGTCCTCGAGTAGGTAATTGATAAAGAAAGAATTTTTGATGTGGAATGCTAACCAATATAGTTTTTCAATGTAATTCTCTTAATTGTGGCATGAATGTTTAGATCTGAAAGATTCAAGATAAAAGTCTATATTGACATAAGAAATAACAATACTTCAAGCAATAGTAACAAAGCAATCATGTCTTCTCAAAATACTATGGCTAAAGAAAGTTATCCCTACAAAATCATATAGTCTGGCTATGCTCCCTCTTCATCACACAAAATATTCATACCATGCACAACCCCGATTTCAGCCAAGCATTTGTTTTCATACTCTATCTTTTCAAACCTTTCAACTTTCATGCAATACATGAGCGTGAGCCATGGATATAGCACTATGGGTGGAAGAGGGAGATAGTCTCACATCGACTAGGCATATCAACGGGCTATGGACGTGCCCATTAATAGATATCAATGTGAGTGAGTAGGGATTGCCATGCAACGGATGCACTAGAGCTAAATATGAATGAAAGCTCAACAAAAGAAACTTGTGGGCGTGCATCCAACTTGCTTGCTCACGAAGACCTAAGGCATTTGAGGAAGCCCATCGTTGGAATATACAAGCCAAGTTCTATAATGAAAATTCCCACTAGAATATGAAAGTGACTAAACATGAGACTCTCTACAATGAAGAACATGGTGCTACTTTGAAGCACAAGTGTGGAAAAAAGATAGTAGCAATTGTCCCTTTTTGTTTTCTTTTTTTCTTTTTTGGGCCTTTCTTTTTTTCTTTGGCCTTTAAATTTTTTTGCGGAGGGGCTTTATAGATTTAGCCTTTCCTCCAATGGGACAATGCTCTAATAATGATAATCATCACACTTTCATTACAATTCGATATTACAACTCGATACTACAACAACAAAGTATGACTCCATATGAATGCCTCCGACGGTGTACTGGTATGTGCGATGAAACAAGAGTGACATGTATAAAAGTTATGCATGGTGGCCTTGCCACAAATATGATGTCAACTACATGATCATGCAATGGCAATATGACAATATGATGCGTGTCATATGAACGGAACGGTGGAAAGTTGCATGGAAATATATCTCGGAATGGCTATGGAAATCTCATGATAGGTAGATATGGTGGCTGTTTTGAGGAACAATATGGTGGCTGTTTTGAGGAAGGATATATAGTGGTTTTATGGTACCGGCGAAAGTTGCGCGGTATAAGAGAGGCTAGCAATGGTGGAAGGGTGAGAGTGTGTATAATCCATGGACTCAACATTAGTCATAAGAACTCATATACTTATTGCAAAAATTTAGGAGTCATCAAAACAAAGCAATCAACAAATGCTCCTAGGGGGGAGGTTGGTAGGAGTTAACCATCCCGCGCCCCCGACCTCCACACAAAGGTTGGCACTCTACAAATACCTCATGCTCTAACTTCGTCACATAGCGGTTCACCATACGTGCATCATACGGGAATCACTAACCTTAGCACAAATATTTCTCAATTTAAATATAACTCCACTAGCATGACTCTAATATCACTATCCTCATGTCTCAAAACAATTATCAAGCATCCAACATCTCATTCTATTCAATGCACTTGGTGTGATTTTTTTACTACATTGACATTGGATGTTTATCATGTGAAGACTAGTTTATTTAGCCTAAACACTTTACCATGCTGTTTTAATAGACTCTCAAATAGATATAAGTGAAGCATGAGAGTTCAACAATTTCTACAAAATATTACCACCACTGTGCTCTAAAAGATATAAGTGAAGTGCTAGAGCAAAAACTATTCAACTCAAAAGATATAAGTGAAGCACATAGAGTGTTCTAATAATTTCTAGGCCATATTTAACTCACTCAAATAGGTGTGCACAGAAAGGATGATTGTGGCAAACTAAAAAGCAAAGACTCAAATTATACATGACGCTCCAAGCAAAACACATATCATGTTGCGAATAAAAATATAGCTCCAAGTATAGTTACCGATGGATGAAGACGAAAGAGGGGATGCCTTCCCGGGGCATCCCCAAGCTTAGGCTTTTGATTATCTTGAATTTAATTGGGGTGCCATGGGCATCCCCAAGATTAGGCCTTTGCTACTCCTTGTTCCATAGTCCATCAAAGCAATATTCAAAACTTGAAAACTTCACAACACAAAACTTAGACAAAAATTCTCGTGAGATCCGTGAGTATAAGAAAACAAACCACTACTCAAAGGTGCAGCAATGAATTCATTCTTTGTTTATATTGGTGTTAAACCTACTGTACTCCAACTTCTCTATGGTTGATATCCTCCAATACTACTCATAGATGCATCGGAATAAGCAAACAACACACGTAAAACAGAATCTGTCAAAAACAGAACAGTCTGTAGTAATCTGCAGGGTTCGCCTACTTATGGAACTCCAAAAACTTCAAACTAAATTGGTAAATTTGCGCAATTTGTCTAAATATTATCTGCAAAAAGAATCAACTAAAAAGAATGCCCCATTAGAATCCCACGACTACTTTAGCGAGCGCTAACGATTCTGTTTTTCACAGCAAGATCATATAAACTTCACACAAGTCTTCCCAAAGGTTCTACTTGGCACCAACACTAAACAAAACATGAAACCACATCTAATCAGAGGCTAGATGCAATATTTATTCCCTAACAGCAACAAAAACAAAAAACATAAAATTGGGTTGCCTCCCAACAAGCGCTATCGTTTTACGCCCCTAGCTAGGCACGATACAAGATATATCTAGGTATTGCCATCCTTGATCTTCACCCTTTTAATGGTGTCGAATCCGGGAGGTTCTTTACGTTTCGCTTCATATTCGGAAATCTTTACATCAAAAGCATCCAACCGCTCATTACAAAGAGTAATCAACATATTCATGCGGTGGAGATTCCCACTAACACTTTTAAGAGGTTCAAGAGATTTTTGTAATATTTTTGTTACTTTGCAAATTTTCTCAAAAACTTGCGTCCCTTCCGGGGTTGAAATTGACCCTTTTTGGGGAGGTAGTGTTCCCACTATCCCCTCTATAATTTCATGCGCGGTAATAGGATCAACTTCAATAAAATTCCCTTTGGCAACGCAATCCAAGAGTTATGTGTGAGACATATTCAACCCAACATAAAAATTGCGAAGCAAGATTCTAAAATTCACCTCTAAGGTGCACTTACGATAAGATTACATCATCCTAAACCAAGCATCTTTTAAGTTTTCTCCTTGCCTTTTCTTGAAGTGAAGTACTTCAAACTAGGGGGACAAAGGAGTGGATAAGGGGTTGGCCATAATGACAAGCAGGCAATTCAACACACACAAGCAGACAAGAAGCAAGCAAACGATAAACACACGACGGAAGAAGGGCGAATAAAACGGCAAGGGTGAAGTGGGGGAGAGGAAAACGAGAGGCAAATAAATGTAATGCAAAGGATAAGGGTTTGTGATAGGTACATGGTATATGACTTTTGCGTAAGCCTCCCCGGCAACGGCGCCAGAAATTCTTCTTGCTACCTCTTGAGCTTGCGTTGTATTCCCTCGAAGAGGAAAGGGAGATGCAGCACAGTAGCGTAAGTATTTCCCTCAGTTTTTGAGAACCAAGGTATCAATCCAGTAGGAGACCACGCGCGAGTCCCTCGCACCTGCACAAACAAATAAGAACTTCGCAGCCAACGCGATAAGGGGTTGTCAATCCGTTTCCGGTCACTTACGAGAGTGAGATCTGATAGAGATGATAGTTTATATCTTTGGTATTTTTAGTTTAGTAAAACAGCAAAATAAAAGCGTTAAAAGTCAAGTAGATGTAGATTGATAGGTTGAGAATAGACCCGGGGGCCATAGTTTTCTCTAGTGGCTTCTTTCATGATAGCGATATTCGACGACGGGTAAACAAATTACTGTCGAGCAATTGATAGAAAAGCGAATAATTATGAGACTATCTAGGCATGATCATTGTATATAGGCTTCAAGTCCGAGACAAGTAGACCGACTCCTGCCTACATCTACTACTATTACTCCACACATCGACCGCTATCCAGCATGCATCTAGTGTATTGAGTTCATATGAACATAGTAACGCCTTAAGCAAGATGACATGATGTAGAGGGATAAACTCAAGCAATATGATATAAACCCCATCTTTTTATCCTCGATGGCAACAATACAATACGTGCCTTCCTGCCCCTACTGTCACTGGAAAAGGACACCGCAAGATTGAACCCAAAGCCAAGCACTTCTCCCATTGCAAGAACTATAGATCTAGTTGTCGGTGTACAAAAACAGGGGTACGCTTTTTGTACCCCTATGACTGTGCACGGGCAGTCTGAGCCACGGGCACCACCACAGCAAGCACAACAAGGGAGGTGAGCCGAGGTAAGACCGAAGCTTGATGGAACTGGAGCAACGCCAAGAACAAGACCACAAAGAGCAAAGTGACGAAGTGGCTTCCCCTGGCAAGATCCTTGCCGGGAGCCAGTTTCAGCAGCCGTGGCAAGATCCTTGTCGGGGCCGGCTCAGGCAGCCCCAGCAAGACCCTTGCCGCGGCAGCTCGCTCCCCTCCTACGGAGCGGATCACCCTGGAGTCCACTGCCCCCATGGGGCAAGGATTCGGGAGATATCCCCGTGGTGGCATGCAGATCTTTGTGAAGACATTCAAGGACGGATACACACACTAAGAGGACGACGACCCTTGGCGGGATCCCAGCCAAGGAGGACCACAAGGCCTCCGGCAAGCACCATGCCGGGGATGACAGCAGGCACCGCGGCAAGACCCTTGCCGGGGGCCCCGGCAAGGCCCTTGCCGAAGACACCCGCAGGGCCACCGCCAGGCCCGCGCCAACTAAGCTTCTACCGCCCCATGCAGCTGCCGACCCAACCAGCTGGGCAGGCACCTGCGTGGCGACATGCAGATCTTCGTGGAGACCCGCCATTGCGCCACCTCAGCTGCCTGCCTGCCTACATGGCACCCTAGGCACCGTTGGCCAGGGCGCGTGTCAACACAAGGTGGAGCGGCGACGGACAAGACGGACGTCTCCCTTCGTCCCCGATAAAGCGAGGTCACCAAAGCTAAGCGCATTAGATGCGCCTTGTCATGTAATGCGAGGGATAACCTCGCATCACTGTACCCTTTCCACCTCCTGTGTGCCACTGTGGCAACCCCTTTTTCCTATAAAAGGAGGCCTGAGGCGACCAGGAGAGGGATTCGGCTTTTTAGAACTCGTCACGACTCCGCTTTTGGAGCTCCTCACTAGCTGAAGAACACAAACATATAATCCACCAAAGCAGGAGTAGGGTTTTACGCATCTTTGCGGCCCGAACCTGGGTAAAGGAACCGTGTGCTAACTGTTAGATCCGCTCTTCTCTCAACCCCGCGCCCCGCAACCGTAGTAGGGATTCTTGTGATCCCATAGGTGTCGATCCAAATACACCGACTTCTTTGGTGCGCCAGGTAGGGGGCGCAGTTGTGAGAATCGGTTCTAGCAGTTGGCCCGACACTCTTTCGTCTTTGTTGCTCTTTAAGAAAGAAGGAGGCCGGAAGATCTGCGCTCGAGCGGCTACAAATAGAAGCTAAGTTACATCGAACCCTAGATATTTCTATCCTATTATTTAAGGTAGTTATCCTCGGAGCTGTCGTTCTTTGTGCAAAAAGAAACCTGCACGCAAATGGGGCCCTTCCCGATCGACAATGCCCTTGCTCTGTTTCGAGTCCGCTCAACAGTTCAAACGGCTCCGTTGGAAACGGTAGGGCAGCCTTCCGCAATTGGCAAGGCTCTCGACTCTAACTCGAGTCAAACTCGACAGTTTGAGCGGCTACGTTGAGGGCGGCAAGGTGGCGGACCCGGCAGCACGCTCACCCGGCAGGCCAATGGGGACCCGTCCCCAAGACGACGCCTTGGGTTTTTCGCGCCGGCAAGCCTACCCAATTAGCGTAGGGTGGACACACAAAGAGGCAGCAAATAGGAAAATAACATGCATAATTCCATAAATATTTCTGTTGGAAATATGCCCTAGAGGCAATAATAAATTGGTTATTATTATATTTCCTTGTTCATGATAATTGTTTATTATCCATGCTAGAATTGTATTGATAGGAAACTCAGATACATGTGTGGATACATAGACAAACACCATGTCCCTAGTAAGCCTCTAGTTGACTAGCTCGTTGATCAACAGATGGTCACGGTTTCCTGACCATGGACATTGGATGTCGTTGATAACGGGATCACATCATTAGGAGAATGATGTGATGGACAAGACCCAATCCTAAGCCTAGCACAGATCGTGTAGTTCGTATGCTAAAGCTTTTCTAAATGTCAAGTATCTTTTCCTTAGTCCATGAGATTGTGCAACTCCCGGATACCGTAGGAATGCTTTGGGTGTACCAAACGTCACAACGTAACTGGGTGGCTATAAAGGTGCACTGCAGGTATCTCCGAAAGTGTCTGTTGGGTTGGCATGAATCGAGACTGGGATTTGTCACTCCGTGTGACGGAGAGGTATCTCTGGGCCCACTCGGTAGGACATCATCATAATGTGCACAATGTGATCAAGGAGTTGATCACGGGATGATGTGTTACGGAACGAGTAAAGAGACTTGCCGGTAACGAGACTGAACAAGGTATCAGGATACCGACGATCGAATCTCGGGCAAGTACTGTACCGATAGACAAAGGGAATTGTATACGGGGTTGATTGAATCCTTGACATCGTGGTTCATCCGATGAGATCATCGTGGAGCATGTGGGAGCCAACATGGGTATCCAGATCCCGCTGTTGGTTATTGACCGGAGAGTCGTCTCGGTCATGTCTGCGTGTCTCCCGAACCCGTAGGGTCTACACACTTAAGGTTCGGTGACGCTAGGGTTGTAGAGATATAAGTATGCGGAAACCCGAAAGTTGTTCGGAGTCCCGGATGAGATCCCGGACGTCACGAGGAGTTCCGGAATGGTCCGGAGGTAAAGATTTATATATAGGAAGTCCTATTTTGGCCACCGGAAAATGTTCGGGATTTTTCGGTATTGTACCGGGAAGGTTCTAGAAGGTTCCGAAGTGGGGCCCACCTGCATGGGGGGACCCACATGAACGTGGGTAGTGGGGGCAAGGCCCCACACCCCTGGTCAAGGCGCACCAAGATCCCCCCTTAGAAGGAATAAGATCATATCCCGAAGGGATAAGATCAAGATCCCTAAAAAGGGGGGATAACAATTGGTGGGGAAAGGAAATGATGGGATTTCTTTCCCCCACCTTTGCCAACGCCCCAATGGACTTGGAGGGCAAGAAACCAGCCCCCTCCACCCCTATATATAGTGGGGAGGCGCATGGGAGCCGCACCCCAAGCCCTGGCGCCTCCCTCTCCCTCCCGTGACACATCTCCCTCCTCCCGCAGCGCTTGGCGAAGCCCTGCTGGAATCCCGCTACTTCCACCACCACGCCGTCGTGCTGCTGGATCTCCATCAACCTCTCCTCCCCCCTTGCTGGATCAAGAAGGAGGAGACGTCCCCGCTCCGTACGTGTGTTGAACACGGAGGTGCCGTCCGTTCGGCGCTAGGATCATCGGTGATTTGGATCACGACGAGTACGACTCCATCATCCCCGTTCTCTTGAACGCTTCCGCTCGCGATCTACAAGGGTATGTAGATGCACTCCCCTTTATGCTCGTTGCTAGATTACTCCATAGATAGATCTTGGTGATGCGTAGGAAAAATTTTGATTTTCTGCTACGATCACCAACAGTGGCATCATGAGCTAGGTCTATGCGTAGTATCTTGCACGAGTAGAACACAAAGTAGTTGTGGGCGTAGATCATGTCAATTCTCTTGCCGTTACTAGTCTTATCTTGATTCGGCGGCATCGTGGGATGAAGCGGCCCGGACCGACCTTACACGTACTCTTACGTGAGACAGGTTCCACCGACTGACATGCACTAGTTGCATAAGGTGGCTAGCGGGTGTCTGTCTCTCCCACTTTAGTCGGATCGGATTCGATGAAAAGGGTCCTTATGAAGGGTAAATAGAAATTGGCATATCACGTTGTGGTTTTGGCGTAGGTAAGAAACGTTCTTGCTAGAAACCTATAGCAGCCACGTAAAAACTTGCAACAACAATTAGAGGACGTCTAACTTGTTCTTGCAGCATGTGCCGTGTGATGTGATATGGCCAAAAGGATGTGATTAATGATATATATGTGATGTATGAGATTGATCATGTTCTTGTAATAGGAATCACGACTTGCATGTCGATGAGAATGACAACCGGCAGGAGCCATAGGAGTTGTCTTATTTATTGTATGACCTGCGTGTCACTGAATAACGCCATGTAATTACTTTACTTTATTGCTAAACGTTAGCCATAGTAGTAGAAGTAATGTTTGGCGAGACGACTTCATGAAGACACGATGATGGAGATCATGATGATGGAGATCATGGTGTCATGCCGGTGACGATGATTATCATGGAGCCCCGAAGATGAAGATCAAAGGAGCAAGATGATATTGGCCATATCATGTCACTATTTGATTGCATGTGATGTTTATCATGTTTTACATCTTATTTGCTTAGAACGACGGTAGTGAATAAGATGATCTCTCACTAAAATTTCAAGAATTGTGTTTCCCCTAACTGTGCACCGTTGCTAAGGTTCGTTGTTCCGAAGCACCACGTGATGATCGGGTGTGATAAGTTCTAACGTTCGCATACAACGGGTGTAAGCCAGATTTACACACGCGATACACTTAGGGTTGACTTGACGAGCCTAGCATGTACAGACATGGCCTCGGAACACGGAAGACCGAAAGGTCGAACATGAGTCGTATAGAAGATACGATCAACATGAAGATGTTCACCGTTGATGACTAGTCCGTCTCACGTGATGATCGGACACGGCCTAGTCGATTCGGATCGTGTGTCACTTAGATGACTAGAGAGATGTCTATCTGAGTGGGAGTTCATTAGATGAACTTCATTGTCATGAACAATAGTCTAAGTTGTCTTCGCAAATTATGTTGTAGACCAATAACTGCGTTGTAGCTCCCTGTTTAATACGATCCTAGAGAAAGACTAAGTTGAAAGATATTGTAAGCAAGGATGCGGACTGGGTCCGTAGTCCGAGGAGTGTCCTCACTGCTGCACAGAAAGCTTACGTCTTTGATGCACCGCTCGATGTGCAAACCCCTACAACATTGTCTGTGGATGTTGTGAACACCTGAGAGACACGTCCTGATGACTACTTGATAGTTTAGTGCACCATACTTTACGGCTTAGAATCGGGATTCCAATGACGTTTTGAACGCCATGGAACATATGAGATGTTCTAAGAGCTGAAATTGGGATTTCAGGCTCATGCCCGTGTTGAGAGGTATGAGACCTCTGGCAAGTTCCTTTGCCAAAAAGATGGAGGAGAATAGCTCAACTAGTGAGCATGTGCTCAGAATGTCTGGGTGCTAAAATCACTTGAACCAAGTGGGAGTTAATCTTCCAGGTGAGATAGTGGTTGACAGAATTCTCTAGACACTATCACCAAGCTACTAGAACTTCGTGATGAACTATGACATGCAAAGGATGGAGATGATCCCGGAGCTATTAGAGGTTCTTAAGACCGCGAAAGTAGAAATCAAGAAGGAGCATCAAGTGTTGATGGTTTAACAAGACCACTGGTTTCAGAAGGGCAAGGGCTAGAAGGGAAACTTCATGAATGGCAAACCAGTTGTCGCTCTAATGAAGGAACCCAAGGTTGAACCCAAACCTCGAGACTAAGTGCTTCTATTTTAAGGGGAACGGTCACATGGTAGCGGAACTACCCCAAATACATGGTAGATAAGAAAAGCTGGCAACTTCAACAAAGTATATTTGATATACGTGTTATTGATGTGTACCTTACTAGTACTCCTTGTAGCACATGGGTATTGGATACCGGTTCAGTTGCTATTATTAGTGACTTGAAGCAAAAGCTACAGACTGAACGGAGACTAGCTAAGGGCAAGGTGACGATGTGTGTTGGAAGTGTTTCCAAGGTTGATAAGATCACCATCGCACACTCCCTCTATTTTCGAGATTAGTGTTGAACCTAGATAAATGTTATTGGGTGTCTACGTTGAGCATGAATATGATTAGATCATGTTCATTGCAATACGGTTATTCATTTAAGTCAGAGAATAATGGTTATTCTGTTTACATGAATAATACCTTTATGGTCATGCACCCAATGGTTCGTTGAATCTCGATCATAGTAATACACATGATGATAATATTAATGCCAAAAAGATGTAGAGTTAATGATGATAGTACCACTTTCTTGTGGCACTGCCGCTTAGGTCATTTTGGCATAAAATGCATGAAGAAACTCCATGCTGATGGATGTTTTGAGTCACTTGATTTTGAATCGCTTGACACATGCGAGCCATGCCTCATGGGCAGGATGACTGAGATCCCGTTTTCAGGTACAATGAAACGGGCAAGTGACCTGTTGGAAATCATACATGCTGATGTATGTGATCCAATGAGAATTAAGGCGTGTGGTGGATATCGTTATTTTCTCATCTTTACTGACGATTTGAGTAGATATGGTATATTTACTTAATGAAGCAAAAGTCTGAAACGTTTGAAAGGTTCAAAAATTTCAGAGTGAAGATTAAGAATCATCATAACAAGAAGATCATGTTCCTACGATCTGATCAAGGGGATATTATCTGAATTATGAGTTTGGCAATCACTTAAGACATTGTGGAATTGTTTCGTAGTTGAAGCCCCCAGGAACACCACAGCGTAATGGTGTGTCCGGACATCGTAATCGAACCTTATGAGATATGGTGCGATCTATGGTGTATCTTACCGATCTACCGCTATTATTTTGAGGTTATGCATTAGAGACAGCTGCATTCACTTTAGATAGGGCACCATCTAAGTCCGTTGAGACGACGTCGTATGGTTTGGCAAGAAACCAAAGTTGTCGTTTTCTTAATGTTTGGGGCTGCGATGCTTATGGCTTCAGCCGGGAAAAGCTCGAACCCAAAGCGGACAAATACATCTTCATAGAATACCCAAAGGTAACATTTGGGTATACCTTCTATCTCAGATCCAAGGACAAAAATGTTTGTCGCTAAGAATGGGTCCTTTCTCGAGAAGGAGTTTCTCTCGAAAGAATTGAGTGGGAGGAAGATAGAACTTGATGAGGTTGTCGAACCCTCACTTCAACCGGAAAGTAGTGCAACACAGAAAGATGTTTCTGTGGAACCTACGACTGTTGAAGAGGAAACTAATGATAGTGATCATGAAGCTTCGGATCAAGTTGCTATCGAACCTCGTAGGTCGACAAGGATATGTACTACTCCTGAGTGGTACGGTGATCCTGTCTTAGAGGTCATGTTGTTGGACAACGATGAACCTACGAACTATGGAGAAGCGATGGTGGGCCCGTATTCCGACAAATGGTTAGAAGCCGAGAAATCCGAGATAGGATCCATGTATCAAAACAAAGTGTGGACTTTGGTGGACTTGCCCGATGATTGGCAAGCCATTGAGATAAATGGATCTTTAAGAAGAAGACGGACGTGGACGGTAATGTCACCGTCTATGAAGCTCGACTTGTGGCAAAGAGTTTTTTTTCACAAGTTCAAGGAGTTGACTACGATGAGATTTTCTCACCCGTAGCGATGCTTAAGTCCGTCGGAATCAAGTTAGCATAAGCTGCATTTATGAAATCTGGCAGATGGATGTCAAAACAAGTTTTCTTACCAGTTTTCGTAAGGAAAGGTTGTATGTGATACAATCAGAAAGGTTTTGTTGATCCTAAGGATGCTAAAAGGTATGCTAGCTCCAGCGATCCTTCCATGGACTAGAGCAAGCATCTCGGAGTCGGAATATACGCTTTGATGGAGTGATCAAAGTTTTTGGGTTTATACTAAGTTTGTTAGAAACTTGTAATTACAATAAAGTGAGTGGGAGCACTACAACATTTCTGATAAGTATATGTGAATGACATATTGTTGATCTGAAATGGTGTAGAATTTCTGGAAAGCGTAAAGGGTTGTTTGAAAAGAGTTTTTCAAAGGAAGACCTAGATAAAGCTGCTTACATATTGGGCATCAAGATCTATACAGATAGATCAAGACGCCTGATAATACTTTCAAAAGAACACACACCTTTGACATGATTTTGAAGGAGTTCAAAATAGATCAGTCAAAGAAGGAGTTCTTGCCTGAGTTGTAAGGTGTGAAGTTGAGTAAGACTCAAAGCTTGACCGCGGCAGAAGAAAGAGGAAGGACGAAGGTCGTCCCCTATGCTTTTGTAATAGGCTCTATACGATATGCCATGCTGAGTACCGCACCTGATGTGTGCCTTGCCAAATGTCTGGCAAGAGGGTACAAAGGTGATCCAGGAGTGGATCACCAGATAGCGGTCAAAATTATCCTTAGAGGAATAAGGAAATGTTTCTCGGTTATGGAGGTGATAAAGAGTTCGACGTAAAGAGTTACGTCGATGCAAGCTTAACACCTATCCGGATAACTCTGAGTGGAGATACCGGATACGTATAATGGAGCAACAGTTTGTAATAGCTCCAAGTGGAACGTGATAGCAGCATCTACGATATGACATAAAGTTTTTGCGAAGTACATAGGGATCTGAATGTTGCAGACCCGTTGACTACAACCTCTCTCACAAGCATAACATGATCAAACCCAGAACTCATTGAGTGTTAATCACATATTGATGTGAACTAGATTACTGACTCTAGTAAACTCTTTGGATGTTAGTCACATGGCGATGTGACCTGTGGGTGTTAATCACATGGCGATGTGAACTAGATTATTGACTCTAGTGCAAGTGGGAGACTGTTGGAAATATGCCCTAGAGGCAATAATAAATTGGTTATTATTATATTTCCTTGTTCATGATAATTGTTTATTATCCATGCTAGAATTGTATTGATAGGAAACTCAGATACATGTGTGGATACATAGACAAACACCATGTCCCTAGTAAGCCTCTAGTTGACTAGCTCGTTGATCAACAGATGGTCACGGTTTCCTGACCATGGACATTGGATGTCGTTGATAACGGGATCACATCATTAGGAGAATGATGTGATGGACAAGACCCAATCCTAAGCCTAGCACAGATCGTGTAGTTCGTATGCTAAAGCTTTTCTAAATGTCAAGTATCTTTTCCTTAGACCATGAGATTGTGCAACTCCCGGATACCGTAGGAATGCTTAGGGTGTACCAAACGTCACAACGTAACTGGGTGGCTATAAAGGTGCACTACAGGTATCTCCGAAAGTGTCTGTTGGGTTGGCATGAATCGAGACTGGGATTTGTCACTCCGTGTGACGGAGAGGTATCTCTGGGCCCACTCGGTAGGACATCATCATAATGTGCACAATGTGATCAAGGAGTTGATCACGGGATGATGTGTTACGGAACGAGTAAAGAGACTTGCCGGTAACGAGACTGAACAAGGTATCGGGATACCGACGATCGAATCTCGGGCAAGTACTGTACCGATAGACAAAGGGAATTGTATACGGGGTTGATTGAATCCTTGACATCGTGGTTCATCCGATGAGATCATCGTGGAGCATGTGGGAGCCAACATGGGTATCCAGATCCCGCTGTTGGTTATTGACCGGAGAGTCGTCTCGGTCATGTCTGCGTGTCTCCCGAACCCGTAGGGTCTACACACTTAAGGTTCGGTGACGCTAGGGTTGTAGAGATATAAGTATGCGGAAACCCGAAAGTTAATCGGAGTCCCGGATGAGATCCCGGACGTCACGAGGAGTTCCGGAATGGTCCGGAGGTAAAGATTTATATATAGGAAGTCCTATTTTGGCCACCGGAAAATGTTCGGGATTTTTCGGTATTGTACTGGGAAGGTTCTAGAAGGTTCCGAAGTGGGGCCCACCTGCATTGGGGGACCCACATGAACGTGGGTAGTGGGGGCAAGGCCCCACACCCCTGGTCAAGGCGCACCAAGATCCCCCCTTAGAAGGAATAAGATCATATCCCGAAGGGATAAGATCAAGATCCCTAAAAAGGGGGATAACAATCGGTGGGGAAAGGAAATGATGGGATTTCTTTCCCCCACCTTTGCCAATGCCCCAATGGACTTGGAGGGCAAGAAACCAGCCCCTCCACCCCTATATATAGTGGGGAGGCACATGGGAGCCGCACCCCAAGCCCTGGCGCCTCCCTCTCCCTCCCGTGACACATCTCCCTCCTCCCGCAGCGCTTGGCGAAGCCCTGCTGGAATCCCGCTACTTCCACCACCACGCCGTCGTGCTGCTGGATCTCCATCAACCTCTCCTCCCCCCTTGCTGGATCAATAAGGAGGAGACGTCCCCGCTCCGTACGTGTGTTGAACACGGAGGTGCCGTCCGTTCGGCGCTAGGATCATCGGTGATTTGGATCACGACGAGTACGACTCCATCATCCCCGTTCTCTTGAACGCTTCCGCTCGCGATCTACAAGGGTATGTAGATGCACTCCCCTTTATGCTCGTTGCTAGATTACTCCATAGATAGATCTTGGTGATGCGTAGGAAAAATTTTGATTTTCTGCTACGATCCCCAACAATTTCAAAGTTATATTACATCATGTCATCGCTGCGGTTCTAACTAAAGATAAAATTTGTCTTGGTCATGAACCCGCAGCGGCGAAGAAGAACGGGATGCCTAATCCCGACGCTAACCCTCCACCCCCTTGATTTCGCCAATGCGGCTGATGACGGGCTTGATGCGCTCCTTGAGCACCGTGAGGTCAGCATCCTCCGGCAAGCTGTCCATCGCGGCTTCGAAGTCGAGGGCGGGGTTCCAGAACGCCATCTTGGTGAGGACCTTGGTCATGACCCCCCGGCAAAGCCGACGGGCCTCCCCGGCGAGCGCGGCCGTTCTATTGGAGTGAAGATCAGCCAAGGCACCGAGGACGCCCTCGAAGAACAGGGTCAGCTTGGCGTTGACGGACCCGCTCCACTCAGGGGCATACCTCACGTTTGGCATCCCCACGAGGGCCAACTGCGAGGTAACCCTGCCGGCGATGTCCTCCAGCCGGCTGATCCACTTGTTCTCGCCTGCCACGTATTCTTGGTGGGAGGCGCCCTCGTCCGCCCGTAGCTGCTTCTCCTCCTCCGGGCTCTTGGTCAAGGCCTCCTCCCGAGCCGAGCTCTCCGACAACATCTTCTCGAGATTCTCCAGCGTCAGCTTGAGATCTCTGATGGAGTCTTGCGCCTCGGAGAGCTCCCCAGCTCTGCTGACGACCGCTTCCTGTGCCTCCGTCAAGGCGCAGTTGAGCATGTTCTTCTCGTCGGACAGCTTGAGGGCCTGCTCCCTCAACCCGTCCCGCTCTACCTCCAGCTCCTTCACCTTGTCGGCGAAGACCAGAGCCTGGGCATCGAGCGCCTCCTTGTGCCTCTGCCCCAGCTCACGAGTCCGCCGCTCGACAAGGACCTCGAGGTCCTCATCCTTGCCGCGGAGCGTTGCGGAAAGCTTCGCCTCACGCGCAGAGAGGTCTTCTTCCTGGGAATCGAGGGTGGCTTGATGCTGGTTCCGGGCGGCCTCCGCCGCGGCAGCCAAGTTCGCGGCCTCTTCCCTTCTCGATGTCGGCCATCTTCATGATGAGCTCCGCATCACGCTTGGCCAATTCTTCCTGGAAGACCCTCTGCTCCTCGCGAGACTGGTGAAACCAGGTTTGCGCCTTAGCAACGTGCGCCTGGAAGTCCACCTCCGCCTCGTCCACCGCTACCGTTCTGGACTTAACCTTGTCCAAACGGGTGCGGTAGAGCGCCTGGAGCTTCCGGAAATTGGCCCCCATGACCCGGAAGAGCTGCCCTTCTGGAGAGCCATCGCCGTCGGTGCCCGGTTCGTCAACAACCTCGAGCCCGGTGGCGGCGAGCACCTCAACGTTGAAGACTTCCCCTCCGGCGGGCGCTCGGGGGCTTAACGTCCCTGCAAGATGGACGAAGAGGTCATCGCCCACCTTTAGATACCTGCCGGGGCCCGAGGTTGCGGAAGAAGAAGGTTGATCATCAATCACCTCTTCCTCGGCTGTAGCCTTGCCGGCCTCCCCGGCAGGCCCACCACCGGCACCCTCGGTGGCGCCCTTGGCGGCATCCTCAGCGGCCTTATCCGCGGCAGCCTCGGCAGCGTCCTTGGCGGCCTCCTCGGTGGCAATCTTGTCGGCTTCCGCCGCGGCCTCCTCAGCAACTTCCTCGATGACGGTGTCCACATCCTCCATATCCGTTGGAGGAGGGCCTGGGCAGTGATGAGGATGATGAAGCCAAGAAAAAGGATAAGGGAAAAGCAAAGACAGGAGACAGGCGACTCACCAGTGCCGGGCTGAGAAGCGGAAGTCCCCTCCCCGCCGGTGTTCGGTGCCGTGGCAGAGCCACCAGCGCCCGAGTTCCCCTCTTCCTCCATGTGTGTGGGCTCCATGCTTGGTGCCCTTGCCGGGGACGCCCCTCGCGGCGGCGTGATCGATGGGGGTGGTGCGTTGGGGGTAGCCCCCTGTGGCTCCTCCTGCTGCAGCTCCCGTCCTACAAAACCAGCAAGGTCGGCACCATAGCATCAAACACCTACTGCATGTCGAGCGAGAAGAGGATGATGAACTTACGCTGGGGGTTGTGCCGGGGGCTGCCGTCTGGGCTGCTCAACACCACCAGTGGTGTCCCTGAAGCCCCAGCCGGGGGCTGGCTGCTCGCCGAAGCCTTGGCCCTCTTTATCCTCTGGGCCAACGTCTCTGCGTCCTTGAAGAAGCAAGAATAGATCAAGATGAGTGGCATGGTTCAGGAGGACGGAAATGGCAGTAAGGAATGGAATACTTACTCGTCATCCATCTCCTCCGCCGCCGCCACTTTCCTCTTCCTCTTCGGGCTGAGAGGCCCGAGATCGAAGGGGAACTCCGCGTCGCCATCCGAGTCGACGTCAGCTGGGGGAGGCGAAGAAGGGGGCGGAGTTTGTGCGCGCCTAGACGGAGAAAGGGTTGTCGCCTTCTTCTTCTCGGCGGCCTTCGTCGACCTCCTCGCCGCCATGGCCCTCGTGTGGCGCCCGGACCCCTCTAGGGCCAATTGAGCCTGTGCAGTCTTGCCGGGCCGAACCGGCTCGCCGGAACAGGCCCGCCGCTAGACTCGCCCTCTTCCCCTGGCTGGCGTCGGGCCGGCCGCCGCGTCCTCCTCCTCCGACGACTCATCGGCCGCGCCTTCGACCAGCGGAGCTCCGGTGCCGGCGCTGCTAGCCTCTCCGGTGGCCGCCGCCCACTGGGCGAGCTCCTCCTCCTCCTCCGCAGCCGTGGCGTCTTTGTCTTCCATACCCCCGACGCTGCCGGCCTCCATGACGAGCTGCGCCTCCCTCGCCCTAGTGGCGATGCAGTCCAGCTCCTCCTGGGTGGTGTCCCTAACAAGCCACCGCTCGGCGTCAGGCTTGACGCACACCTCGACCAGAGTGTCGAAGAATTGCTGCACGACCTCGTCCGCCCGCTCTTGCCAGCTCGGGATGGGGCCGTGCGCGTTGCATTCCGGCATCATGGCGACGATCTCGGAGTGGCGCGAATTGTTGCACAGCGGAACCACCCCCGCTGGCAGCTTGAAGAGCTGCCCCTTGACGGCCTTGCCGGCCTTTGCGGCAGCCTTCGCGGCCTTGTCGGTCCGTTCGACCTCGCCGTCGCAACCCACATCAAGCTGGAAGAGCCGCTGGCAGAAATGGGCGTGTCCCATCACTGTGAGGTTCTGGTTGAGGCTAGGGTGAAGCCGCATGACGTCAGCCGGGTTCCTAAAGAGCCAGGCTGGGCTCCCCTTGTTGTTCAACGAGGCGATCCGACGGCGAATGAAGTCCGCCCCGATCATCTCAAGGGTGAGCCCGGCCTGGGCGAGCCGGTGGATCCTGGTGGTGGCGACGGCGAGCCTCCCGTCGGCGGCGTCAACGTCGCCCCAGTCGCTGCCACGGACCGGCGGACCCTGCAGAATGTTGGCGGCTCGTCTTCTTCCATCCAGCACCACCGGCCCCGCCATTCATCCCACCTCTCCTTCACGGCGCCCTCCGGGTACGCTCCCTTGGATCTCGGAATCCAAGTGATGCATCCAGAGACGGCGCCTCCCGGCTGGATCCGAGGGGTGAAGAAGTGACGGAAGAGCGCCATGTTGGGCTGCACCCCGACGAAGCCCTCGCAAAGGTGCGCGAAGAAAGCCATGCACGCCACCGCATTTGGAGTAAAATCCAAGAGGCGGAAGCCAAAGGTGTGCATGACATCACAGAATAAATCGGAGAAGGGGGGACACAACCCGCAAGAAAAGAAGTCGACGAAGAAGGGGTACCGATTTGGGCCAGGTTCGACGCAAGCAGCCGGAACGACGCGCGTCGCCGGATGACCCAAGTTCTCC
>LR738716.1:161013267-161034476 GCA_902687465.1 Secale cereale | reverse complement strand
CCCCCCCGTCTCCACCCCCCAAAGGGGTTTGAAGGCAGCCCGGAGCTCGTGGACGTCGACCGACTACGGGATGAAGAAAGCAGCCTTCTTCCGGTCCCCCGTAAACGCACCCTCCGGCGGCCCCACGGGCCCGTGATAACCCTCAACCGTAAGGGATCGAGATAGTCTTCGCGGGTAAGAATAACCCAATTTATAGTTTCGACACACAGGGAGCCAAAGAGTATTTATAAGCTTTGACAGTTGAGTTGTCAATTCAACCGCACCTGAAATATACTTACTTGCAACAAAAGATAAGTGGTAACGGTGATATGATAGTGATGGTGGTGACAGCAAAAGTGAACAGCAAAAGTAACAACTAATAACCAGCAGGATTGAAACACTGTAGGCTAGGGAGATGGATGGTTGGGCGCTGCATGGATGAGATACATCATGAATCTAACTTGGGGCAAGGCACACAGAAAAGTAATGATCATCTAGGCAAATATCAAACATTAGGCATGTATCCCATAGGTAGTTGTACGTGCTTGCAATAAGAACTTGCACAACATCTTTTGTCCTACCATCCCGCTACGAACGGGGCCAAAAGGAACTTATGGAGATTAAGGTGCTCCTGTCAAAGAGCACCGGAACAAAGCAATAAACTCAATGGATACATGGAATCCTCAAATTATGGACCATCCCCTTTGGTGTCCCAACCTGTCACCTTTGGGATCGCCGGTTCCGGACCATAATAGGTGCAAACAACTCATAGATAGGATCAAGAACACAAATATATTCATGCAAACACATAGGGTTCAGATCTGAAAACATGGCACTCGGGCCCAAAGTGACAAGAATTAAGAGCAACAAGTTGAAGCAAAGATGATACACACCAAAGTAGATGATAGGCAACATGCCCCCAACAATCTGATAAACTATTACATGATCTAACTCATCCAATCCCTACCATCCCCTTTGCCTACAGCAGGGAATTACTCACACATGGAAGGAGAAGTCATGGAGGGAGGATGGAGTGGTGATGATGATGACGATGGCGACGATCTCCCCTCTCCGGAGGCCAAATCAGCCTCCAGATTAGCCCTCCCGAAGAAGAACAGAGGGTGGCGGCGGCTCCGCGACGGAAACTAGAAAAACGACTTCTGTTCTGGGGTTTTCTCGCCACGGGAATAAATACGAGCCAAGGTAGGGCACCAGAGGGGGGAGGACCCTCCCAGGCAGCCTCCTGGCGCGGCCAGGGGTGGGGCCGCGCCAGCAGGGCGCCTGGGGCCCCCCTGGCTGCCCTCTGGCCCCACTTCTGGCACAGTGGCCCTTCGGGTGCGTGGATTTTCTGTGATTTTTCTTGGAATTTTCTGAGACACCTAAAAATCCATTTTCCTGCACATAATAAAATCATACAGGCAGCTCTGCTGAAAACAGCGTCAGTCCGGGTTAGTTTAGTTCAAATCATGCAAGAATGAGGGCAAAACAATAGCAAAAGTGTTTGGAAAAGTAGATACGTTTGAGACGTATCAACTCCCCAAAGCTTAGCATATTGCTTGTCCTCAAGCAATTCAGTTCAACGAACTGGACGCGACAAAGAAAACTTTGACAAACTCTTTTGCTTCATTAGATGTATATAAGCATGTATTACGAAAAGAGTCTAGCAAGTATTGAAACAATGCTATGAGGACAATGCACGAAGCAATCCTTCTTTCAAGTGACCAATCACAAATAACTAAAAGTAAATAATATGCTACTGAAAATCAAGACAAGATTACATTGCACATAGCTTGAACATACTAGAGTGGTATCTCGCTAGCCTCCATGAGTGAAGCAAAACATAAATGCAGAAACTCCTCCAGAGTTTTAAAGGAGACTAGAACTAAGAATTTCAGAATAAATAATACCACAAGAACGCAGAAGACAATGTAATACTTTGGGACAATGCACATTACACTCAGAATGACAATTATGCTCTCCTAGTTGGTGCTTTGAAGAAAGAAGGTGGAGACTCTCGAACCGTGGAATTTGATGGCGAGGTTGAAAACCCGTGGTTGGAAGCAAAGACTAAACATGTACCAGAGCTCTTGGTTTTGAAAACAGAGGTAAAAAATGATTTTGGGAGGTGCATATTTCATTAACGAATGCTAGTAGACAACCCAATCACTTCTTATGCTAGACATGTTTCAAGGAACAGCTCACAAGATGGGGACGATCACATCCCCTTAATCTCCTTTGTTTATCACTACCAAAGTTTTCTGATTTCTCATAAACAAAGCGTGAAGGAGGGTTTGTTGGTTGTGATTATCTTTTGTGAGCTGGGCGCACTCATGCCAGTCCCTCCTCGTATTAGGGGTTTGCAGATTAGACATGCAATCCTGGGATGAAACATGTCCAACATAAGTAGATCATGAATTACCTACTACTTCCTCATGAGCTAAATCAGAGGCACAAAACAGGAGTAAATTTGAATAATTTCGAGATGGTACAAGAAAGTCTTCGTTAGGATGGCCGGTAAATACCACATAGGAAGGTATGGTGGACTCATATGGAATAACTGGTTTGAAAGGATTTGGATGCACAAGCAGAATTCCACTTAGTGCGAGCGAAGGCTAGCAAGAGACTGGGAAGCGACCAACTAGAGAGCAATAACGGTCATAATCATGCAGAGCGACAAAGCAACATTGAATTGGGCATGAAAGTGATATAACTATTCTGAAACTCAAAGATCATCAAGGCAAAGCAGACTTTTTAGTCTTAAACATGTGTAAACATGTGCCAAGTCAATCCAAGAATTCTCCTAAGGGAAATACCACCTTAGTATACCCAACTATGAACAATGCAATGCATGTAAATCATTTCAATAACACATTATATACTCTAGCTATTTGAGATTAGCCACAAGGAAAGCATGAACCACTGGGAAAGCATTGTAAACATAGCACTATGTCGCTACAAGCTGGTCTCTAGATCATAAGTACAGGCATATGTACAAAAGTAGAAACAAGAAGAGTTCATGCCGGTTTTCCTTGTTGCTTCCCTTCCGTCGATCTTCGTCATTACTGCCTTGTCACTTGGACGATCGAACGTAGGAAATATAATTAAATGCCATCACGGACTCGAGCTGAACTCTGAAAACAAAGCAAACTAAAGAGAGAAAGGAAATCTTTTTGGGTTTTTTTCAAAGGTTGAATGAAAGCAAAAGAAAGAGAAAATCTTTTTGTTGTTTTTGCAAAGAAAGAAACAAAGAAGAACGGGCAAAAACTTCGAAAAGATCAAAGCGAACAAAAGTAAAACGGATAATACAATGGAAAAGTGAGAAGGGCACCTACTCCCCCAAGCTTAGGCTTTTGGCCTAAGTTGGTAGTGGCTACTGCCCCCAGGAGCCTCCTGCTCCGGGGTGGTGCTGGTGAGTCCAAGGGTCGTATAAGGATTCCGACGCATACACCGAAGTCCTCGGATCCTCCCACGAAGAAGGGTCCGCACTCCAAGCAGAGGAAGACCCTTCACCAAACTGGGTGACGGTCTCCCCCTGAAAAGGTGGTAACTCACCGTGCTCCTCCTCGTCGGGTACAACCCCCTCCATGGGGTCATGAAACTGATGCTGGACCATGAACTCATCGAACTGGATAACATCAAAGGACCATTCGTTCCTGCGAGAAAAATCAAACAAAAGAGGTGCAGGTAGACGGATCTTGCGTTCCGCGGTAGTTCCGAAACGCAAGATATAAACAAGGTTACCAAACTCACAAGTCATGGTAACAAACTTATGCCTTTTCATAGCAGCAAGATCAAAACTAAAATAAGTAAAAGGCTTATCATCAGGGTGTGGGGTGCCTTTAAGATACTCTAAGATAAGTGTGGCATAAACGCCACCAAATAAACCTCCCTTGTTACCGTTCATAGCAAGGCGTCGAGCAATTAAGGCACCCACATTATAATCAAACCTCCCTGAGAGGGCGGTTGCCAGGATAGCAATATCCGGCGCAGAAATGATGCTCGTGTTGTCACGAGCTAACACCCCTCTAGCAACATAATACGCAAAATACCTGAGGTGAGGGAATAAGATGCTGGAGATTTTTGATCGATGAATATCCCTCGTGTCCATGCTGCAGAGAGAGTTGAAGACGGTTCTCATCTCGGAGGGCTGAGAGGTCATCTTCGCCGTCCGCCCAACGTTTGGCACACCTATTATTTCACAAAACTTTTCCAAGGGCATGGTCAAAAGATTATTGTAAATTTTAAACTCAATAGAACCAGTATCAAGGTTATATCTAAAACTGTTAATGAAACCGGAGGTGAGTTTTCGATACTGAGCAACACGGCACGTGACGAGCCGTGTCAGACCTGCATTAGCACAAAGATTATAAAACTCATCCTTAATTCCTGCAGCTTCAAGGAATTCATCACATGGGAACATCATCGCACGTGCTGGATTTGTGTCTTCCAACAACTCTAGGGGCACATGATCTTCATTGTAGCTCACCCTAGCAGTCGAGGGTGAAGATGCGGCTCTAGTAACTCGATTGGAGCGCGCGGGCTTCTTCTTCTCAAGCCACCCCTTTGCCCTTCCTAACAAATTCATTTCTGAAATTTTTGGCAAATTACAAAAACAAGGATTTAAGCAAAGTGGGTTAAGGCAAACTACTCAACTCACTTACCTAAGGCATAAACTTGCATTAAAACTTGGAAAATAAATGTCTACACATGCATGCAAGCTCATCTACACAGCACTAAGAACTACTAAATACTCACAAATGAAGCCACCAACCAAAAATCTAATTGGAGGGGTGGAGGAGTTACATACCAGGGAGTATTTGTTCAAAATCTCAGCTCGAATGATAGGCTGTAGAGAGAGATCGAAAATTGCCTCCAAGAACAGCAAGAACGCAAGAACAGGTGCAGAACTCGTGTTTTCGGAGAGAAAGAGAGAGAGAGGAAGAAGAGTCACGTAGAGGCGGGTCCTGTGGGCCCCAGGCGCCCTATGGGCGCGGCTAGGGGGCAGGCCGCGCCAGCTGGCCGCCTGGGCCACTGGTGGCCCCCCTGGTCAGCCCCAGGTGCCTCTGGGTCACTCCCGGCATGGAAATTTTAATTTTAATTTTTCTGGAATTTTTCTGAAAACTTCACTGTTGAAATTTTTTCGAAGTTCAAAAAGCTGCAAAACTTTCTGAAAACTTAAAGCAGTGATTAGTATTGTGAAGCTTCAAAAACACAAACACATGGTACAGCAAGGAGAACAAAAGCTAAAACAAATGAAAACATAACAAGCTCAACTTTTTACCTATATAAAACATGCTCACTAGTAAGGTTGATCAAGTCTTACCAACAAACCGGCGATATATAGAGCAAAAAGTCCCACCTCTTACGAAGTGATCATTGCACTTTTACTTTAATGGACATTGTCCCCACCATAATAGTTTTGTATTTGTGGTGCACATGTAGTGGACAGTCCCATTCTCCAATCTTCACGGTCTCGATATTTTCTATAGAGTTGAGGCCATGGCTCTTGTCGGTCTTCTTTGGAAAATACACCGTGTGTTCTTTATCATTCACATTGAAGGTAACCTTTCCTTTATTGCAATCAATAATAGCACCTGCGGTGTTAAGAAAAGGTCTACCAAGATTAATGGACATGCTCCCATCCTCGGGCATGTCAAGCACGACAAAATCAGTAAGGATCAAACAATTAGCAACTTCTACGGGAACATCCTCACAAATACCTATCGGGACGGCCGTTGACTTGTCAGCCATCTGAAGAGAGATATCTGTAGGAATTAGTTTCTCTAAACAAGGCCTCTTGTAAAGAGAGAAAGGCATAACACTCACTCCTGCTCCAAGATCACATAAAGCAGTTTTGACATAATTATTCTTTATGGAGCAAGGAATGGTGGGTATACCTGGATCACCAAGCTTCTCAGGAATCTTGCCACTGAAAGAGTAGTTAGCAAGCATAGTAGATATTGCTTCATTAGGAACTTTTCTTTTATTAGTAACAATATCTTTCATATATTTTGAATAGGGAGGTAACTTAATAGCATCAGTCAAAGGGATTTGAAGAAAAAGAGGTTTCATCCACTCACAAAACTTATTGTAATGCTCTTCTTCTTTAGATTTGAGAGACTTACCTAGAAAGGGCATGGGTTTCTGTATCCATGGTTCTCTTTCCTTCCCATGTCTTCTTGCAACGAAGTCTTCTCTAGTGTACTTCTTGCGTTTGTCGGGTGCTTCTTCTTCTCGAACTTCAGGCAGATCATTCTTCTCCTTATCCTTATCTTCAGGTTCGGCACCGTCTTCAGTCTCAGCATCGGAGGTAGATATACTGTTGGGATCAACAGCTGGCTCTTCACTTGTAATAGGATCATTGGAATTGTCAGCCTCCTTGTGTTTCTTCTTCTTCTTCTTTGGAGAGCCAACAATTTCTTCTTCCTGCATTTGAGAATCTTGCTCGATTCTCCTCGGATTCCCCTCTGGATAGAGAGGATCTTGAGTGCTAGTTCCTCCTCGGGTCTTAATCCCGAAGGCCTGTAAATCATCTTGTTTGGTATTGTTAGCAAGCAAATCTTTTTGCACATTAGAAATTTTTTCAAGCTGAGTTTGAACCATATGAAAATGCTTCACAAGACATTTAACATCATTAACTGTTCTACCTAGAACATCAAGCAAACTTTTGATAGCAAGGGAATTATCATGCAATTGACTTTGTATCCTCTCATTAAAATGACTTTGCTTCATAATAAAATTATCAAGCTCATCCAAACATTGATCAGGAGGCTTACCATGAGGGATGCCACTTGCGTTGAAATCTAAAAGAGAGTGTACCTCTACCACAGGAGGGTGAGTGGTAGGCTCACACAACTTCTCAATAGGGGGTAGATTCTTCACGTCTTCAGTTTTAATACCCTTCTCTTTAATAGACTTCCTTGCTTCTTGCATATCTTCGGGGCTTAGAACAAGCATGCCCCTCTTCTTTGGTGGTGGAGGTGGTTCAGGGACGGACCAATCTTCATGGTTTTTGGCAATCCTGCCCATCAATTCTTCTGCATCGTCCGGTGTTATTTTCCTGAAAACACAACCAGCACAACTATCCAAATAGGACCTGGATTCGTTTGTTAGACCAGCATAAAATATATCGATTAATTCATTCTTAGGGACTCCATGTACTGGTCTAGCCTGGATCAGACTACAGTACCTCCCCCAAGCTTTAGGGAGGTGCTCATCCTGCAACTGTTTAAAGTTACAAATTCTTTGTAAAGCAGCATGTTGCATATGAGCAGGAAAGTACTTATCAACAAAAGAGTGAGCTAAGTCTTGAGGACTCTTAATGGAACCACATGGTAGTGCTTCATACCATGTTTTAGCACCTTCCTTCAAAGAGAAAGGAAGAAGCTTAGTCACATAAAAGTTTCGTATCTTTTCATTCGTGGTAAACAAGCCACCCAACTCAGTGAGTTTGGTCAGGTGTGCAATAGCATCATCATTTTCTCTGCCATAAAAGGGGTCAGCTTCAACCATAGATATAAGTGAAAGATCAATAGAGAAACCATAATCAGGATCATTGATGCATATAGGAGATGTAGCAAATTCAGGATCAGGAACAGTCTTGTTCTTCAAGGAGTGTTTTTCAAGCAGCTTCTTAATAGCTTCAGGGTCAGAGTCGGCAAACTCTGTCAGTTCCCTGCATAAATCATCATCAAGCATAATGTAATCATCATCAAGGAGTCTCTCCTTGAGTTTACTCAAATCAGGATAATCATAAGTTCCACCAATAGGGTAGCGAGTAACAGGAATTTCAATTCCAGATTTTTTTTTGCAGCAGCGATCTGTTTCTCAAGAGCATAACCAAGTGAACCAATATCATCAAGAGTAGTAGAAGCATCATCAAAAGTATCGGACATAGTAACAGATTCAGTAGAAGCATCATGTGGTGGTGGTGAGGCAAACTTACTCATAACAGAAGGTGAATCAAGTGTAGCACTAGTGTTCAGAACAGTACCTCTTCTTGTAGTGGATAGTAAGATCGGAACCTTGGGGTCTCCTTTCTTGCCTATAGCGAACGAAGTGCAGCAGGTAGGATACTTCAAGTAGACTTGTAAATATTGCTATGCTCCCCGGCAACGGCGCCAGAAAACGGTACTTGATAACCCTCAACCGTAAGGGATCGAGATAGTCTTCGCGGGTAAGAATAACCCAATTTATAGATTCGACACACGGGGAGCCAAAGAGTATTTATAAGCTTTGACAGTTGAGTTGTCAATTCAACCGCACCTGAAATATACTTACTTGCAACAAAAGATAAGTGGTAACGGTGATATGATAGTGATGGTGGTGACAGCAAAAGTGAACAGCAAAAGTAACAACTAATAACCAGCAGGATTGAAACACTGTAGGCTAGGGAGATGGATGGTTGGGCGCTGCATGGATGAGATACATCATGAATCTAACTTGGGGCAAGGCACACAGAAAAGTAATGATCATCTAGGCAAATATCAAGCATTAGGCATGTATCCCACGGGTAGTTGTACGTGCTTGCAATAAGAACTTGCACAACATCTTTTGTCCTACCATCCCGCTACGAACGGGGCCAAAAGGAACTTATGGAGATTAAGGTGCTCCTGTCAAAGAGCACCGGAACAAAGCAATAAACTCAATGGATACATGGAATCCTCAAATTATGGACCATCCCCTTTGGTGTCCCAACCTGTCACCTTTGGGATCGCCGGTTCCGGACCATAATAGGTGCAAACAACTCATAGATAGGATCAAGAACACAAATATATTCATGCAAACACATAGGGTTCAGATCTGAAAACATGGCACTCGGGCCCAAAGTGACAAGCATTAAGAGCAACAAGTTGAAGCAAAGATGATACACACCAAAGTAGATGATAGGCAACATGCCCCCAACAATCTGATAAACTATTACATGATCTAACTCATCCAATCCCTACCATCCCCTTTGCCTACAGCAGGGAATTACTCACACATGGAAGGAGAGGTCATGGAGGGAGGATGGAGTGGTGATGATGATGACGATGGCGACGATCTCCCCTCTCCGGAGGCCAAATCAGCCTCCAGATTAGCCCTCCCGAAGAAGAACAGAGGGTGGCGGCGGCTCCGCGACGGAAACTGGAAAAACGACTTCTGTTCTGGGGTTTTCTCGCCACGGGAATAAATACAAGCCAAGGTAGGGCACCAGAGGGGGGAGGACCCTCCCAGGCGGCCTCTTGGCGCGGCCAGGGGTGGGGCCGCGCCAGCAGGGCGCCTGGGGCCCCCTGGCTGCCCTCTGGCCCCACTTCTGGCACAGTGGCCCTTCGGGTGCGTGGATTTTCTGTGATTTTTCTTGGAATTTTCTGAGACACCTAAAAATCCATTTTCCTGCACACAATAAAATCATACAGGCAGCTCTGCTGAAAACAGCGTCAGTCCGGGTTAGTTTAGTTCAAATCATGCAAGAATGAGGGCAAAACAATAGCAAAAGTTTTTGGAAAAGTAGATACGTTTGAGACGTATCAGCCCGGCGCCCTTGGCCACCCCCTTGACCTTGGCGGGTTTGGACGCCATGGCGGCTGAGTTGGATGGCTGAGGAAGAGGGATGGCGAAGCAACGGCGACAGGCGATGGCGGAGGCTTCGGAAGGAAGGAAGAGAGGAAACAGCGGCTCTGGGATTGGAAGAGGCGCGAGGAAAATGGAGGAAGTGAGCAGCGCACCCGCGGTTATTCCTTCTTATGGGGGGAAACGCGGGCCGCCTCCTTTCGCATTTACTGCGACGTGACGCATGCCTGCGGAAACCGCCCCGCGCATGCCGCCCACGTCACGCACGCCCCTCCACCCCGCGTCACGCGCGGGGAGTGAAGCGCGCGGAAAATCTTACCACGGTGAAAACCGCCCCGTCTGCCCGCGCACCGTTCTGGGCCTGGCCCAACAACACGTCGTGCTCATGTGTGGCCCAGGCCCGGGGGCTCTTGTCGATGTACAAAAAGGGGGTACACTTTTTGTACCCCTATGACTGTGCACGGGCAGTCTGAGCCACGGGCACCACCACACCAAGCACGGCAGGGGAGGTGAGCCGAGGTAAGACCGAAGCTCGATGGAACTAGAGCAACGCCAAGAACAAGACCACAAAGAGCAAAGGGACGAAGTGGCTTCCCCCGGCAAGATCCTTGTCGGGAGCCAGTTTCAGCAGCCCTGGCAAGATCCTTGTCGGGGCCGGCTCTGGCAGCCCCGGCAAGACCCTTGCCGCGGTAGCTCGCCCCCCGCCTACGGAGCGGATCACCCTTGAGTCCACTGCCCCCATGGGGCAAGGAATCGGGAGATATCCCCGTGGTGGCATGCAGATCTTTGTGAAGACATTCAAGGACGGATACACACACTAAGAGGATGACGACCCTTGGAGGGATCCCAGCCAAGGAGGACCACAAGGCCTCTGGCAAGAACCTTGCCGGGGATGACAGTAGGTGCCACGGCAAGACCCTTGCCGAAGACACCCGCAGGGCCACGGTCAGGCCCGCGCCAACTAAGCTTCTACCGCCCCATGCAGATGCCGACCCAACCAGCTGGGCAGGCACCTGTGTGGCGACATGCAGATCTTCATGGAGACCCGCCATTGCGCCACCTCAGCTGCCTGCCTGCCTACATGGCACCCTAGGCACCGCTGGCCAGGGCGCGTGTCAACACAAGGAGGAGCGGCGACAGACAAGACAGACGTCTCTGTTGGGGAACGTTGCATGGGAAACAAAAATTTTTCCTACGCTCACCAAGATCAATCTAGGAGATGCATCTACGAGGGGAGAGTTGGATCCACATACCCTTGTAGATCGCTAAGCGGAAGCGTTCAAGAACGCGGTTGATGGAGTCGTACTCGCCGCGATTCAGATCGCCGAAGATCCTAGCACCGAACGGACGGTGCCTCCGCGTTCTTCACACGTACAGCTCGGGGACGTCTCCTCCTTCTTGATCCAGCAAGGGGGAAGGAGAAGTTGACGGAGAAACCCAGCAGCACGACGGCGTGGTGGAGATGGTGGTGGAGGAATTCCAGCAGGGCTTCGCCAAGCACTGCGGACTGGATGAAGATATTCGTGGGAGAGGGAGGGCAGCGCCGAGGCACGAACGTGTGTGGCTGCCCTCCCTCTGCCTCTCTTTATATAGGGGGGAGAGAGGGGAGGGGGCGCCCTAGGGTTTCCCCCTAGGGGCGGCGGCCAAGGGGAGATGGGAGGGGGCGGCGGCCCAGGGGCTAGGGTTTCCCCCCCCAAGTGCCTTGCCCCCCACTCCAAAGGGTGCGGCTGCCCTAGGGGGGGGCCAGCCCCCATGCGCAGGTGGAGAGGGCCCAAGGGGGGGCGCACAGCCCCATGAGGGCTGTTGCGTCTCCCACTTGTGGCCCATAGGGCCCATAACAATTACCGGGACCCCCCGAAACCCCTTTCGGTCATCCGACGACTCCCCGGTGCTTCCCGGAACACTTCCGGACTCCGATCACTCTCATCCTATATATCAATCTTCGTCCCCGGACCATTCCGGAGACCCTCGTCATGTCCGGGATCTCATCCGGGACTCCGAACAACCTTCGGTTACCATACACTGTTCTCACTAACAACCCTAGCGTCACCGAACCTTAAGTGTGTAGACCCTGCGGGTTCGGAAACTATGCAGACATGACCGAGACACTCCCAGGTCAATAACCAATAGCGGGATCTGGATACCCATATTGGTTCCCACACGTTCCTCGATGATCTCATCGGATGAACCACGATGTCAAGGATTCAGGCAATCCCGTATACAGTTCCCTTTGTCTCGTCGGTATGTTACTTGCCCGAGATTCGATCGTCGGTATCTCTATACCTAGTTCAATCTCGTTACCGGCAAGTCTCTTTACTCGTTCCGTAATACATAATCCCGTGACTAACTACTTAGTCACTTTGAGCTCATTGAGATGACGTATTACCGAGTGGGCCCGGAGATACCTCTCCGTCACACGGAGTGACAAATCCCAGTCTCGATCCATGTCAACTCAACAGACACCTTCGGAGATACCTGTAGAGTACCTTTATAGTCACCCAGTTACGTTGCGACGTTTGGTACACACAAAGCACTCCTACGGTGTCAGTGAGTTACATGATCTCATGGTCATAGGAACCTATACTTGACATGCAGAAAACTATAGCGATAACTGATACGATCAAAAGCTATGTTTAACGTTTGGGTCTTGTCCATCACATCATTCTCCTAATGATGTGATCCCGTTATCAAATGACAACTCATGTCTATGACCTGGAAACCGCGGTCATCTTTGATCAACGAGCTAGTCCTGAAGAGGCTTACTAGGGACACAAAGTTTGTCCATTTATCCACACATGTATTTAAGTTTCCAATCAATACAATTATAGCATGGATAATAAACGATTATCATGAACAAGGAAATATAATAATAACTCTTTTATTATTGCCTCTAGGGCATATTTCCAACAGTCTCCCACTTGCACTAGAGTCAATAATCTAGCATTACAAGGTAATGAATCTAACACCCATAGAGTTTTGGTGTTGATCATGCTTAGCCCGTGGAAGAGGTTTAGTCAACGGATCTGCAACATTCAAATCCGTGTGTACTTTGCAAATTCTTATGTCCTCCTCCTTGACTGAATCACGGATGGAATTGAAGCGTCGCTTTATGTGTCTGGTCCTCTTGTGAAACCTTGGTTCCTTTGCTAGAGCAATGGCACCAGTGTTGTCACAAAATAGAGTCATTGGGTTCAATGCACTAGGCACAACTCCAAGATCTGTCATGAACTCCTTCATCCAGACACCTTCCTTTGCCGCCTCCGAGGCAGCTATGTACTCCGCTTCGCATGTAGAATCGGCTACCACACTTTGCTTGGAACTGCACCAGCTTACCGCTCCCCCGTTGAGAATATATACGTATCCGGTTTGAGACTTAGAGTCATCCGGATCAGTGTCAAAGCTTGCACCGACGTAACCCTTTACGACGAGCTCTTGATCACCTCAATAAACGAGAAACATCTCCTTAGTCCTTTTCAGGTACTTTAGGATATTCTTGACTGCTGTCCAGTGATCCATACCAGGATTACTTTGAAACCTTCCGGCCATACTTATGGCAAGGCTGACATCTGGTCTTGTGCACAGCATTGCATACATGATAGAGCCTATGGCTGAAGCATAGGGGACGACACTCATCTTTTCTTTATCTTCCGCAGTCACTGGGCATTGAGTCTTACTCAACTTTGTACCTTGCAATACCGGCAAGAACCCCTTCTTGGATTGATCCATTTTGAACTTCTTCAAAACTTTATCAAGGTATGTACTTTGTGAAAGTCCTATCAAGCGTCTCGATCTATCTCTATAGATCTTGATGCCCAATATGAAAGCAGCTTCACCGAGGTCCTTCATCGAAAAACTCTTGTTCAAATACCCCTTCACGCCATCCAAAAGTTCTATATTGTTTCCAATTAGCAATATGTCATCCACATATAATATCAGAAACGCTATAGAGCTCCCACTCACTTTCTTGTAAATACAAGCTTCTCCGTAAACTTGTACAAACCCAAACGCTTTGATCACCTCATCAAAGCGAAGATTCCAACTCCGAGATGCTTGCACCAGCCCATAAATGGAACGCTGGAGTTTGCAAACTTTGTCAGCATTCTCTGGATCAACAAAACCTTCCGGTTGTATCATATACAACTCTTCCTTAAGAAAACCGTTAAGGAACGCCGTTTTGACATCCATCTGCCAAATTTCATAATCGAAATATGCAGCTATTGCTAACATGATTCGGACGGATTTAAGCATCGCTACGGGTGAGAAAGTCTCATCGTAGTCAACTCCTTGAACTTGTGAAAAACCCTTTGCCACAAGTCGAGCTTTATACACGGTGACATTACCGTCAGCGTCCGTCTTCCTCTTAAAAATCCATTTATTCTGAATGGCCTTCCGCCCTTCAGGTAATACTTCCAAAGTCCATACTTTGTTTTCATACATGGATCCCATCTCGGATTTCATGGCCTCTAACCATTTGTCGGAATCCGGGCCCACCATCGCTTCTCCATAGCTCGTAGGTTCACTGTTGTCCAACAACATGACCTCCAAGACAGGGTTACCATACCACTCAGGTGCAGTGCGTACCCTTGTCGACCTACGAGGTTCAGCAGTAACTTGATCAGAAGCTTCTTGATCATCATCATTGGCTTCCTCTTCAACCTCTGCAGGCTCCACAAAAACATCTTTCTGTGCTGCGCTACTCTCTGGTTGAAGTAGAGGTTCAATAACCTCATCAAGTTCTACCTTCCTCCCACTCAATTCTTTCGAGAGAAACTCTTTCTCGAGAAAGGACCCGTTCTTAGCGACAAACACTTTGCCCTCGGATCTGAGATAGAAGGTGTACCCAACTGTCTCTTTTGGGTATCCTATGAAGACACATTTGTCCGCTTTGGGTTCGAGCTTTTCTGGCTGAAGCCTTTTGACATAAGCATCGCAACCCCAAACTTTGAGAAAAGACAACTTAGGTTTCTTACCAAACCACAGTTCATACGGTGTTGTCTCAACGGACTTAGATGGAGCCCTATTTAAAGTGAATGCAGCTGTCTCTAATGCATATCCCCAGAACGATAGTGGCAAATCGGCAAGAGACATCATAGAACGCACCATATCTAATAGGGTTCGATTACGACGTTCGGACACACCATTACGCTGTGGTGTTCCAGGTGGCGTCAACTGTGAAACAATTCCACATTTTCTTAAGTGATTGCCAAACTCATAACTCAGATACTCTCCCCCTCGATCAGATCGTAGGAACTTGATCTTCTTGTTACGATGATTCTCAACTTCACTCTGAAATTGCTTGAACTTTTCAAACGTTTCAGACTTATGCTTCATCAAGTAAATATACCCATATCTACTTAAGTCGTCAGTGAAGGTGACAAAATAACGATATCCACCGCGCGCCGTGCACTCATCGGACCACACACATCAGTATGTATGATTTCCAATAAGTCACTTGCCCGTTCCATTGTTCCTGAAAACGGGGTCTTAGTCATCTTGCCCATGAGGCACGGCTCGCATGTGTCAAGTGATTCAAAATCAAGAGACTCCAAAAGTCCATCAGCATGGAGCTTCCTCATGCGTTTCACGCCGATATGACCCAGACGGCAGTGCCACAAGAAAGTGGTACTATTGTTATCAACTCTACATCTTTTGGCATCAATCTTATGAACATGTGTATCATCACTATCGAGATTCAATAAGAATAAACCCCCTACTTCGGGTGCATGACCATAAAAGATATTACCCATATAAATAGAACAACCTTTATTCTCTGATTTAAATGAGTAACCGTCTCGCATTAAACAAGATCCAGATATAATGTTCATGCTCAACGCGGGCACTAAATAACAATTATTCAGGTTCATAACTAATCCCGATGGTAATCGAAGAGCGAGCGTGCCGACGGCGATCACATCAACCTTGGAACCATTCCCCACGCGCATCGTCACTTCGTCCTTCGCCAGCCTCCGTTTATTCCGTAGTTCCTGTTTAGAGTTGCAAATGTGAGCAACCGAACCGGTATCAAATACCCAGGCACTACAACGAGAGTTGGTAAGGTACACATCAATAACATGTATATCACATATACCTTGCTTGTTGTTGTTGTTGGCCCCCTTCTTGTCTGCCAGATACTTGGGGCAGTTCCGCTTCCAGTGGCCGTTCCCCTTGCAATAGAAACACTCAGTCTCTGGCTTGGGCCCAGCCTTGGGTTTCTTCACTGGATGAGCAACTGCCTTGCCACCCTTCTTTGAGTTACCCTTCTTGCCCTTGCCATTTTTCTTGAAACTGGTAGTTTTATTGACCATCAACACTTGATACTCCTTCTGGATGTCTGCCTCAGCGACTTTCAGCATTGAAAATAGCCCGGCGATGGATTTGTTCATCCCTTGCATGTTATACTGCTGCACGAAGCTCTTGTAGCTAGGTGGGAGTGACTGGAGAATTCTGTCAATGATAGCCTCCTCCGGGAACACAAGTCCCAGATCAGCTATGCGGGTATAGTACCCAGACATCTTCAGCAAGTGCTCACTGACAGACGAATTCTCCTCCATCTTGCAAGCAAAGAATTTATCGGTGGTCTCATACCTCTCGATCTTGGCATTCTTTTCAAAGATGAACTTCAACTCCTGGAACATCTCATATGCTCCATGACGTTCAAAACGCCTTTGAAGTCCTCCTTCCAAGCTATACAACATGGCACACTGCACTACTGAGTAGTCATCCGAACGCGACTGCCAGGCGTTCATAACGTCCACAGAGGCCGGAGCGGGGGGTTCACCTAGCGGTGCATTTAGGACATAAACCTTTTGGGCAGCTGTGAGGATGATCCTCAGATTGCGGAGCCAGTCCACAAAGTTGCTCCCATCATCTTTCAGCTTAGTTTTCTCTAGGAACGCATTAAAATTCAGGGGAGCTACTGCGCGAGCCATCTACAACAAAAGATTTGCAAAGACATCTTAGACTATTGTTCATGATAAGTGAGTTTTTAACTAATCAAATTACTTATAACTCCCACTCAAATCGACATCCCTCTGGTCATTCGAGCGTGGCATGATCCAAATCCACCAACCCAAGTCCGATCATCACGTGAGATGAGGTGGTGTCAATGGTGAACATCTTCATGTTGATCATATCTACTATATGACTCATGCTCGACCTTTCGGTCTTCCGTGTTCCGAGGCCATGTCTGTACATGCTAGGCTCGTCAAGTCTAACCCGAGTGTTCTGCATGTGCAAAACTGTCTTGCACCCGTTGTATGCGAACGTAGAGTCTATCACACCCGATCATCACGTGGTGCTTCGAAACGACGAACCTTCGCAACGGCGCACACTCGGGGGGAACACAATTTTATCTTGAAATTTTAGTGAGGGATCATCTTATAATGCTACCGTCGTCCTAAGCAAAATAAGATGCATAAAAGGATTAACATCACATGCAAATCATAAGTGACATGATATGGCCATCAACTCGTGCTTTTGATCTCCATCTCCAAAGCACCGGCATGATCTCCATCGTCACCGGCGCAACACCATGATCCCCATCATCATGATCTCCATCATCGTGTCGCCATCGGGGTTGTCGCGCGCCCACCATGCTCTTACTACTATTGCTACCGTTTAGCGATAAAGTAAAGCATTACATAGCGCTTAATGATTGACACGCAGGTCATACAAAAATTAAAGACAACCCTATGGCTCCTGCCGGTTGCCGTATACATCGACATGCAAGTCGATATTAACTATTACAACATGATCATCTCATACATCAAATATATCTCATCATGTCATTGGCCATATCATGTCACATACATACCCTGCAAAAACAAGTTAGACGTCCTCTAATTTGTTGTTGCATGTTTTACGTGGCTGCTATGGGTATCTAGCAAGAATGCTTCTTACCTACGCAAAGCCACAACGGTGATATTTAAGTTGCTATTTAACCTTCTACAAGGACCGCCTTTGTCTATTCCGATTCAACTAAGATAGGAGAGACAGACACCCGCCAGCCATCTTATGCAACAAAAGTCGCATGTCTGTCGATGGAACCGGTCTCATGTACGTGGACATGTAAAGTTGGTCCGGGCCGCTTCATCCCATAATACCGCTGAATCCAGAAAGACCAAGGAGGGAAGCAATCTAAACATCAACGCCCACAAACCCCTTTGTGTTCTACTCGTGAAAGCATCTACGCAAGAACCTGGCTCTGATACCACTGTTGGGGAACGTTGCATGGGAAACAAAAATTTTTCCTACGCTCACCAAGATCAATCTAGGAGATGCATCTACGAGGGGAGAGTTGGATCCACATACCCTTGTAGATCGCTAAGCGGAAGCATTCAAGAACGCGGTTGATGGAGTCGTACTCGCCACGATTCAGATCGCCGAAGATCCTAGCACCGAACGGACGGTGCCTCCGCGTTCTTCACACGTCCAGCTCGGGGACGTCTCCTCCTTCTTGATGCAGCAAGGGGGAAGGAGAAGTTGACGGAGAAACCCAGCAGCACGACGGCGTGGTGGAGATGGTGGTGGAGGAATTCCAGCAGGGCTTCGCCAAGCACTGCAAACTGGATGAAGATATTCGTGGGAGAGGGAGGGCAGCGCCGAGGCACGAACGTGTGTGGCTGCCCTCCCTCTGCCTCTCTTTATATAGGGGGGGAGAGAGGGGAGGGGCGCCCTAGGGTTTCCCCCTAGGGGCGGCGGCCAAGGGGAGATGGGGCCGGCCAAGGGGGGGGCGGCGGCCAGGGCCTAGGGTTTCCCCCCCAGGTGCCTTGCCCCCCAAGCCTAGGGGGTGCGGCAGCCCTAGGGGGGTCCAGCCCCCTTGGCGCATGTGGAGAGGGCCCAAGGGGGGGCACATAGCCCCATGAGGGCTGTTGCGTCTCCCACTTATGGCCCATGAGGCCCGCAACACTTGCCGGGACCCCCGAAACCCCTTTCGGTCATCCGACGACTCCCCGGTGCTCCCCGGAACACTTCCGGACTCCGATCACTCTCATCCTATATATCAATCTTCGTCCCCGGACCATTCCGGAGACCCTCGTCACGTCCGGGATCTCATCCGGGACTCCGAACAACCTTCGGTAACCATGCACTGTTCTCACTAACAACCCTAGCGTCACCGAACCTTAAGTGTGTAGACCCTGCGGGTTCAGAAACTATGCAGACATGACCGAGACACTCCCATGTCAATAACCAATAGCGGGATCTGGATACCCATATTGGTTCCCACACGTTCCTCGATGATCTCATCGGATGAACCACGATGTCAAGGATTCAGGCAATCCCGTATACAGTTCCCTTTGTCTCGTCGGTATGTTACTTGCCCGAGATTCGATCGTCGGTATCTCTATACCTAGTTCAATCTCGTTACCGGCAAGTCTCTTTACTCGTTCCGTAATACATAATCCCGTGACTAACTACTTAGTCACTTTGAGCTCATTGAGATGACGTATTACCGAGTGGGCCCGGAGATACCTCTCCGTCACACGGAGTGACAAATCCCAGTCTCGATCCATGTCAACTCAACAGACACCTTCGGAGATACCTGTAGAGTACCTTTATAGTCACCCAGTTACGTTGCAACGTTTGGTACACACAAAGCACTCCTACGGTGTCAGTGAGTTACATGATCTCATGGTCATAGGAACCTATACTTGACATGCAGAAAACTATAGCGATAACTGATACGATCAAAAGCTATGTTTAACGTTTGGGTCTCGTCCATCACATCATTCTCCTAATGATGTGATCCCGTTATCAAATGACAACTCATGTCTATGACCTGGAAACCGCGGTCATCTTTGATCAACGAGCTAGTCCTGAAGAGGCTTACTAGGGACACAAAGTTTGTCCATTTATCCACACATGTATTTAAGTTTCCAATCAATACATCTATAGCATGGATAATAAACGATTATCATGAACAAGGAAATATAATAATAACTCTTTTATTATTGCCTCTAGGGCATATTCCCAACAGTCTCCCTTCGTCCCCGATAAAGCAAGGACACCTAAGCTAAGAGCATTAAATACATCTTGTCCTGTAATGCGAGGGATAACCTTGCATCACTTTACCCTTTCCACCTCCTGTGTGCCACTGTGGCAACCCCTTTTTCCTATAAAAGGAGGCCCGAGGCGACTAGGAGAGGGATTCGGCTTTTTAGAACTCCTCACGACTGGGCTTTTGGAGCTACTCACTAGCTGAAGAACACAAACATATAATCCACCAAAGCAGGAGTAGGGTTTTACGCATCCTTGCGGCCCGAACCTGGGTAAAGGAACCGTGTGCTAACTATTAGATCCGCTCTTCTCTCAACCCCGCGCTCCGCAACCGTAGTAGGGATTCTTGTGATCCCATAGGTGTCGATCCAAATACACCAACACTAGTTGGCCAAACCATACCAATAATTCGAATAGACTTGCAAGGATATTATTAGCACACATAAAAAGTTCAGAGACGAACCAAATATCTTTCATAGATAACCTTGATCATAAACTCACAATTCATCGGATCTCGACAAACACACTGCAAAAAGAGATTACATCGAATAGATCTCCTCGAAGACCGAGGAGAACTTTGTATTGAGATCCGGAGAGAGAGAAGAAGCCATCTAGATACTAGCTATGGACCCAAAGGTCTGTGGTAAAGTACTCACAACTCATGGTGAGGGCGATGATGATGATGGTGAAGGCCCTCCGTGATGGATCCCCCTCCGGTAGAGCTCCGGAACAGGCTCCAAGATGGGATCTCCACGGGAACAAAAGCTACGGTGGTGGAATTAGGGTTTTCTCTATGTATATGGAGTTTCTGGGGTACGTGGGCTTATATAGGAAGAAGGAGGGCACCGGGGGCCACTCGAGGAGGTCTCGAGGCAGGGGGCGCGCTCTGGGAAGGGGGGCACCCCCCCACCCTCGAGGGCGGCTCCTCGATCCTCTGACGTGGTTCTCAAGCTTCCTGTGCGTGAGTTCCTCCAAAAATATATCTCACGAAGGTTTCATTCCGTTTGGACTCCGTTTGATATTCTTTTTCTGCAAAACCCTAAAACAGGCAAAAAATAGCAATCTGGAATGGGCCCTTGGGTTAGTAGGTTAGTCCCAAAAATGATATAAAAGTGAATGATAAAGCCCATTAAACATCCAAGACTTCATAAATAATAGCATGGAACAATCAAAAATTATAGATACGTTGGAGACGTATCAGCCGGCTGTGATGTCACGGAGGCCTCACCGCCCCTACTACTCCCACCGCTGGACATGACATCCCTCTACTCACCCATACCCCATGTTATTCTGCGACGACGGCAGCCTCACACCGCAGCGAACCAGTGAACCCTCATACTCCTCTATGCGTGGGCATCCACTGTCGCGTCTTCCCCGGCTCTGCGTTGTCCCCTTCCTAGGCCTAGTCGTCGTCCACTGCCCTGGTGCTCTCGGCGCGGCGTAGTCAACATGGCCAAGGAATGGCTTCCATCGGACATGGACTGTACGTGGAGAGGCCAACAGTTGGGTACACGACAGCAGCATTGAAGTGCTTCCTTATTACACGGAAAATAATTATTCCTCCACCTGACAGCAGGGACCCACCGGACGGGCCACCATATTTTGCGAAAAAAGCATTTCCCCTCTCACTGCTGGGACACAGCGAATGGGCCACCGTACTGCGCGAAAAAAATCCCCCCCCC
>LR738716.1:160970676-161007300 GCA_902687465.1 Secale cereale | reverse complement strand
GGGGGGGGTTCCGGTAACCCCTCCGGTACTTCGATAAATACCTGATACACTCCGAAACACTTCCGGTGTCCGAATACTATCATCCTATATATCAATCTTTACCTCTCAACCATTTCGAAACTCGTCGTCATGTCGGTGATATCATCCAGGACTCCGAACAACATTCGGTCACCAAATCACATAACTCATATAATACAATATTGTCATCGAATGTTAAGCGTACACACCCTACGGGTTCGACAACTATGTAGACATGACCGAGACACTTCTCTAGTCAATAACCAATAGCGGAACCTGGATGCTCATATTGGCTCCTACATATTCCACGAAGATTTTTATCGGTCGAACCATTATGAAAACATACATTATTCCCTTTGTCTATCGGTATGTTACTTGCCCGAGGTTCGATCATTGGTATCTTCATACCTAGTTCAATCTCGTAACCGGCAAGTCTCTTTACTCGTTCTGTAATACATCATCCCGAGACTAACTCATTAGTCATTTGCTTGCAAGGCTTCTTAATATGTGTATTACCGAGAGGGCCCAGGGATACCTCTCCGATACTCGTAGTAACAAATCCTAATCTCGATCTATGCCAACTCAAAAAACACCTTCCGAGATACCTGTAGAGCGTCTTTATAATCACCCAGTTACGTTGTGACGTCTGATAGCACACAAGGCATTCTTCCAGTATTCGGGAGTTGCATAATATCATAGTCAAAGGAATATGTATTTGACATACATGAAAGCAATAGCAATAAACTGTACGATGAAATCCTAAGCTAACGGATGGGTCCTCATTCTCAAAATGATGTGATCCCGTTATGAAATGACAACTCATGTCCATGGTTAGGAAAATTTAACCATCTTTGATTAACGAGCTAGTCTAGTAGAGGCTTACTAGGGACACGGTATTTGTTTATGTATTCACATATGTATTTAGGTTTCCAGTCAATACAATTCTAGCATGAATAATAAACCTTTATCATGATTAAGGAAATATAATAATAACCATTTTATTATTGGCTCTAGGGCATATTTCTATCACGGGACCCCCTACCCCTAGGTCTGTCGATTCTGACACTGACACCCACCACATCTATGATGATACGTGTTTTTCTCACAATTATCGTCATAGAAGTTGCATAAGCATGACAAAAAAAGTTTTCGTGCGGGCCAAAATGTCACTAATGTGTCTTTTTTGTAGTGACACTTATTTGTTCGGAGCTTCTAGGTGTTCTACTGTTACTTCTGTTAACCACAGTTGTAGCTTTAGCATGTTACTTAATCCTAATAGGGAAATGAGGTTTCTCAATATAAGCAGTAGGCACAACTGGATGACCATTATGGATAATTGTTTTGTCTTTAACTATAATAGTACTTTAATAGGTGTTTGATATTTAAACCACTTATCCTTAGGGAAATTAACATGAGTAGCAAATGATTCTCAAAAGAAGCTACAATCTCTGAGTCAAGTCCATATTTAGTACTAAACTTATGAAAAGCGTATGTTTCCATAAAAGATTTAACACAATCAAACTCAAGTTTTATACTTGACTCTTTACCTTAGTCGAGTTCCCAATCTTCACAGTTGCGTTTAATTCTTTCCAGAAGACCCTATTTGAATTCAATAGTTTCCTTCATAAAGGAATTAGTCGAAGAAGAATCGAGCATGGATTGATCATTGTGAGAAAGCCAAGCACAAAAATTTCGTGTAATAAATTTTCTCGAGAGATCATGATTGGGGCATGTGTGCATCATGGACTTAAGCCACCCCCAATCTTGAGCGATACTTTCTCCTTCACGAGGCCAAAATTATATATATAATTCCGATCACGATGAACAAGATGCATAGGATAATACTTTTGGCAAAATTCCAATTTCAATCGGTTCCTATCCCATGTTCCAATATCATCCAATAGCCTATACAATGTCAATACCTTTCCTTGCAAAGATAAAGGGAATACCTTCTTCCTAACTCCATCCTCGGATAAACCTACAAGCTTAAAGAATCCACAAAAAAATTCCACATAGATTAAGTGCATATGAAGATGTACTGTTCCATCTCCTGCATAAGGATTAGCTAGTAGTTTCTCTAACATACCCAAAGGAATTTCATAATAAATATTTTCAATAGGTTTAGTAGGTTGAGGGGAAACTCTTGTTTCTTCTGTTCGAGGTGAAGATACCCCGAACAAACCCCTCAAAGGATTATTTTACATAGTAACATGTGACAGAAAATTTCAGCATGTATATAAATGTTTCCTTACCAAAGACGTTTCACTTCCCAGCTACTGCGCCCGAAAAGAGTCTCGATGACCCAAAAGTATAGGGGGTCAAGTGTAGTCCTTTCGATAATTAAGAGTGTCGAACCCAAAAAGGAGGAAAAGGAAATGACAAGCGGTTTTAAGCAAGGTATACTCTGCAAGTGTTGTAAGTAATAATGATAGATAGTTTTGTAAAAATATAACTTGTAACAGGTAGAAAGTAACAATAGTAGAAAAGGTGCAACAAGGTAGCCCAATCCTTTTTTATAGAAATGGATAGGTTGGAACGTTCTCTTATAACAAGCATAGCGTTCTTGAGAACACATGGGAATTATCATCTGGGCACTTTCATCATGTTTGTTTGATTCACGTTCGCTACTTTGATAATTTGATATGTGGGTGGACCGGTGATTGGGTGTTGTTCTTACTTGAACAAGCCACCCCCTCTCGCAAGCATCCGCAACTACAAAAGAAGAATTAAGATAAATCTAACCATATCACGAAACATACGGATCCAAATAAGCCCCTTATGGAATAACGCATAAACTAGGATTTGAGCTTTTGTCATTCTACCAACCCGCTTCCTCAGATTTGTGTTACCACATCGGGGTGGCCCAGAGCTGGAGTGGGAGGATGCGGTGGTGGAACATAACGTTCACTATGTCGACTAGTTGTAGGTTCTTCTTGGTAGACCACCACCTGATCATCTGGATCGGTGCCTTTGCTTCCTCGGGGTTCCCCCAGACGACGCCCATCTCCCTCCAGGATTTGATATTCTTGGGAAGCCCAACCGAAAAGACTGGGACCTCGGCCTGGTCAACGGCGAGCGACTCAGTGGTGTAAAACCACTCGCGCTGCCACTCTTTGATAGTCAAGATGAAGGTGCCCTTGAACCATTCGACCTTCTGGTACTTGCTGACCATGGCTCCGCCGCACTCTGCCAGACCAAAGCTTCTGGACTTGGCTTAATGCCGAATACCTTCAATGATAGACCAAAGTGCGTCTTGATGCAGAGGAAGGCCTCACGTACTGTAATGAAGGAAGCGAGGTGCGGGATGGAGTTTGGTCCATGTGGTCGAAGTCAAGCCCATAGTAGACCATTACCCACGCACGACCGGGTGTAGATGGAACCCCAAGCCCCTGATATGGTGGGGGACGAAGACTATCCGCTTCCCTCGGTTGGGAGTGTACACCTACTAGTTGGCCTCAGGGGCATGGGTGGCGACGTTGGTAGGGTTGTACCCTGCACTACGCAGCTCTGCGAAGGTGGCCACTGTCATAATGGAGGCGCCTCAGTGCCCTTTGAGGGTATCGTCCATGGCTGGATGAGAAACTTGGATGCGCTAAGGGGGCAGAGAGCGAGATTGGATCTAGGCGCTAGAGCTCGAGGAGGCAGCCGGCGGGGAAAATGAGAGCGTAATTGTTCATGCTATTAGCCTTTTGCTCTTATAGGTTGTTGAAAGGCCACGGGATCCCCTACCGCGCCGAAAAAACACCACTCCCCCGCAAAAGATGTCATTGTGTGCATGGGGGAAAACAAAATCTTGATGATATCCCTGAGAAAACGGGTACGATCTCCATGTTGACGGGACGCACTAGTAAAAAGTTGCCTCGGGCCACGATTTGGAGTGTGCGGTAACTGCCTGGCCCGTCGTGGGATGCGTCGCTTTGATAAAGTTATCACACTAGGTGGAACTATTCACACCTACGTGGTCGGCCTTCGAGGCTAAGTTACCCTGCCTCCTTGGGCAAGGTGTGAGCCCAGCTATGTCTTGTTTGTAAGACACTTCTCCTTTAAATAGCGGTTCGGGAGTCTTGAAGTCAGAAAGAGGAACTCAACTGTCAAGCCAAGGACTTTGGATCCAAGGTTATCTTCATCAAGGAAATCTTCATCGGCGTAGAAGACCAGTTCGGGGGCTACTGATGGTGTCCTGGACTAGGGGTTACTAACCTAGTCGGTCCATGTTGGGGAACGTAGTATTTCAAAAATTTCCTACGATCATGCAAGATCTATCTACTAGATGCATAGCAACGAGAGGGGAGAGTGTGTCTACATACCCTTGTAGACCGAAAGCGGAAGCGTCTAGTGACGCGGTTGATGTAGTCGAACTTCTTCGCGATCCAACCGATCAAGTACCGAACGTACGGCACCTCCACGTTCAGCACACATTCAGCTTGATGACGTCCCACAAGCTCTTGATCCAATAGAGCTCCACGAGAGAGTTTCATCAGCACGACGGTGTGGTGACGGAGATGATGAAGCTACCGGCGCAGGGCTTCGCCTAAGCACTTCAACGATATGACTGGGGTGTGTGGAGGGGGCCACCGCACACGGTTAGGAGAGATCAACTGAGCAACTTGTGTCTATGGGGTGCCCCCCACCCCCGTTTATAAAGGAGTTGAGGAGGGGGAGGGCCAGCCCTCTACTATGGCGCGCCCTGGGGAGCAAGGTTGTCAGAATTGCGATTTTGAATCGGATCGGAGCCCTGATGGTAGGATTGCAAATCATGGAATCTTCACTATCAGGATCGTAGAAACATAGATTCTGTGAACTAAAGTCGTAGAATCATAGGGGTTAGTTTGGATTGTAAAGTCGTAGAATTGTACAACAGAATCGCGATTCTAACAACCTTGCTGGGGAGTCCTACTCCAACCGGGAGTAGGATTCCCCCTTTCCTAGTAGAACTAGGAGCCCTTCCAAGTAGTAGGAGTAGGAGAGAAGGAAACGGAAAAGAGAAGAGAAGGAAGGAGGGGGCGCTTGATACGTCCAAAATGTATCTATAATTTCTGCTTGCTCCATGCCTCTTTTGGGTGATATTGCTATGATATTTATACACTTCCATACAGTTTTGATCATATTTGGACTAACCTATTAACTTAGTGCACCCTAGTGCCAGTTTCTGTTTTCTGCTGTTTTTGTATTTCAGGTTTTCCCATTACGAGAACTGCCAGAAAAATCCCGGAAAAATTATATAAAAAATCAGCGTTCCAGAAGCTTCCCAGTAGCCAAAGTACAGCCGGAGGGGGGTCACCAGGGCTCCAGGCGCCCTGGTGGCGCAGCCGCCCTGGCCGCGCCGGGGGGGCGCCTGGGCCCCCCGAGCCTCCGCTGATGCCCTCCTTTGGCATATATTTATATTGCGTCTCGAAACCCTCGAGACGGGAACCTTTTTCGCGATCTCATATCTGTTCCGCCGCCGCCGCCGCTTCCAAGATCGGGAGCACCAGGAGAACTCTTCCCGGCACCCTGCCGGAGGGGAGGATCACCACCGGGAGCTTCTCCACCACCATGGACGCCTCCCGGATGAGTTGTGAGTAGTCTCCCTTGGACCATGGGTCCATGACCAGTAGCTATTTGATGTTCTCCTTCCGTTCATGTGCTTCACTAATTAGTCCTCGTGAGCTACCCTACATGATCGAGGCACATATGTAATCCTTATGCTGTTGCTATGATGAGTTTGCTGGAATCCGATGGATTGTGAGATTATGTTCAGATTGTGTTTGAGTAATATATTTGATCTACCTCTTTTATATTTATGTTCGTAAGTAATTCTTGCATGTTCTCCGTTGTTATTTATTGCTTTGGCCAAGTAGTAGGTAGTGACTCCAAGAGGGAACATTATGCTTGATTGTGGGTTCATGCCCCTCGATGACTAGCTTGAGTGACAGAAACATGAGTCTAGGGGATGTGTTGTTGCCACAAGGGGGAAAACAACGGTGCTTGTGCCCGCGGGTGCAAGGATTGTTTACTTTACGCAAAGTTCTTTTAATGCAGTTGTCTGTTGCTTTGAGTTTACACTATGGGTGGGACTCGCAACTTAATACCAGCGAGATGTTCTGGATAGATATCTCAAGGTGGATGATTAGTAGTAGATGCAGATGGATTTCGGTCTACTTGCCTTGGCGTACCGCCCATGCTTTGAACCTCTACCTTTCTTGTAACATAGTTAGCATTGGTTTGCGCACATAATTTTGTCAATTGCCCAGCTGTAATTCGTTTACCTCACATAGTTGTTTTATCGTCTTTTGGGAGAGAGACATCACTAGTGAACATCATTGGACCTCGGTCCATATTACCATCATCGATCACATCCGCTATTTACTTTCAGCTTTTACTTACTATTTGCAGCATTACCTATCACTATTATCACTTGCGTTTGATCCTTTGTAAACTACAAGTCCGGAGGGATTGACAACCTCTCTGTACTCGTTGGGAGCAAAGTTATTTGTATCTGTGTGCAGGTCCACGTTGATTGCTAATATCTGGCGCCGTTAGCAGTTGACACCTTCTTGTTGAAACTGGGAGTCTCAGGGAAATCGATCCTTGGTATCTTTGCCAAGGGAAAACTTCCGCTACACTGCATCTCAAACCTTCCACTTGGGGTAACCAATGAGGGGCGAGAAGCCATCAAGCAAAGTTTTCTGGCGCCGTTGCCGGGGACTCCACTCTTCAAGATAGGGAAGTTGCACGCTATCTTTTATCTTTGCTTTTTAGTCTTGTTAGTTTAGCTTTCAGTTTTCTTTATGTCTTTTCACTAGTTTTGCTTAATGGAAAACAACAAAAATATGAGAGAGCTTTATAAGCTCTACCTTGCTTTGGGACATGATGTGTTTGAAGAGAAAATTAAAAAACCTATGGAACTTTCTTATTTGCATAACAATCATGGTGGTGGTGATGTTATTAGTATGCTTTCTTTGAATATCAATATTGCTAATGACATGGAAAGCTCTAAGCTTGGGGATGACACGTTTGATGAACATGATATTTTTAGTCCCCCAACTTTTGAGGAGAAAATTTACTTTGATGATACTATGCCTCCTAAATATGATGATTACCATGATGGTTATGATAGTCTTACTCTCACTATTCCTAATAAGAAAGATTTTGCTTATATGAAGAGTAATGACACTTTTTTGCATGTGGATCATGGTAACAATGCTTTATGTGATGCTTATATTGTTGAGTTTATTCGTGATCCCACTGAAAATTATTATGAGAAGGGAACATATGCTTATAGATATTTCAATGATATCAAGTTCCCTCTCTTTATGTTGAAGGTTTTGAAGCTACACTTGTTTTGCCTTCCTATGCTTATTGCTTTGTGCTTCAATGAATTATTGTATTGCAATATTCCTATGCATAGGAAGCATGTTAGGCTTAAATGTGTTTGGTATTTTCTTCTTGATGCTCTCTTTTGTTCTTCAACTCTTATTCCTACGAGAGCATCATTAAAGTCTTAAGCCTATCTTTATGGCTATAAAGAAAGAGCTCTAGGAAGACAACCCTTGTTATCTTTGCTTTTAGTTTGTTCTTTCAGTTTTCAGTGGTCTTGATGTTTGTTACTACTGTAGCAACATCATTGTATCTTTATTTTTCAGCTTTGTGCCAAGTTTAGCCTCTGATTGCAAGAAAGTTCAAAAATTGTGACGTGCTGTCCAGGAAACAGATTCTTTCCTTGGATAGAAAAATTCGTATAAAATCACCAGATCATCTTTTTGGTATGAATTTTCTCGACAGCATGCTCTATATAATTGTCTTTCGTGCGTCTGTTTTGAGTTTTTTTATTAGAGTTGCAGAAGTGCCCCGAAAAAATCATTTACTACCTGCTGTTCTGTTTTTCACAGATTCTGTCCTGTTTTGCCTTTCCTTCATTTTGCAAACCTAGAGCTTTCTTTTTCTTTGCAAAAACCTTTTGGCAATCTTGAGAAACAGTAGATCTTCAAGAATATCCTTATTTCCAGCAAGGAACAATTATTTTATTAAGGGTACTAACCTCGCTAATCAGATTATGATGAGTTATGTATGAAGGGAGTTTTCAAGTGTGCGAGGGAAGATGATAAAAAGATTCAGGAGTGTCAAACGCTCAAGTTTGGGGATGCCCCCATGCACCCACAAGAAATATTCAAGGAGACTCAAGCGTCTAAGCTTGGGGATGCCCCCGTGCATCCCCTTCTCGATCAACATTATCAGTTCGTCTTTCGTTCCACTATATTTTTATCACTTCATATGTTATGTGCTATGCTTGGAGCGTCTTGCTCTTAGTTTTCCCTTTTAGTTTTCTTTAGCTTTTCATAACGAGTCGGAACTCAGCTTTCTTTATGTGGGAGAGAAACACGCTCCACTTCTACCTAGAACATAACATAGAATTTTCATGTCTATCTTTGCTGTGTGTGTTCTTTGTCTTTCAATAGCTACTATCATGCTTAGCTTTTAGTTTTCATGCTTATCTTTTTAAAGAAGCTTTTGTTTAGTTGGTTGCTTGAACTCTCTTTAATTATCATGATTATCTTATTAAGAGAGTTTGCTTCCGTTGCATTGGTTGGTATGTCTATGATAAAGATGCTACGTGCATAATGGTGCTTAGTAATTCATGTTTTCTTATGGTTAGTCTCAAATAGCTGGGGGGTTTCCAATGTGTTATTGGAGTACCAACATGATTTGTTTGCCTATGATGTGGTATGGTTTAGTAATATCTTCCTTCAAGAATTTATTTTGATTGACTTGGCGTATGCTCACGCATATTTAAGACTGTAAAGAAAGTCTGTCAAGCCTTGATGATCTTTTGTTTCTGAGTAGCGATATAACTACCATGCCTGATTCAATGTTGCTTTGTCGCTCTGCATGATTATGACCGTCATTGCTCTCTTAGTTGGTCGCTCCCAGTCTTTTGCTAACCTCCACCTGTACTAAGCGGACTGACTGCTTGTGCATCCAAATTCCTTTAAACCAGTTATGCCATATGAGTACACCATACCTTCCTACATGGTATTTACCTGCCATTCCTAACGAAGACTTTCATGTACCATCTCGAAATTATTCAAAAGAAAAAGAAAAAAATGCATTCCTATTTTGTGCCTCTGTTTTAAGTCCATGAGGAAGTAGTAGTTAATTCATGATCTTTTTAAGTTGGACAAGCTTCACCCCGGCATTGCATGTATAATGTGCAAACCCATAACACGAGAAGGAACTGGCATTGAGTGCGCCCGGCTCAAAATTAATATAACAAACAAACCCTCCTTCACGCTTTGTTCATGAGAAATCAGAAGACTTTGGCAGTGATAAACAAAGGAGATTAAGAGGATGTGATCGTCCTCATTCGGGAGCCGTTCCTCGAAACTTGTCCATCTCAAAAAGTAATTGAGTTATCTGCTAGCATTCGTTGACGAAACATGCATGATCTAAGAAAAAAATAATTATTACCTCTATTTTTAAAACCAAGAGCTCTGGTACATGCTTTGTCTTTGTTTTTGACTACGGGTTTTCAACCTTGCCAACAAAAGCCACGGTTCGAGAGTCTCCACCTTCTTTTAAAGCACCAACTACTGAGAGCATGATTGTCATTCTGAGTGTAAGGTGCATTGTCCCAAAGTAGCATTGTCTTTTGCATGATTATGATATCGTTTATTTTGAAATCATTGTATCTAGTCATCACTTAAACCTTGGAGGTGCCCCTGCATTTATGTTTTGCTTCACTAAAGGGGGCAAGCGAGATATCACTTTATCATATTTGCACACCATGCTCATTAAAAATCTATTTGATGTTTCAATACCATATTGTAAAACTTTCAGTTCTTTGTGATTTTCTCATGAGGCAACTTAATTACTACATATTCATTGTCTCGGTAAGCTTTTGTCATATGACTATGAAAAGTCCTATATGGTTAATAGCATGTCACCATAGAAATTATTCTTGTTATCATTTACCTACTCGAGGACGAGCAGGAATTAAGCTTGGGGATGTTGATACGTCCAAAACGTATCTATAATTTCTGCTTGCTCCATGCCTCTTTTGGGTGATATTGCTATGATATTTATACACTTCCATACACTTTTGATCATATTTGGACTAACCTATTAACTTAGTGCACCCCAGTGCCAGTTTCTGTTTTCTGCTGTTTTTGTATTTCAGGTTTTCCCATTACGAGAACTGCCAGAAAAATCCCGGAAATATTATATAAAAAATCAGCGTTCCAGAAGCTTCCCAGCAGCCAAAGTACAGCCGGAGGGGGGCCACCAGGGCTCCAGGCGCCCTGGTGGCGCGGCCCCCCCTGGCCGCGCCGGGGGGGCGCCTGGGCCCCCCGAGCCTCCGCTGATGCCCCCCTATGGCATATATTTATATCGCGTCCCGAAACCCTCGAGACGGGGACCTTTTTCGTGATCTCATCTCTGTTCTGCCGCCGCCGCCGCTTCCAAGATCGGGAGCACCAGGAGAACTCTTCCCGGCACCCTGCCGGAGGGGAGGATCACCACCGGGAGCTTCTCCACCACCATGGACGCCTCCCGGATGAGTTGTGAGTAGTCTCCCTTGGACCATGGGTCCATGACCAGTAGCTATGTGATGTTCTCCTCATGTTCTTGTGCTTCACTAATTAGTCCTCGTGAGCTGCCCTACATGATCGAGGCACATATGTAATCCTTATGCTGTTGCTATGATGAGTTTGTTGGGATCCGATGGATTGTGAGATTATGTTCAGATTGTGTTTGAGTAATATATTTGATCTACCTCTTTTATATTTATGTTCGTAAGTGATTCTTGCATGTTATCCGTTGTTATTTATTGCTATGGCCAAGTAGTAGGTAGTGACTCCAAGAGGGAACGTTATGCTTGATTGTGGGTGCATGCCCCTCGATGACTAGCTTGAGTGATAGAAACATGAGTCTAGGGGATGTGCTGTTGCCACAAGGGGGAAAACAACGGTGCTTGTGCCCGCGGGTGCAAGGATTGTTTACTTTACGCAAAGTTCTTTTAATGCAGTTGTTTGTTGCTTTGAGTTTACACTATGGGTGGGAGTCGCAACTTAATACCAGCGAGATGTTCTGGATAGATATCTCAAGGTGGATGATTAGTAGTAGATGCAGATGGATTTCGGTCTACTTGCCTTGGCGTACCGCCCATGCTTTGAACCTCTACCTTTCTTGTAACATAGTTAGCATTGGTTTGCACACATAATTCTGTCAATTGCCCAGCTGTAATTCGTTTACCTCACATAGCTGTTTTATCGTCTTTTGGGAGAGAGACATCACTAGTGAACATCATGGGAACCCAATACATATTACCATCATCGATCACATCCACTATTTACTTTTAGCTTTTACTTACTATTTGCAGCATTACCTATCACTATTATAACTTGCGTTTGATCCTTTGTAAACTACAAGGCCGGAGGGATTGACAACCTCTCTGTACTCGTTGGGAGCAAAGTTATTTGTATCTGTGTGCAGGTCCACGTTGATTGCTAATATCTGGCGCCGTTAGCAGTTGACACCTTCTTGTTGAAACAGGGAGTCTCAGGGAAATCGATCCTTGGTATCTTTGCCAAGGGAAAACTTTCGCTACACTGCATCTCAAACCTTCCACTTGGGGTAACCAACGAGGGGCGAGAAGCCATCAGCGCTGCCCCTCCCCCTAGTCCAGTTCGGACTAAGCCTTGGGGTGCGCGCAGCCTTCTCTCTCTCTTTCTCCTAAAGCCCAATAAGGCCCATATACTCCCCGGTGAATTCCCGTAACTGTCCGGTACTCCGAAAAATACCTGAATCACTCAAAACCTTTCCGATGTCCGAATATAGTCGTCCAATATATCGATCTTTACGTCTCGACCATTTTGAGACTCCTCGTCATTTTCCCGATCTCATCCGGGACTCCTAACTACCTTCGGTACATCAAAAGACATAAACTCATAATACCGATCGTCATCAAACGTTAAGTGTGCGGACCCTATGGGTTCGAGAACTATGTAGACATGACCGAGACTCATCTCCGGTCAATAACCAATAGCGGAACCTTGATGCTCATATTGGCTCCTACATATTCTACGAAGATCTTTATCGGTCAAAACGCATAACAACATACGTTGTTCCCTTTCTCATCGGTATGTTACTTGCCCGAGATTCGATCGTCGGTATCACCATACCTAGTTAATCTCATTACCGGCAAGTCTCTTTACTCGTTCCATAATACATCATCTCATGACTAACTCATTAGTCATTTGCTTGCAAGGCTTATTATGATGTGTATTACCGAGAGGGCCCAGAGATACCTCTCCGACACTCGGAGTAAAAATCCTATTCTTGATCTATGCCAACACCACGAACACCTTCGGAGACACCTGTAGAGCATCTTTATAATCACCCAGTTACGTTGTGACGTTTGATAGCACACAAGGTGTTCCTCCGGTATTCGGGAGTTGCATAATCTCATAGTCATAGGAACATGTATAAGTCATGAAGAAAGCAATAGCGGTAAAACTAAACGATCATACTACTAAGCTAACGGATGGGTCTTGTCCAGCACATCATTCTCCTAATGATATGATCCCGTTGATCAAATGACAACTCATGTCTATGGCTAGGAAACATAACTATCTTTGATCAATGTGCTAGTCTAGTAGAGGCATACTAGGGACACTCTGTTTTGTCTATGTATTCACACGTGTACTAAGTTTCCAGTTAATACAATTCTAGCATGAATAATAAACATTTATCATGATATAAGGAAATAAATAATAACTTTATTATTGCCTCTTGGGCATATTTCCTTCACTCTCCCACTTGCACTAGAGTCAATAATCTAGATCACATCACCATGTGATTAACACTAGTAGTTCACATCACCATGTGACTAACACCCATAGTTCTCATTGCCATGCGACCAATACTCAAAGGGTTTACTAGAGTCAACAATCTAGTTCACATCGTCATGTTATTAACACCCAAAGAGTACTAAGGTGTGATCATGTGCTTCGTGAGAGAAGTTTAGTCAGCGGGTCTGTTACATTCAGATCCGTATGTATTTTTGCAAATTTCTATGTCTACAATGCTCTGCACGGAGCTACTTTAGCTAATTGCTCCCACTTTAAATATGTATCCAGATCGAGACTCAGAGTCATCCAGATCGGTGTTAAAGCTTGCATCGACGTAACTCTTTACGACGAACTCTTTATCACCTCCATAACCGAGAAATATTTCCTTAGTCCTCTAAGGATAATTTTGACTGTTGTCCAGTGATCTACTCCTGGATCACTATTGTACCTCCTTGTCAATCTCATGGCAAGGTACACAACAGGTTTGGTACACAGTATGGCATACTTTATAGAACCTATGACTGAGGCATAGAGAATGACTTTCATTCTTTCTCTATCTTCTGCCGTGGTCGGGTTTTGAGTCCTACTCAACTTCATAACTTGCAACACAGGCAATAACTCTTTCTTTGACTGTTCCATTTTGAACTACTTCAAGGTATGTACTCATTGAAAAAACTTATCAAGCGTCTTGATCTATCTCTATAGATCTTGATGATCAATATGTAAGCAGCTTTACTGAGGTTCTTCTTTGAAAAACTCCTTTCAAACACTCCTTTATGCTTTCCAGAAAATTCTACATCATTTCTGATCGACAGTATGTCATTCACATATACTTATCAGAAAGGCTGTAGTGCTCCCACTCACTTTCTTGTAAATACAGGCTTCACCGCAAGTCTGTATAAAACTATATGCTTTGATGAACTTATCAAAGCGTATATTCCAACTCCGAGATGCTTGCACCAGTCCATAGATGGATCGCTAGAGCTTGCTTATTTAGCACCTTTAGGATTGACAAACCTTCTCGCTGCATCATATACAACTCTTCTTTAATAAATGCATTAAAGAATGCAGTTTTGTTATCCATTTGCCAGATTTCATAAAATGTGGCAATTGCTAACATGATTCGGACAGACTTAAGCATCGCTACGAGTGACAAAATCTCATCGTAGTCAATACCTTGAACTTGTCAAAAACCTTTTGCAACAAGTCGAGCTTTGTAGATAGTAACATTACCATCGGCGTCGGTCTTCCTATTAAAGATCCATCTATTTTTAATGGCTTGCCGATCATCGAGCAAGTCAACCAAAGTCCACACTTTGGTCTCATACATGGATCCCATCTCAGATTTCATGGCCTCAAGCCATTTTGCGGAATCTCGGCTCATCATCGCTTCCTCATAGTTCGTAGGTTCATCATCTTCTAGTAACATGACTTCCAGAACCGGGTGGCCATACCACTCTGTCACGGAACGTACTCTAGTTGATCTACGAAGTTCAGCAGTAACTTGATCCAAAGTTTCATGATCATCATCATTAGCTTCCTCACTAATTGGTGTAGGAATCACTGGAACTAGTTTCTGTGATGTACTTCTTTCCAATTCGGGAGAAGGTGCAATTACCTCATCAAGTTCCACTTTCCTCCCACTCACTTCTTTCGAGAGAAACTCCTTCTCTAGAAAGGATCCATTCTTAGCAATGAATATCTTGCCTTCGGATCTGTGATAGAAGGTGTACCCAACAGTCTCTTTGGGTATCATATGAAGACACATTTCTCCGACTTGGGTTCGAGCTTATCAGGTTGAAGCTTTTTCACATAAGCATCTGATACGTCTCCAATGTATCTATAATCTTTGATTGTTCCATGCTATTATTTATGAAGTCTTGGATGTTTAATGGGCTTTATCATTCACTTTTATATCATTTTGGGGACTAACCTACTAACCCAAGGGCCCAGTCCAGATTGCTGTTTTTGCCTGTTTCAGGCTTTTGCAGAAAAAGAATATCAAACGGAGGCCAAACGGAATGAAACCTTCGCGGGAGATATTTTTGGAGGAAATCACGCATGATGAACTTGAGAACCACGTTAGAAGAGCCACGAGGGACCCACGAGGGTGGGGGCGCGCCCCCTTTCCCAGGGCGCGCCCCCTTTCCGAGGGCGCGCCCCCTTTTCGAGGGCGCGCCCCCCTGCCTCGTGGAGCCCCCGTGACTCCCCCGGTGCCCTCCTTCTTCCTATATAAGTCTACATACCCCAGAAACTCCGTGGACAGAGAGAAAACCCTAATTCCACCACCGTACCTTCTGTTCCCGTGGAGATCCCATCTTGGAGCCTGTTCCAGAGCTCTATCGGAGGGGGATCCATCACGGAGGCCTTCATCATCATCATCGCCCTCACCATGAGTTGTGAGTAGTTTACCACAGACCTTCGGGTCCATAGCTAGTATCTAGATGGCTTCTTCTCTCTCTCTAGATCTCAATACAAAGTTCTCCTCGGTCTTCGAGGAGATCTATTCGATGTAATCTCTTTTTGCGGTGTGTTTGTCGAGATCCGATGAATCGTGAGTTTATGATCAAGGTTATCTATGAAAGATATTTGGTTCTTCTCTGAACTTTTTATGTGTGCTCATAATATCCTTGCAAGTCTCTTTGAATTATTAGTTTGGTTTGGCCTACTAGATCTATAGTTCTTGCAATGGGAGAAGTGCTTGGCTTTGGGTTCAATCTTAGGTTGTCCTTTCCCAGTGATAGTAGGGGCAGCAAGGCACGTATTCTATTGTTGCCATCGAGGATAAAAAGATGGGTTTTATTTCATATTGCTTGAGTTTATCCCTCTACATCATGTCATCTTGCTTAAGGCGTTACTCTGTTCTTATGAACTCAATACACTAGATGCATGTTGGATAGCGGTCGATGTGTGGAGTAATAGTAGTAGATGTGGGCAGGAGTCGGTCTACTTGTCTCGGACATGATGCCTATATACAATGATCATGTATAGATAGTCTCATAATTATTCGCTTTTCTATCAATTGCTCGACAGTAATTTGTTTACCCACCGTAGAATATCGCTATCATGAGAGAAGCCACTAGAGAAAACTATGGCCCCCAGGTCTATTCTCAACATATCAATCTACATCTACTTTACTTTTACCGCTTTTATTTGTGTTTTTATAAACCAAAAATACCAAAATATAAACTATCATCTCTATCAGATCTCACTTTCGTAAGTGACCGTAAAAGGATTGACAATCCCTTATCGCGTTGGCTGCAAAGTTCTTATTTGTTTGTGCAGGTGCGAGGGACTTGCGCGTGGTCTCCTACTAGATTGATACCTTGGTTCTCAAAAACTGAGGGGAATACTTACGCTACTGTGCTGCATCTCCCTTTCCTCTTCGAGGGAATACAACGCAAGCTCAAGAGGTAGCAAAAAGAATTTCTGGCGCCGTTGCCGGGGAGGCTTACGCAAAATTCATATACCAAGTACCTATCACAAACCCTTATCCTTCGCATTACATTTATTTGCATCTCGTTTTCCTCTCCCCCACTTCACCCTTGCCGTTTTATTTGTCATTCTTCCGTCGTGTGTTTATCGTTCGCTTGCTGCGTGCTTGCTTGTCATTATGGCTAGCCCCTTATCCGCTCATTTGTCTCCCGAGTTTGAAGTACTTCACTTCAAGCAAAGGCAAGGAGAAAACTTAAAAGATGCTTGGTTTAGGATGATGGAATCTTATCGTAAGTGCACCTTAGAGGTGAATTTTAGAATCTTGCTTCGCAATTTTTATGTTGGATTGAATATGTCTCATAGACAACTCTTGGATTGAGTTTTTTTTTTTGACTATATACTGCAGGGCAAAAGCCCCACAGCCCACTTTATTTATTTATAAAGAATGAAAATACAACAAAGTTAGAGATACTTACAAAGGTTGAGGAAAAGAAGGAGCTAAGGTAAATTAGCTAACCAATACATGAATCTATCCTTATATTTACATTTTATCCTATGAGATAAGAGAGTCATGTCATGAATAAAGCTGTGCCTCCATCGCCTGAAGAGAGGAGTAACATTCCTGAAGACCTTTCCATTCCTGGTAATCCAAATATTCCAGGCAGCAGTAAAAACCACTTCAGTAAAGAAAGGTTGACCAAAGTCAGTCCTTGCTTTGCAGGCCATTTGGTAGGTACTCATACCAGGTCTTGGATTGAGTTGCCAAAGGGAATTTTATCGAAGTTGATCCTAGTATCGCGCATGAAATCATAGAGGGAATAGTGGGAACACTACCTCCCCAAAAGGAGTCAAATTTACCCCCGGAAGGGACGCAAGTTTTTGAGAAAATTTGCGAAGTAACAAAAATATTACAAAAATCTCTTGAACCTCTTAAAAGTGTTAGTGGGAATCTCCACCGCATGAATATGTTGATTACTCTTTGTAACAAGCGGTTGGATGCCTCAGATCTAAAGATTTCCGATTATGAAGGGAAACGTAAAGAACCTCCCGGATTCGAGCTTGACACCATCAAAAGGATGAAGATCAAAGATGGCAATACCTAAATTTATCTTGTATCGTGCCTAGCTAGGGGCGTAAACCGATAGCGCTTGTTGGGAGGCAACTCAATTTTATGTTTTTGTTTTTGTTGCTGTTAGGGAATAAATATTGCGTCTAGCCTCTGATTAGATGTGGTTTCATGTTTTGTTTAGTGTTTGTGCCAAGTAGAACCTTTGGGAAGACTTGTGGGAAGTTTATATGATCTTGCTGTGAAAAACAGAATTGTTAGCGCTCGCTAAGGTAGTCTTCAGATTTTACAGGAGCGTGCTTTTTAGTTGATTCTTTTTGAAGATGATTGGTAGAAAATTCCTCAAATGTACAAATTTAGTTTGAATTTTTTGGAGTTCCAGAAGTAGGCGAAACCTGCAGATTACTACAGATTGTTCTGTCTTTGACAGATTCTGTTTTTCGTGTGTTGTTTGCTTATTCCGATGAATCTATAAGTAGTATTGGAGGATATGAACCATAGAGAAGTTGGAGTACAATAGGTTTAACAATAATATAAACAAAGAATGAATTCATTGCTGCACCTTTGTGTAGTGGTTTGCTTTCTTATACTAACGGAGCTCACGAGAATTTTTGTCTAAGTTTTGTGTTGTGAAGTTTTCAAGTTTTGAGTATTGCTTTGATGGACTATGGAACAAGGAGTAGCAAAGGCCTAAGCTTGGGGATTCCCATGGCACCCCAAGTAAATTCAAGATAATCAAAGGCCTAAGCTTGGGGATGCCCCGGGAAGGCATCCCCTCTTTCGTCTTCATTCATCGGTAACTATACTTGGAGCTATATTTTTATTCGCAACATGTTATGTGTTTTCCTTGGAGCGTCTTGTATAATTTGAGTATTTGCTTGTTAGTTTGCCACAATAATCCTTGCTGGACACACCAATTTGAGAGAGTTAAATATGGCCTAGAAATTATTAGAACACTCTATGTGCTTCACTTATATCTTTTGAGTTGAATAGTTTTTGCTCTAGTGCTTCACTTATATCTTTTAGAGCACGGAGGTGATAATATTTTGTAGAAATTGTTGAACTCTCATGCTTCACTTATATCCTTTTGAGAGTCTATTAAAACAGCTTGGTAATGTGTTTAGGCTAAAGAAACTAGTCTTCACATGATAGACATCCAATGTCAATGTAGTAAAAAAAATCACACCAAGTGCATTGAATAGAATGAGATGTTGGATGCTTGATAATTGTTTTGAGACATGAGGATAATGATATTAGAGTCATGTGATAACCCACAAGTGTAGGGGATCAGTTGTAGCCTCTTTTGATAAGTAGGAGTGTCGAACCCAACGAGGAGCTAAAGGCAGAACAAATATTCCCTCAAGTTCTATCGACCACCGATACAACTCTACGCACGCTTGACATTTAATTTACCTAGAACAAGTATGAAACTGGAAGTAGTTTGCAGTTTTTGTGGGATAGGTTTTCAAGAAAATAAAGAGCATGAAAATATAAACTAGGGACTGTTAAGATAAAGACACAATAAAGTTAGTGATAGCGAGTGTGGAAAAGTGGTGGCAGGAGTCGTGAAATTTTCCCTAAGCAATTGACTACGTTACTAGACCGATAGCAAGTTTTATGTGGGAGAGGCCACTGCTAGCATGTCATCCCTTACTTGGAATTCTATGCACTTATGATTGGAACTATTAGCAAGCATCCGCAACTACTAACGTTCATTAAGGTAAAACCCAACCATAGCATTAAGATATATTGGTCCCCCTTCAATTCCGTATGCATCAATTTCTACGCTAGGTTGAAGTTTCTGTCACTCTTGCCCTCCAATACGTAGTCCTATCAACATACAACTAACCCTATGGTGTGATCCACGCGCGCGCTCATATGATGGGCACCAAAGGACAGCAACATAACCACAAGCAATTTAAATCAATCATAGCAATTCACCAATCACCGATAGAACAACAATAATCTACTCAAACATCATAGGATGGCAACACATCATTGGATAATAATATGAAGCATAAAGCACCATGTTCAAGTAGAGGGTACAGCGGGTTGCGGGAGAGTGGACCGCTGTTGACAGATGGGGGAAGGTGATGGAGATGTTGGTGAAGATGAAGGAGGTGTTGGTGTAGATCGCCGTCACACGATGATGGCCCCGGTGGCACTCCGATGCCATCGGAAGCGAGGGGGAGAGAGCCCCCCTCCTTCTTCTTCTTGCTTGACCTTCTCCCTAGATGGGAGAAGGGTTTCCCCTCTGGTCCATGGCCTCCATGGCGGCGGAGGGGCGAGAGCCCCTCCGAGATTTGATATGTCTCTCTGTCTCTCTCTGTTTCCGCGTTCCCAGATTCTGGCCCTTCACCGTTTCTTAAATTCCTAGATATCCCTAACTCCGATTAGGCTGATTTTTTGACACGTATTTTATCCGGATATTATCTTTCTTGCGGCGAAAGAAGGGCATCAACCGCCTTACGGTGTGGGATCGAGGGCCCAGGGCGCGCCCTGGGCAGGGGGGCGGCCCCCACCATCGAGGCTCACTCGAGCATCATTTCGTGGTGGTTTCGCTTCCCAAAATTCACATCTATTCCAAAAAAATCTCCATCCGTTTTTATTCCGTTTGGACTCCGTTTGATATGTATATTCTGTGAAACAAAAATCATGCAACAAACACGAACTGGCACTAGGCACTGGATCAATATGTTCGTCCCAAAAAATAGTATAAAAAGTTGCCAAAAGTATATGAAAATTGTAGAATATTGGCATGGAAGAATCAAAAATTATAGATACGACGGAGACATATCAGCATCCCCAAGCTTAATTCCTGCTCGTCCTCAAGTAGGCAAATGATAAAAAAGATAATTTTTTATGTGGAATGCTACCTAGCATAATCTTGATCATGTAATCTAATCATGGCATGAATATTAAGACAAGAGTGATGCAAAGCAATAGTCTATCATTTGACATAGAAGAATTTAATACTCGGGCATCCCAACAAACAATCAAGTCTTTCAAAATATCAATGCTAAAGAACGTTATCCCTACAAAATCATATAGTCCTTGATGCTCCCTTTTCTTAACACAAGGTACCCCTCATGCCCATCCCAGTGTCAGCAAAGCAATTGTTTTCATACTTTACATTTTTGAACCTTTTCAACTCTCCACACAATATATGAGCATGAGCCATGGACATAGCACTATGGGTGGAATAGAAGGTGGTAGTAGACAAAAGGAGGGAGAAAGTCTCACATCGACTAGGTGTATCAATGGGCTATGGAGATGCCCATCAATAGATATCAATGTGAGTGAGTAGGGATTGCCATGTAACGGATGCACTAGGGCTATAAGTGTATGAAAGCTCAAAATAAAACTAGTGGGTGTGCATCAACTTGCTTGCTCATGAAGACCTAGGGCATTTGAGGAAGCCCATCGTTGGAATATACAAGCCAAGTTCTATAACGAAAAATTCCCACTAGTATATGAAAGTGACAACATAGGAGACTCTCTATCATGAAGAACATGTTGCTATGATGAAGCATAAGTGTGGGAAAAGATAGTAGCATTGCCCCCTTTTTTCGTTTTCTTTTTTTCCTTTTTTTTCTTTTTTTGGGCCTTCCTTTTTTTGGCCTTTCTCCTTTTTTTTGGCCTTTCCTTTTTTTCTTTTCTTTTGGCCTTTATTTTTTTTCAAGGGACAATGCTCTAATAATGATGATCATCACACTTCTATTTACTTACAACTCGATATTACAACTCGATACTAGAACAAAAAATATGACTCTATATGAATGCCTCCGGCGGTGTACTGGGATGTGCAATGATCTAGCGTAGCAATGACATCAAAAAACGGACAAGCCATGGAAACATCATGCTAGCTATCTTACGATCATGCAAGGCAATATGACAATGATGGTGCCTGTCATAATAAATGGAACGGTGAAGTTACATGGCAATATATCTCGGAATGGCTATGGAAATGCCATGATAGGTAGGTATGGTGGCTGTTTTGAGGAAGGTATATGGTGGGTGTATGGTACCGGCGAAAGTTGCGCGGTACAAGAGAGGCTAGCAATGGTGGAAGAGCGAGAGTGCGTATAATCCATGGACTCAACATTAGTCATAAGGAACTCACATACTTATTGCAAAAAATCTATTAGCCCTCGAAGCAAAGATACTACAACGCATGCTCCTAGGGGGGAGGTTGGTAGGAGTTAACCATCGCGTGCCCCCGACCTTCACGCAAAGATAAACAATCAAAATACAATGCGCGCCAATTTGGTTACATAGTTTGGATACCATACGTGCATGCTTCGGGAATCACAAACCTTAACACCAATATTTTTACTAAACCATAATCATTCACTAGTTCCTCCCACATATTAGCATCTCTATATCGCAAAACTATTGCAAGGAATCAAACATATCATATTCAGCGATCTAAAAGTTTATGTAGGATTTTATGACTAACCATGTGAATGACCAATTCCTGTCAACTCTCTAAATAGATATAAGTGAAGCAAGAGAGTTTTAATTCTTTCAACAAAAGTTATGCCCACGCTCTAACAATTATAAGTGAAGCAAAAGAGCATTCTACAAATGGCGGTTTTCTATGTGAAGAGAAACAGGCAATCCAAACTTCAAATGATATAAGTGAAGCACATGAAGTATTCTATAAAGCCATACTCAAAAGATATAAGTGAAGTGCAAAGAGCATTCTATAAATCAACCAAGGACTATCTCATACCAGCATGGTGCATAAAAGAAAAGGTGAAAACTAAATGCAAAAGACGCTCCAAGATCTGCACATATCACATGAATGAAATGAATCCGAAAACATACCGATACTTGTTGAAGAAAGAGGGGATGCCTTCCGGGGCATCCCCAAGCTTAGACGCTTGAGTCTCCTTGAATATTTACTTGGCGTGCCTTGGGCATCCCCAAGGTTGAGCTCTTGCCTCTCCTTCTTCTCCTCACATCGAGACCTCCTCGATCTTCGAACACTTCATCCACACAAAACTTCAACAGAAAACTCGATAAGATCCGTTAGTATAATAAAGCAAATCACTACCCTAAGTATTGTTGCAAACCAATTCATATTTTGTTTGTGCATTGCAGCTACTGTAATATAATTTTTCCATGGCTTAATCCACTGATAGAAATTGATAGTTTCATCAAAACAAGCAAACTATGCATCAAAAACAGAATCTATCTAAAACAGAACAGTCTGTAATAATCTGAACATTCACCGTACTTCTGATACTTGAAAAATTCTGCCAAAAGTAGGAAAAAATGTATATAAAGATAGTGAAAAAGGTTTCAGAACCATTTGACGTTCCAGCAAAAAACGTAAAATCGCGCACTACAGCCAAAGTTTCTGTCCTCCACCGCACAAACCAACAAGCATTGTAAACATCCTAAAGGCAAACCTTGGAACATTATTTTTATATTACAATGGAATTGTACAAGGGAATAATTATTGTTGTTGAAAAGTTTCTGTAATTCAAGATTTGGAAAGTTTCCATGGGCATGAACAAATTTCAAGGAGCTCCCCCATTTCAACGGTGCTCGTCCATCTTACTTTCACTTTTCTTTTTGAAAAAGTTTTAGGTTCCCCTCTTTATTTTTTAATTTTTTTTAACTTTATAAAAGCACACAACAGAAATAAATGACTCTCTAAAACTTCCGAGTTGTCTCCCTGTCAGCGCTTTCTTTAAAGCCATTAAGCTAGGCATACAGTGCTCAAGTGATGGATCCACCCGGATCCCAAGGTATATCAAAGCCAATTTTAATTAGCAATGATTTGGCATTTAGTAGTGAGCACAAAATGATATATATCATGCAACAACGAAGTCTAACTCTCTTCCTATGCATCGGCATGTCATAAAAGAACAATTCATGCACATCAAGTAAAGGCCAATGCATAGTATAAGCAGTTTCTTGCAATTTTATCGTGTTGGAAACATAGAGAGGAGGAGATGTAGTTCCTCTCTCATAATAATTGCAAGTAGTAGCAGCAAGAACATGCATATTATATTCATCAAAATCATCATGTGTAACGGAAAAAGGTAACCCATCAATATAATCCTTAATAAGTGCAAACTTCTCCGGTATAGTGTAGTTTGGAGAATTCAAAAAGATAATAGGACTATCATGTGTAGGTGCAATAGCAACTATCTCATGTTTAACATAAGGAACTATAGCAAGTTCATATCCATAAGCATAATTCATATTGGCATCTTGGCCACAAGCATAGCAAGCATCATCAAAAAGGGATATTTCAAAAGAATCAACTGGATCATAGCAATTATCATAGCATTCATCCTTCGGTAAGCACGAAGGGAAATTAGACAATGTATGAGTTGAAGAGTTACTCTCATTAGAAGGTGGGCACGGGTAGCTAATCCGCTCTTCCTCCTTTTGTTCTTTGCTCTCCTCGTCATCTTTTTCATCCAATGAGCTCACAATGTCATTAATTTCTTCTTCCATAGACTCCTGCAAAATATTAGTCTCTTCTTGGACAGCGGAGGAGTCCTCAATATATAGTTTAACAAAGGCATTAGAAGCATAATTATCATAACAATATTTAAATATGGCAAAATTTTCAGATTTGTAAAGAGTAGCATCATACTTTTCAATCAAATAAGCAATTTCATAAGCACCCTTAAAAGCAACAAATTCTTCAATTTGTTGAACATCATAGTAACTATAAACACCCTTAGCATACGAAGATACGATTCCATTATCACTAAACTCACATTGGTAGGGAAGGTGTTTCTTAGGGTCTTCAGAACAACAAGTAAATCCATATATTTCACATAAATTCCAAGCATAGCATTGCAAGCGATGAATCTGATCCAGTAAAAGTTCCCCTTTTTCAGATATGCGGTGTCGCACATAACAAGCATGCTCATCTAAAGATTTTCCCTCAACTAAGCTAGTTGGGGTTTCAGCCCGAGCACATAGGGATCGAAGATGATCCAAGTAATAAGCGTCAGTACTATGATAGATTTTGAGTGGTTCTTGAACCATTGGTTCTGTAGGTACCGCTATTTTTTTTGGTATTTTTCGTTTCCTACCCATAACTAAAGATATAAAACAACTTAGAACAGCAAATAAAATCTACTTAGTGATAAAGCAAAGAAGCACACACGAGAATATTCACCCCACGCTATTGCTCCCCGGCAACGGCGCCAGAAAAAGGTCTTGATAACCCACAAATGTAGGGGATCAGTTGTAGCCAATTTCGATAAGTAAGAGTGTCGAACCCAACGAGGAGCTAAAGGTAGAACAAATATTCCCTCAAGTTCTATCGACCACCGATACAACTCTACGCACGCTTGACATTTACTTTACCTGGAACAAGTATGAAACTAGAAGTAGTTTGCGCTTTTTGTGGGATAGGTTTGCAAGAAAATAAAGAGCATGAAAATATAAACTAGGGGCTGTTAAGATAAAGACACAATAAAGTTAGTGATAGTGAGTGTGGAAAAGTGGTGGTAGGAGTCGTGAAATTGCCCCTAAGCAATTGACTACGTTATTAGACCGATAGCAAGTTTTATGTGGGAGAGGCCATTGCTAGCATGTCATCCCATACATGGAATTCTATGCACTTATGATTGGAACTATTAGCAAGCATCCGCAACTACTAACGTTCATTAAGGTAAAACCCAACCATAGCATTAAGATATATTGGTCCCCCTTCAATCCCGTATGCATCAATTTCTACGCTAGGTTGAAGTTTCTATCACTCTTGCCCTCTAATACGTAGTCCTATCAACATACAACTAACCCTATGGTGTGATCCACGCGCGCGCTCATATGATGGGCACCAAAGGAGAGCAACATAACCACAAGCCATTTAAATCAATCATAGCAATTCACCAATCATCGATAGGACAACGATAATCTACTCAGACATCATAGGATGGCAACACATCATTGGATAATAATATGAAGCATAAAGCACCATGTTCAAGTAGAGGGTACAGCAGGTTGCGGGAGAGTGGACCGTTGTAAACAGATGGGGAAAGGTGATGGAGATGTTGGTCAAGATGACGGAGGTGTTGGTGTAGATCGTCGTCACACGATGATGGCCCCGGTGGCACTCCGGTGCCACCGGAAACGTGGGGGGGAGAGCCCCCTCCTTCTTATTCCTTGACCTTCTCCCTAGATGGGAGAAGGGTTTCCCCTCTGGTCCATGGCCTCCATGGCGGCGGAGGGGCGAGAGCCCCTCCGAGATTGGATCTGTCTCTCTGTCTCTCTCTATTTCTACGTTCCCAGATTCTGGCCCTTCATCGTTTCTTAAATTCCAGGAGATCCGTAACTCCGATTGGGCTGATTTTTTGACACGATTTTTATCCGGATAATAGCTTTGTTGCGGAGAAAGAAGGGCATCAACCGCCTTACAAAGTGGCCTCGAGGGCCCAGGGCGCGCCCTGGGCAGGGGGGCGCGCCCCCCACCCTCGAGGCCCACTCGAGCATTGTTTCATGGTGGTTTCACTTCCCAAAATTCACATATCTTCCAAAAAATCTCTGTCCATTTTTATTCCGTTTGGACTCCATTTGATATGGATATTCTGCGAAACAAAAAACATGCAACAAACAGGAACTGGCACTGGGCACTAGATCAATATGTTAGTCCCAAAAAATAGTATAAAAAGTTGCCAAAAGTATATGAAAGTTGTACAATATTGGCATGGAACAATCAAAAATCATAGATACGACGGAGACGTATCATCATGCTAGTGGAGTTATTATGAAATTGAGAAATACTTGTGTTAACGTTAGTGATTCCCGTAGCATGCACGTATGGTGAACCGCTATGTGACGAAGTTAGAGCATGAGGTATTTGTAAAGTGTCAACCTTTGTGTTGAGGTCGGGGGCACGCGATGGTTAACTCCTACCAACCCCCCCCCCTAGGAGCATGCGTTAATTGCTTTGTTTTGATGACTCAAAGATTTTTGCAATAAGTATATGAGTTCTTATGACTAATGTTGAGTCCATGGATTATACGCACTCTCACCCTTCCACCATTGCTAGCCTCTCTTGTACCGTACAACTTTCGCCGGTGCCATAAACCCACTATATACCTTCCTCAAAATAGCCACCATATTGTTCCTCAAAACAGCCACCATACCTACCTATCATGGCATTTCCATAGCCATTCCAAGATTTATTGCCATGCAACTTTCCACCGTTCCGTTCATATGACACGCATCTTATTGTCATATTGCCATTGCATGATCATGTAGTTGGCATCTTATTTGTGGCAAAGCCACCATGCATAATTTTTTATACATGTCACTCTTGTTTCATTGCACATACCGGTACACCGTCGGAGGCATACATATAGAGTCATACTTTGTTGTTGTAGTATCGAGTTGTAATATCGAGTTGTAATGAAAGTGTGATCATCATCATTATTAGAGCATTGTCCCATGGGAGGAAAGGCTGAATCTATAAAGCCCATCCGCAAAAAAAAGGGAAAAAAGAGAAAGGCCAAAGAAAAAAAGAAAGGCCCAAAAAAAGAGAAAAAGAAAAAGGGACAATTGCTACTATCTTTCTCCACACTTGTGCTTCAAAGTAGCACCATGTTCTTCATTGTAGAGAGTCTCATGTTTAGTCACTTTCATATACTAGTGAGAATTTTCGTTAGAACTTGGCTTGTATGTTCCAATGATGGGCTTCCTCAAATGCCCTAGGTCTTCATGAGCAAGCAAGTTGGATGCACACCCACTAGTTTCTTTTGTTGAGCTTTCATTCATATTTAGCTCTAGTGCATCCACTGCATGGCAATCCCTACTCACTCACATTGATATCTGCTGATGGGCATCTCCATAGCCCGTTGATACGCCTAGTTGATGTGAGACTATCTCCCTCCTTTTTGTCTTCTCCACAACCACCTCTATTCCACCCATAGTGCTATATCCATGGCTCACGCGCATGTATTGCGTGAAAGTTGAAAGGTTTGAAATAATAGAGTATGAAAACAAGTGCTTGGCTGAAATCGGGGTTGTGCATGATATGAATATTTTGTGTGATGAAGAAGGAGCATAGCCAGACTATATGATTTTGTAGGGATAACTTTCTTTAGCCATAGTATTTTGAGAAGACATGATTGCTTTGTTAGTATGCTTGAAGTATTGTTATTTCTTATGTCAATATAGACTTTTATCTTGAATTTTTCAGATCTGAACATTCATGCCACAATTAAGAGAATTACATTGAAAACTATATTGGTTAGCATTCCACATCAAAAATTCTTTCTTTATCATTTACCTACTCGAGGACGAGCAGGAATTAAGCTTGGGGATGCTTGATACGTCTCCAACGTATCTTTAATTTTTTATTGTTCCATGCTATTATTTATGAAGTCTTGGATGTTTAATGGGCTTTATCATTCACTTTTATATCATTATTGGGACTAACCTACTAACCCAAGGGCCCAGTCCAGATTGTTGTTTTTTGCCTGTTTCAGAGTTTTGCAGAAAAAGAATATCAAACGGAGTCCAAACGGAATGAAACCTTCGCGAGAGATATTTTTGGAGGAAATCACGCACGATGAACTTGAGAACCACGTCAGAAGAGCCACGAGGGGCCCACAAGGGTGGGGGGCACGCCCCCCTTCCGAGGGCGCGCCCCCTGCCTCGTGGAGCCCCCGTGACTCCTCGGTGCCCTACTTCTTCCTATATAAGTCTACGTACCCCATAAACTCCATGGACAGAGAGAAAACCCTAATTCCACCGCCATACCTTCTGTTCCCGTGGAGATCCCATCTTGGAGCCTGTTCCGGAGCTCTACCAGAGGGGGATCCATCACGGAGGCCTTCATCATCATCATCATCATCATCATCGCCCTCACCATGAGTTGTGAGTAGTTTACCACAGACCTTCGGGTCCATAGCTAGTATCTAGATGGCTTCTTCTCTCTCTCTGGATCTCAATACAAAGTTCTCCTCGGTCTTCGAGGAGATCTATTCGATGTAATCTCTTTTTGCGGTGTGTTTGTCGAGATCCGATGAATCGTGAGTTTATGATCAAGGTTATCTATGAAAGATATTTGGTTCTTCTCTGAACTTTTTATGTGTGCTAATAATATCCTTGCAAGTCTCTTCGAGTTATTGGTTTGGTTTGGCCTACTAGATCTATAGTTCTTGCAATGGGAGAAGTGCTTGGCTTTGGGTTCAATCTTGCGGTGTCCTTTCCCAGTGACGGTAGGGGCAGCAAGGCACGTATTGTATTGTTGCCATCGAGGATAAATATGGGATTTATATCATATTGCTTGAGTTTATCCCTCTACATCATGTCATCTTACTTAAGGCGTTACTCTATTCTTATGAACTCAATACACTAGATGCATGTTGGATAGCGGTCGATGTGTGGAGTAATAGTAGTAGATGCAAGCAGGAGTCGGTCTAGTTGTCTCGAACGTGATGCCTATATACAATGATCATGCCTAGATAGTCTCATAATTATTCGCTTTTCTATCAATTGCTCGACAGTAATTTGTTTACCCGCCGTAGAATATCGCTATCTTGAGAGAAGCCACTAGAGAAAACTATGGCCCCCGTGTCTATTCTCAACATATCAATCTACATCTACTTTACTTTTACCGCTTTTATTTGATGTTTTTATAAACCAAAAATACCAAAAATATAAACTATCATCTCTATCAGATCTCACTTTCGTAAGTGACCGTAAAGGAATTGACAACCCCTTATCGCATTGGCTGCGAAGTTCTTATTTGTTTGTGCAGGTGCTAGGGACTTGCGCGTGGTCTCCTACTGGATTGATACCTTGGTTCTCAAAAACTGAGGGAAATACTTACGCTACTGTGCTGCATCTCCCTTTCCTCTTCGAGGGAATACAATGCAAGCTCAAGAGGTAGCAGCATCACAGCCCCAAACTTTAAGAAACAACAACTTTGGTTTCTTGCCAAACCACAGTTCATAAGGCGTCGTCTCAACGGATTTAGATGGTGCCCTTATTAAACGTGAATGCATCTGTCTCTAATGCATAACCCAAAACGATAGTGGTAAATCGGTAAGAGACATCATAGATCATACCATATCTAATAAAGTACGATTACGACATTCGGACACACCATTACGCTGTGGTGTTCCGGGTGGCGTGAGTTGTGAAACTATTTCACATTGTTCTGAATGAAGGCCAAACTCGTAACTTCAAATATTTTCCTCCGCGAATAGATCGTGAAAACTTTTATATTCTTGTTACGATGATTATTTACTTCACTTTGAAATTCTTTGAACTTTTCAAATGTTTCATACTTGTGCTTCATCAAGTAGATATACCCATATCTGCTCAAATCATCAGTGAAGGTCAGAAAATAATGATACCCGCCGCGAGCTTCAACACTCATCGGTCCACATACATCAGTATGTATGATTTCCGACAGATCTGTTGCTCGCTCCATTGTTCCGGAGAACGGAGTTTTAGTCATCTTGCCCATGAGGCATGGTTCGCAAGCACCAAGTGATTCATAATCAAGTGATTCCAACAGTCCATCACTATGGAGTTTCTTCATGCGCTTTACACCAATATGACCTAAACGGCAGTGCCACAAGTAAGTTGCACTATCATTATTAACCTTGCATCTTTTGGCTTCAATATTATGAACATGTGTATCACTACGATCGAGATCCAACGAACTATTTTCATTGGGTGTATGACCATCGAAGGCTTTATTCATGTAAACAGAATAACATTTATTCTATTACTTTAAATGAATAACCGTATTGCAACAAACATGATCAAATCATATTCATGCTTAATGCAAATGCCAAATAACGTTTATTTAGGTTCTACACTAATCCCGAAAGTATAGGGAGTGTGCGATGATGATCATATCAATCTTGGAACCACTTCCAACACACATCGTCACTTCACCTTTAACTAGTCTTTGTTCATTCTGCAACTCCCATTTTGAGTTACTAATTTTAGCAACTGAACCTGTATCAAATACCCAGGGATTGCTATGAACACTAGCAAAGTACACATCAATAATCTATATATCAAATATACCTTTGTTCAGTTTGGCATCCTTCTTATCCACCAAGTATCTAGGGTAGTTCTACTTCTAGTGACCATTTCCTTTGCAGTAGAAGCACTTAGTTTCAGGCTTGAGTTTAGCTTTGGGTTTCTTCACGGGAGTGACAACTTGCTTGTCATTCTTCTTGAAGTTCCCCTTCTATCCCTTTTCCCTTTACTTGAAACAAGTGGTCTTGTTAACCATCAACACTTGATGCTCTTTCTTGATTTCTACCTTCGCCGATTTCAACATTGCGAAGAGCTCGGGAATTACTTTCATCATCCCTTGCATTTTATAGTTCATAATGAAGTTCTACTAACTTGGTGATAGTGTATAGAGAACTTTGTCAATTAATATCTTATCTGGAAGATTAACTCCCACTTGATTCAAGCAATTGTAGTACCCAGACAATCTAAGCACATGCTCACTGGTTGAGCTATTCTACTCCATCTTGTAGGCAAAGTACTGTCGGAGGTCTTATACCTCTCGACACGGGCATGAGTATGAAATACTAATTTCAACTCTTGGAACATCGCATATGTTCCGTGGCGTTCAAAACGTTTTTCAAGTCCCGGTTATAAGTCCTGGCTAGGAAACATAACCATCTTTGATCAATGAGCTAGTCTAGTAGAGGCATACTAGGGACACTCTGTTTTGTCTATGTATTCACACGTGTACTAAGTTTCCAGTTAATACAATTATAGCATGAATAATAAACATTTATCATGATATATGGAAATAAATAATAACTTTATTATTGCCTCTAGGGCATATTTCGTTCAATAAGCGCATTCTGGAATGATCGCATGCGTGGTATCTTTGCACAACTCATGTAAAGAGCAGGGATGAAAGAGTAAAATAGTTGACTTACACTCGCCACGTCACACAATTAATACAATAGCATACATTCATCCAAATAACACAGGGTCCGACTACGAACGAAATCAAACGAGAAAAGATACCACAACCACAAGTACTGATCGTCCCTAGTAGGAACCACTACTGATCGTCGCGATACGTCACATACATACGAGCACGCTCTTCATAGAACTCCCAGTGAAGTTCTTGTCCATCTCCTGTGACGTACTCAGTAGTACCTGCATCAGGTGTGTGTTATAATCTGTGAGTCACAAGGACTCAGCAATCCCATTCCCGGGTATCAAAACTAACAAAGCCATTTAGGTGTGGAGAGGTAGTAAAGTGGCTACAGCAAGCACTAAGCAACTAGCTTACGAATTCAGAGCGAGATGAGGATATGTGCCAATGGTCGCCAAAGATGATCAATAAATGATCCTAGCTACTCACGTTCGGGCATAACCCCAGCGTGTTCACTTTTCGAAAATCCTTCGAGAAGAGACCGTCACGGTTACTCATACAGGTAGTGTATTCTTAAGGATATGGTGTCAAGTTATCTACAACCGAATATTAACAAATTCCCATCTGCCACATAACCGCGGGCACGGCTTTCAAAAGTTCATACACCTGCAGGGGTGTCCCAACTTAGCCCATCACAAGCTCACGATCTGCGGAGTCGCAACTCCATGTTTGGAAGACCCGAGTATTCTCGGAATCCCGTGCTCAAGATATTTTGACAAAGGTAAAACTAATCCAGCAGGACCTCCCGGCGTGCCGACACGCTGATAGTAGCCGCGCGTATCTCGTCTCAGGCCACGACCGGATAGGTCAGCCTACCGGTATATACCAGCCCTCGGGTTTCCCCAAGGTGGCCCCGCAGTCTGCCCACTTTGGACCAACACTCATGAGGAGCACTGGCCCGGGTTGTTGATTAAGAACTCGGGTTAATTACTCCCTATGCAAGTTTTAGTTGTTAGGAAAATGATAAAACCAAAGTTAGGCCTTGCTGGAAAAGCTTTAAGCAGTGCGAATTATCAAGGGGGGGCATAAACCCCAACCGTGTTAGGAAGGCAAAATCAAGGAACATAACACCGGTTTATCGGGTCCTAAGGTAGCATGAGTGGAAGAAAACACCAAGCAGAAGGCCAAGCCTTCCACCCATTACCAATATATATGTGCATTAATGAATTAATATATATATATATATATATATATATATATATATATATATATATATATATATATTGTGTTATCCCAAAAAAACAAGTCCAAACATGGAGCAATCTTCAACTTCACCTGCAACTAACAACGCTATAAGAGGGGCTAAGCAAAAGCGTACTTAGCCAATCAACGGTTTGCTAGGAAGGCGGTTAGAGTGTTTCATGGCAACATAGGGGTCTGGCAAGATAAGAATAGGCATCAAGGCATAACTATAGAGCAAGACAACTAGCAAGGCAAAGATAGAGGTGATATCGGGGAACGATCTTCTTGCATGGGATCCCGCAAGGAAGAAGAACGAGTCCATGAAGTAGTCGAACAAATCCTCACAACTCCGGAACAAAACCGAAGCTAACACGAGAAGCAAAACGGAAAGAAGCAAATACCATGGTAAACACACATATCATGGCATAATGCACAACCAAGGATGATGCATGTCCGGTTTAAATATGTGTGGCATGGCAAAGTGCACAAACAACACTACAAATTAAGTGGAGCTCAATATGCAACGAGTTTCATATTGACAAATGACAATGTTAGATTATTTAGTTTGATCTCGTTATGAACCCAACAAGTTTAAATGTTATTTTAAAAATGGCAAGAGGTGAAGCAAGAGCAAACTACATTATCTAGTCAGTTTTAAATGAGGCCGGAAATAACAACAACAATTCCGGAAAATCCCCACATGTCATATTTAACAATTTTAATGCAAACAACACTTTTAAACATTTTTACATATTGTTATCATGATGCGGATGACATATGCAAGTTTTATGCAATTTTGTTAAAAGTTGACATGAGCAAGATATGGAGTAACTCGTCATTGTGGTGGAAGGAAAGGGGCCACGGCGGCGATAACCGCAAATGATGCCACGACAACATATCGGTTCTGGTAAATTGTTGAGAGACCGGTCCAAAAGATGGACGGAGAGTGTGTCATGCAAGAAGATTGGGTGCTCCCGGTTTCCGGGTTCCCACGGGTCGGAGAAATCGAAACGAGCGACATAACGGACACGGCGCAAACAAGTATTTCATCTCATACATCACACAACATTCATCCACGGGGTCATCGGCTCGGCGGTTATACCTTCGAAGCGTGCATTTTTGGGGCGGAACAAATTCGACGGATGAGGTACACGTTTCGAAGAGGAAGTAGTCGTTCACGTTGCGGCGGTAGTTGTACATGCACGTAGACGTTCGGGTTTTCCGTAGATGTTCATGTCGGCGTGTCGTGGTACTTGGGGTCTTCGGACTTGCCGGTCTCGGGTCTTGGCGACGGTAGTTGTACATGTCAGTGGTAGTTGAACTTGGTGTATCCAAGGTCTTGGCGTCCAAGGATTCACAACCTCGGGTCGAATGCACTTGCGCTTGGCAGCGGCGACACTGTGCAGAGGCGAACAGAGGCGCTTGTACAGGGATTGGCGCCAATCCGGATGGAGCTCAGCTCCTCGGTGAGGAAGCGATGCAGGGGCGAGTGGGACCGAGGCTAAGCAGGGGACAGTCCTGATCTAACCGGACACGAGGCGAAGGTGGAAGCAGGGCCATGGCGCTGCTGGTTGGACATGTGGTAGAGGTCGAGGATCTCCTCTGGCATGAGGCAGCGGTGGTAAGGCGGGAAGGGGCTCGGTAGGACGCCTTGCTGGAGACGGCAGCAGCCAGGTGAAGAGTGGCGATCAGAGCAGAGCTAGGAGCCGGCGAGGCCGAGATGGCCGCAGGGCTTGGTGCGGGACGACGAAGGCAGCAACCTCTTGGAGGTTGCCAACGGCGGCGTGGCGCGGCGCCCAGTGCGGAGGCGGAGACGCGTGGCCGGCTTGTAGGTCGTCGGAGCGGCTAGGCGAGGAGCTCTAGGGGCGGAGCACCATGGGAGGCGTAGCCATGGTGTCGAAGCATCGAGGAGGAGGCCGCGGGCGGAGAGGCGCGGGGCGGAGCAGGTGGTTGAGGATGAGAAGGAGAAGCGGGAGGGCGATGGGGTCCTGGTGGTGCGGCGGAGCTCGCCGTGACTGGCTGCGGGTGTGGGTTGCGGCGCGAGGGAGAGAGCGGGAGGAGGGAGATGGGGTCGAGGATGCGAGCGAAGGGGAAGATCGAGCGAGGAGGAGCGGCGCTGAGGGATGGGATCGGGGGTTAGGAGGAGAGCGGCGTCAAGCGCTCGGGCTAGGGTTAGGAGGGGCGCTGGGCCTAGGGAGGTTGGTTGGGCCGGCCTGGTCGCATGTCTCAGCTGGGCTGCTCTCTAATATCCCTCTCTCTGCAAAAAAATAGAATTGAAAGGAAAAGGAAAGAGAGGTTGGGAGAGAAGTGGGCATGAGGTAAAATTATCTGGACTCACAAAAATGTGAGGAATATTAATAAAATTGTCTGAGGACTTTTGGAAGATGAAAATTCAAACAAGTTTGAATAAAAGTCAAACTGTTTGACTTTGAAGGCAATTTAGATGAAGACCGAAAGAGATGAGATTTTAACTCGTAACCCTACATGAATAACATGACTTATGGCAGAAGTGGAACATTTCTAGAGAAAGCAAAATTGCAACTCAAAGTCACCAAAGGCCTTAAAGGAATATTAGGAAGTTGAGTTGGATATGAAGGAAAGTTGAAGAATAGCGCAAATGTGTTATGGGTGATTCCAAGTTTATGGAATGCTTTAATATAGATCCTAATAATATTGAGAGACTTTTATATGTTATAAAGAGAAGTCACCATTGTGAATATCCCTCGATTTAAATGGACCAAAGATCCAAACAATTTATTTAGTTGAGTTTTAAAAACAATGATGTGATGCATGATGACATGATGCAGTGCACAAAACAAAATAAAACACACGGTGATCACGAGAAAAATGGAAGTCTTGTGGAGCGTCAGTCTTGGGGCGTCACAGTATATGAAAGTTGTAAAATATTGACATGAAACAATAAATAAAAATATACGATGAAGATGTATCATGAGCGAGTAGGATTTGTGATGAAGCGAGCGATACGATTGTTCTAGATGATTCGTGGCTACTTTTGGGAACCTTTGAGAAGGTTCTTGGATCTTTTTTTGTCTTCCTTGATTATTTTTTGGTTTTTCTTCTTTTTGTTTATCTTTTTTCCTTTCCTTTTCCCCTTTCCAACTTTTTCTTTATCTAAACCATAAATTGAAAAAATTGAAAAATGTTCACTTTTTCAAAAACTATGCGAACAAAAGAATTTGTGAAAATGTTCACTACGTATTAAATATAATTCATTATATATAAAAATCATCATATATTAATAAATGGTTCAATGTGTATTTTGTATAAATATTCAAAAATCATTGTATAATTGAAATTGTTCACTGTATATTAACAAATTCATTGTATATATACAAAATGTTCACCATATATTCAATTCATGATTTGTTTTTTATTTCCCTGTCAATTTTGAATTGTAAATTGTTATTTGAACCTTTTTTTTGTATAGTGGCAACAAAAAAAATAAAATAGAAAAAAAACCACAAATGGTAAGTCAATCGATCCGAGATATTGGACCGGCCCACTCCACATTGCGGGCGTCCCGAGCATTTTTTATATTTTCTAAATATACATGATGCACATTTTTTAATACATGTTCTGAAGCCTTTTAAATACATGGTAACATAATTTTCCATATACACATTTTATATTTGTTTAAGTGACAATAAACAAATTTCTGGATTATTTGACATTGTACAATCATTTTTTAATCTTGATGGACATTTTCTAGAAACACCTGAATATTTCTTAAAATGTGATGATACATTTTTTATGGAAGTAATTTTTTTTATCCTATGCCAATTGGTTTACATTTGTATATAACATTTGTTCTTCAAATGTCACGAATTTATTTTTGGAACACAGAAATATTTCCATCAGATGTGACATACATTTTTTAGTGTGATAAAGCATTTTTTTAACTTATTAAATATTTTTCGAACATAGGATTAACATTTTTGTTAAACAATATTAACATTTTAAATTTTTTTATTCACATTGTACGTTTTTTGTATATATAAAAACATTTTTCTATACACATTTAATATTTGTTGTTGTTGTTTTTGTTGTTGTTGTTGTTGTTGTTGTTGCTGCTGCTGCTGCTGCTGTTCTTGCTGTTGTTGCTGTAGTTGTTGTTGCTGTTGCTATTGTTGGTGTTGCTGTTGTTGCTACTGCTGCTGCTG
>LR738716.1:160919236-160967874 GCA_902687465.1 Secale cereale | reverse complement strand
CCCATTGTTCTGTTGTAGGGTGTCGTCTCTGGTCACTTGGGTGACAGTGTCGTCGACTCGAGCGGTGCGCAGCCTCGAGGCTGGCGTGTGCGTGTCGCAGATGTATCGGTTTTCGGCCAGTTTTCCTTATAAACTGGTCGATTCTCTTCTTCTTAATGAAAAGGCAGAGCTCCTGCCGGTTGCTCGAAAAAAAAAAAAGCAAAACGACGCTATGGCTACTGGCCGACCCAATACCCGCTCCATGCAGGCAAGCCCTAGTCGCGCGGTTGCTATTTATCACGTCAAAAAAATTCCTGGTGAACTGGCCCATTCTCGCAACAACAACAACAACTAGAAGGGAAACAAGGAGTAGTACCGGTCTTCGATCCCTGGTCGCCACAGTCATTGGTAGCGGAACTAGCGACTGCGCCTAGCAAACAGTTCGTGCTAAATGGAAAGGCACGGCCTACTTGAAACAGTACATGCCGGCTTTCTCCTTTGTTTTCTTTTTTCCTTTTCTTCTCCGTTTTTTCTTGTCCGGGATTTTTTATTTGTTTTTCAGTTTTTTTTATTTTCCTTTTTATTTCTTTTTTCTTTTTTTCTATTTGTTTTCATTCTACTTTCTTATATACATGGTCAACATTTTTCAAAAACTTGTTCAACATTTTTTAATATGTGTTTCAACAATTTCAAATACCTGATCAACACTTTTTCCAAGTACTTGTTCAACATTTTTTTTAAATACTTTGTTCAACATCTTTTTGAATACTTGTTCTACATTTCTCAAATACTTGTTTAACATTTTTTATATAGATGATAAAAAAAAATTCAAATACTTTGTTCAACATCTTTTCAAATACCTGTTCTACATTTTCAAAAACTTGTTTAATATATTTTAAATAAGCGTTCAACCTTTTTAAGTACTTGTTCAACGTTTTTCTTCTCCATTTTTTTGTTTTTCTTTACATTTGTTTTCGCTTTCACTCTATATTTCTTCATATGTCAAAAACATTCTTTAAATAAGTGATCAACATTTTTTTATACATGTTCAAAATTGTTCGAATACTTATTCAACATTTTTAATACTCGTTCAACATTTTAAATACTCGGTCAACATTCTTAATACTTATTTAACATTTTCAAATACTCGTTCATCATTTTTCATACACTCGTCTAACATCCAAAGCCTGTTATCGCCTCAAACTACCTTGAAGTAGTGACGTATCAACAAGGGGGCAACAACTGTTTATGCAACGGTGATCAATGGAATCAAGCCTCGAAGCAACGACTTTAGAGTATCTACAGTCGGACGTCTCAAACCCGCCTCATACGCCAGGGTGGGCCACCTGGTAACTGTCCGATCATGTTTTATTGACCTAGACGGGCTCCTTAAACGAGACTCAAATCCCGGGATGACCGGTACTCCCCATATCCAACCCAAATATGGGGTGGATATGGGGCAACCGGGCACGCTCGCCACATCTAACTCGACAGCCCGACCCCACCCTAAATTGCACCAAATTCATCAAACCCTTCCTCCTCCTCCCGCCGCCCTCTAACCATTCCTGTGTCTGGACCCTCGATGTCCTCCACCCTTACTCCCAATCCTTACCACCGGTCCCAATCCGGAGCCCCCATACCTCTCCTCACCAGCTTTTTCCTGGGAGGGTCGTGTGAAGACCAGGTGCGAGAGACCTGGTGAGGTAGGGTGCGCCAGGCGTGGCCTGGGCGCAGCCCCCATGCCCAGCCCCCTCGCGTGACTCTCCCTTGGGGAAAGTGGCGCGGTAAGGTCGGGCAGCAGGCTCGAGAGCCCTCCTAAGGTTACTGCAGCCGCTAGAGTGCCCTCAGTTGTTTATTCACCAGCACGGAGCATGGTGCTTCCACTCTTGCGTGGGCATCACCGCTCCTTGACCGTTTTGTTCGCCAGCATGGAGCATGGGGCTTCCACTGGTGTGTGGGTGGGAGCTCTCTCTAAGGGGAGACTCCGGGGCGTGTACAGCCCCGTCCTGACACGTGGTTTCACGGCATGACTGGAGGAGGTGTATATGGGCACCCGTGAGCCAGCGCGGGACTCACGGGGCCCTACCTCAAGGCTGGTTGCGCTTGGATTTTTAGTTCGGGGCATTTGCAATGGTCCTGTGAGATGGTCAAGTGGCCTGTACCGAGTAAATCTCTGAAGGATATCGCATGAGAAGGCCAAACACCAACGACCCCAGGAGGTGACGTGAACGGGCCCGGCCCGCCAGACAGAGCTCAGCCATTGGGTTTATCGACGCTGCATGGACGGACCCGAGCACAGACATCATGCCCAGTCTTCTCATGCAATGATCCTGAAGAAAGACTGTCGGCGCGTGGCTCCCGCGGCGGCGAGGCACCGGGTCGCGCGCCCTGACTCATCCACCCACGATTAGCTCATGCGAGAACCAGGCACCAAGGGCCATTGGAGGTGAGGTACACGGGGACTGGCCAGCGAGACAGAGCTCAGCCACTTGGATTTAACGACGCTGCAGGGATGGACCCGAGCACAAACGATGTGCCAGTCCTCAATCATGAGGCGGTCGTGGGAGGGTTTGTGAGGGCGCACGACGTTCATGGTGGCGAAGCACCGGACATGCAGGTGTGATATAAAGCAATTCATGAAAAGGTAGGACCAGTTCTGATATATGCGCAAAACGGTACATGCTGCAGGGACAGACCCGTACAGCTTGAGGATGATGCAGCCCGAGGGGCGCCCTCAATTGAACAATCCAAAAAGTCACTTGGCACCATTGCTGAAGAAGAGTTGGGATAGCTGAAGATGCGCGCCGCAGATGTCGCTCCTCATGAGTCGTCTGGCTCCTAGGTCTTGTGAGGCTCCAAAGGTCCAGGAGGCTCGCGAGGGTTTGGCACCTCCTCCGTCTTTATCACCTGGCGCCCGGCCTCATGAGCCTCTAGGATGGCGCGCATGCGGTGCTGGTGCACGGCAACTGCGTTCGGCAGGCCAAAGGGCATGCGAATGTAGGTGTGAGGGGGGCCTCCGCACCGGCTGACGCGAGACGACCAGAAGAGCTCCTGAGAAGCGGCCCGGTTGATCCCTGGGATGTTGATGCAAACATGCAGCTCGCCACCCACGTCTGGGGTGGCAGCTGCACTGAGTGGTGCGGCGCAACGCTCGCCACGCATGGCTCGCGCCTCCTGAAGTTCCTCGATTGCTTTGGTGATAAACTCCTGAGTACTTGGTGCTTCGCGCCCTGCGCCCTATTTGCGGAAGCGCACATTGAAGCACGCCTCCATATGATGCCCGAATGCCTCCCTCATGACGCTGGCCAGGTCAGAGGCCCTCCAAAGGAGATCCCCCGAGCTCGACTTGAGAGGGGCGCATGTCACGCCTTCCTATGCGAGAGGGGGAGGCGCCCCATGAATTGATTGAGAAGAGTATGTGTCTAGAGGGGAGTGAATAGACTTTAGAGGGCAAAGTGGCAACTTTTTAAAATACTTGAAGTTGGAGTGGAGATTTAGGACATGTTTAGCTTTCACAACAAGCATGCATAACAATAGTATAAGGTGTAGTGAAGTAAAGCATGCAACTTTGACCACTTGACTAAAGCAAAATCTAGCCTTTTCCCAATTTTAGTTATAGGCAGATTTTAGCAACATAGCACAAGTCAAGCAAACAACCTAGACATGCAATTCTAAGAGTATAGCAGCGGAAACTAAGACAACTGCATATGAAGGTAAAGGGAGGATTTTGAAGGAGCAAACACAAGTGAAGACAAGGATGTTTTTGTCTTGGTTCCGATAGGTGGTGCTATCATACATTCAAGTTGATGGAGACTTCAACCCACGAAGGGTAACGGCTGCGCGAGTCCATGGAGGGCTCCACCCACGAAGGGTCCACGAAGAAGCAACCTTGTCTATCCCACCATGTTAACCGCCCACGAAGGACTTGCCTCACTAGGGGTAGATCTTCACGAAGTAGGCGATCTCCTTGCCCTTATAAGCTCCTTGGTTCAACTCCACAATCTTGTCGGAGGCTCCCAAGTGACACCTAACCAATCTAGGAGACACCACTCTCCAAAAGGTAATAGACGGTGTGTTGATGATGAACTCCTTGCTCAAATGCTTCAAATGATAGTCTCCCCAACACTCAAACAGCTCCTCTCAGATTTGGATTTGGTGGAAGAGTGATTTGAGTGGAAAGCAACTTGGAGAAGGCTAGAGCACAAGATTTATGTGGTAGGAATGGAATATCTTGATCCCAACACTTGAGTAGGTGGTTCTCTCTCAGAACATGAATGATGGAAGTGTAGGTATGTTTTGATGGCTCTCTTCCACGAGTGAAGACTGGTTGGAGGGGTATATATAGCCTCCACACAAAATCTAACCGTTACACACAATTTACCAAACTCGGTGGGACCGATTCAGAGAACTCGGTCAGACCGATTTAGTTCATAATGTGACCGTTAGGTATTTCGGTGGGACCGATATGATCAACTCGGTAGGACCGATTTCATTAGGGTTTAGGGCATAACGTAATCTCGGTGAGACCGATTACACAAACTTGATGGGACCGATTTTGGTAATGACCTTACACAGAGTTGGTCAGGCAAACTCGATGGGACCGATTCGGTCGTTTCAGTGGGACAGAAACGTTACAAAGAGGAAATAGATAGTTTGCATTGCCAACTCGATGGGACCGATCGCTCATCTCGGTGAGACCGAAACTATTGCAACAGGCAATACAGAGTTTACAATCCCATCTCGATGAGACCAAGATCCCTTTCGGTGAGACCGAAATGATTAGGGTTTCTGGCAGTGGCTATGTCAAATGAACTCGATGGCGCCGGATAGATCTGTTCGGTAGGGCCTAGTTTGACTTTTGATTTGGGACATATGTGGATGTGGAAAAGTGGTTGAGGGTTTTGGAGCATATCACTAAGCATTTTGAGCAAGCAACCCATTAAGCAACACATCATCCCCTTCTAATAGTATTGGCTTTCCTATGGACTCAATGTGATCTTGGATCACTGAAATAGAAAATGTAGAGTCCTGAGCTTTGGGCTTGAGCCAATCCTTTTGTCCTTAGCATCTAGAAGGGGTTCCACATCCTCTAGTCCATGCCACTCCATCTGTTGAACTTGTATGAAATATACTAGATGAAAACATTAGTCCAACAAGAGATATGTTGACATTAATTACCAAAATCACCTAGGGAGCACTTGTGATTTCAATCTCCCCCTTTTTGGTAATTGATGACAACATACATAAAAGCTTTAGATAAAGATGTGAGTAATACCAAGTAAAGCTTTAGAAGGACATGTAACATGCATAGGCTCCCCCTACATGTACGCAATCATGTGAATGTGAAAGCATAGACATGATAGAGTAAGCAATGAGTTACATGTATCTTGGCTACATGTATCAGAGCAAATGATGTGAATATATAAAGTGTACCCTCATGTTCATGATTCCGTCTTGCAAACAATATGTACATTAGCAAGAAATCTTCATGCTCATGAGTGTGATGCATATACTTACCTTGTGATCTTGAGCTGGCTTATGAAGGGGTGAGCCTGAGTAAACAAGGTTAGATAACACAGGTACATCTACTAGACAGAGCAACAAAAGAGTCACAAGAGTACCAAGATTGGTATAACATGTAGAGAGTGAGTACTCGGTACTCTTGAATACAGACATGTTCCCAAAGGTAAAAGATATGCGATGAATTCAAAGACTTTCTTCCCTAGCAGTCTTTCTCCCCCTGAATCTTACATTGGATAATGAAGAAAAGTAGGGAAACAGAATCAGAGCAAAACAGATCAGATCAATAACATAGACATGCCTTTCCCCTCTTAAAGACATGTAACTTCTCTCCTCTTGAACACCAGGCATCTGGGGCATGAGATTTCTCTCTCCCTTAAGCTTTGATCTCTATCTCCTTGAAGATTTGATGTGAACTCTCTCTACCCCTTTGACATCAATTTCCAAGAAGGGGTCTTCTGGAGTGTGAGTCAAAATAGGTTTGATCCTTGAGTCACAGAGCAGAGCTGTATAAAAATGTGATGCTGGTAGAGGAAAAGTATCATTGAGTCGAGCTGGAACAAGTATGCAGGATGCAACTGATAATTTTCTTCTCAGTATTGAAATCGGTAGCACCGAGTTGTTTCATTCGGTCGCACCAAGATGGTTCGGTTTGACCGAAAGAGGCAAATTGGTGGGTACGAGTAAAATACAGAGAGAACAATTTTCCATCTCAGCTCACTAGGCAAATAAGTTCTCACAAAGATTTGCAAGGAATTAACTGAAGGATTTGCAGTGAATTGGATGCAAACAATGCAGAACAAAACAGAGAAAGAAAATCTAGATGAAGTTTTTTTGATTTATGAGAAGGGGAACAAAATGCAAGGAACACAAAGAAATACTTAAAGAACTTCATCTAGAATTGGTCGACGACAAAGTCACCTGTTAGAGTATATTGACTTAGGAGTCAAGTGAAAACACTTGATCATATGTCATACACATCGTTTAAGCTCAAAATGGGGTTGCCATTTTTTGTTTAAGCATTTTGATGTATTCACATCTTGTTGAGCTGCTTTCACCTGTGTCTTGGGGGTAAAGCTTCTCTAAGATGGAATAACATACCTTGGGTGGTGGTGTTGATCTTGGGCATGTAGTTGAACTTGTGTGAGTTGCTCAAGGTTGATGTAGCTCATCAAGAATTGGGAGCACCACTTAGAATTTGAGTTCATCTACCTACATGAGTTAGACTTGTAAGGAAGAGCACTTATCCAAATTGACAATCATGAAAACTTGATAGCAAAAGAAATTTGATATATAGAAATTGTCAAAAGGATATATTGAAGGGTTTCATGCTCCCCTGTCTTTAACCACCATGATGTAGAGACTTGGTGATATAGAGATCCCTCAGGATATGAGTGAGTTGCAATCTCATGGATTTAGATTCATCCAAGTGCCTACAAGGGTTAGATAGCATGCAAGGGTACAAATATATCCAAGACATATGATCATAAGAGAAAAAGGCCAAGGATTGGTCAAAGGTTTATGCCTTGCATGTATCCAAATGGAGTTCCTACTCCAAGTTTGAGGCATCAATAATGTTCAATTCACCTCTCAACCTGCAAAACACTTTCTCATCAAGTGGTTTAGTAAATATATCCGCTAATTGCTTATCGGTGCGAACATGTTTAAGTTTGATGTCACCCTTAGCAACATGATCTCGAATGAAATGATGTCGAACTTCAATATGCTTAGTTCGAGAGTGTTGCACATGATTATGAGCAATCTTAATATCACTTTCATTGTCACAAAGCAATGGAACATGTTTCACATAGATCCCATAATCTTTAAGAGTTTGGGTCATCCAAAGTAATTGAGCACAACACGAACCAACGGCAATGTATTCGGCTTTGGCGGTGGATAAGGATACCGAGTTTTGTTTCTTGGAGGACCAAGACACAAGAGATCTACCAAGAAATTGACAAGTACCCGAAGTGGACTTTCTATCAACCTTGTCACCGGCATAGTCTGAATCGGAGTAGCCAGCAAGATCAAAAGAAGACCTCTTAGGGTACCAAATGCCAAAATTTGGTGTATGTATTAGGTATCTCACTATCCTTTTCACAGCCTTAAGATGGCATTCTTTAGGGGTTGCTTGGTATCGTGCACACATGCACACACTTAGCATAATATCGGGATGGGAGGCACATAGATATAACAATGAACCAATCATAGAGAGGTAAACCTTTTGATCAACTGGTTCGCCATCCTTACTCAAGTCAAGATGTCCACTAGTAGGCATGGGTGTAGTCATACCTTTGCATTCTTGCATGTTGAACTTCTTGAACAAGTCCTTGGTATACTTTGTTTGAGAAACAAAGGTACCCTCCTTAGTTTGCTTGATTTGCAAATCAAGAAAGAACTTGAGTTCACTCATCATAGACATCTCAAATTTTTCCGACATTAGCTTTCCAAACCTTTCACTAAAATGGGGGTTGGTAGAACCAAATATGATATCATCAACATAAATCTGGCACACAAATAACTCACCATTAACCCTTTTAGTAAAAAGAGTGGAATCTATTTTTCCAATTTCAAAGCCTTTTTCAACAAGGAATTTGGTCAAACATTTCTACCACGCTCTAGGAGCTTGTTTAAGACCATAAAGAGCTTTGTGTAGTTTGTAAACATGATCGGGTTTCTTGGGATTGACAAAGTCGGGAGGTTGTTTAACATAAACTTCCCCCTCAATTTCACCGTTGAGAAAAGCACTTTTAATGTCCATTTGGTACAAGGTGATATCATGGTGATTAGCATAGAGAAGTAAGATGTGAATGGATTCAAGTCTAGCAATGGGGCGTATGTCTCACCGTAGTCCATACCTTCGACTTGAGTGTAGCCTTGGGCGACAAGACGTGATTTATTATGGACGACTTGACCATCTTCGTCTTTCTTGTTGCGAAACACCCATTTGGTACCGATGATGTTGTGGTTGTTGTTGGGCTTTTCGACCAATGTCCATACTTGATTTCTCTCAAAGTTGTGTTGCTCTTCGTGCATAGCGTTCACCCAATCTGGATCATCAAGAGCATATTTAACCTTCATAGGTTCAATGTTAGATATGAAAGAGTAATGTTCACAAAAGTTGGCTAAGCGAGATTTAGAGTGAGTGATTCTCCCGGTTTGGATATTATTGTAGATTTGCTCTACGGGATGATCTCTAGCAATTCTTGCTCTAACTCTTGAAAGCTTTTGCTTGGGTTGGGGTGGAACATCCTCTTCATCATCTTCTTCTTGTCCTTCTTCATTATTGTTGGTGTTGTTGTCCCGTTATGGAAGTGGAGAAGGAGGTCGATGAAGTTCATCTTGACGCACATCCTCGTTTCCTTCGTCATGGCGTGTCCCACTTGTGGATGCCTCCAAGTCAACTTGTGGTTCACCTTGTGGTGAGGTAGGAGCTTCCACATGGACGGACGAAGTACTCTCTTTCACCTCCGTTGGACGGATCTTGCCAATAGACAAGTCTTGAATTGCTTCCAATGGATCTTTATCTCCTACATCAATTGGCAATTGCTCTATTTGCGAGCCGTTATATTCATCAAACTTCACATCTACCATCTCTTCAACCTTTCGGGTGAAATTCTTGTAGACACGGTAAGTGTGAGAGTTTGAGCCATAATCAAGTAGGAAACCTTCATGTGATTTAGGAGCAAATTTAGAATGAAGATACTTATCAAGAATATAGCACTTTGAGCCGAATACTCGAAAGTATCCAACTTGGGGTTTGTTACCGGTGAGAAGCTCGTATGCCGTCTTGCCGAGAAGCTTGTGAAGATACAAGCGATTCGTTGCATGACAAGCTGTCTCAACCGCTTCCGCCCAAAAGTGTCTTGGCGTCTTGTATTCGTCAAGCATCGTTCTTGCCATTTCGATGAGTGTCTAGTTTTTCCTCTCAACAACTCCATTTTGTTGAGGTGTGTACGTAGCCGAGAACTCATGTGAAATCCCTTCTTCGTCAAGAAAGGTATCCACATTTACGTTCTTGAACTCTGTTCCGTCGTCGCTGCGAACCTTCTTGATCTTCACTTCAAATTGACTTTGGGCCTTCATACCAAAGTTTTTGAAGATCTTCTGGACCTGCGATTTATCATCAAGAAAGAACACCCACGTAAATCTTGAAAAATCATCAACAATGACTAATCCAAAAGAGTTACCACCGAGGCTTTCGTAAGCATTGGGACCAAAAAGATCCATGTGAAGTAACTCAAGTGGTCTTCTCATAGTCATGATGCTCTTAATAGGATGACTTCCTCCAACTTGTTTTCCTGCTTGACAAGCACTACAAAGTATATCCTTGTAAAATATAACATCTTTAACACCAAGGATATGATCACCTTTAATTAGCTTATCAAGATTTTGCATACCGACATGACCTAACCTTCTATGCCACAACCAACCTTTAGAAGATTTGGCAATAAAACAAGTGCGAGGTTGGGCTTTCTTAGTGAAGTCAACAATGTATAGGTCACCTCTACGGATGCCGGTAAAGACCATGTTATGATTATCTCTACGAAAGACTTGGCAATCAACATGAGTGAATAGCACATTTAAACCAAAATCAGCTAATCTAGACACGGAGAGAAGATTATATCCGAGAGATTCTACAAGCATGACATTCTTAATTGAGTTATCATTGGATATGGCCACCTTACCAAGGCCAACAACTTTACCCTTAGAGTTGTCACCAATGGTAACATACTTTCATGGACCATCATTTCTAGCAAGCTCATCAAACATGTCCTTATCTCCGTTCATGTGATCTATGCAACATCTATCAAGCACCCATTCCTTTCCTCCGGCTATGTAACCACGAAGATTTGCCATAAGACCGAAATGTCTCATTTTTTCATCAAGTTCGTCCTCATCATAGTATCCATGTTCCTCATCGTCATGTGATTGATCAACGCCTAGAGAGAGTGATTCATTAGAAGTATGACCATAACAATGTTCATCTCTATGAATTCTAATGATTTCGGAAATGATATTGCTAATTATTCCAACATCTCCTTTGGCATGCATGAGTTCACGAAGCTCAAACAAACAATCACAAAATTTAGGATCACTAGTACTAGTCTTATTTAAAGAAATAGACTTATGGAGAATCTCATCCAGATTTTTCAAGGAATAATTTGGGAATCGTTCCTCTAGAAATCTCCATATAGTATAAGCACATTCAAAAGTTGGCAGACATACAAGCAAGTTTCTAGGCAAACCACTAGTGACAAGATTAACAGTCCTAAGATTTCAAACCATGTGATAACCCACAAGTGTAGGGGATCGCAACAGTTTTCGAGGGTAAAGTATTAAACCCAAATTTGTTGATTCGACACAAGGGGAGCCAAAGAATACTCTTAAGTATTAGCAACTGAGTTGTCCATTCAGCCACACCTGGAAAGTTAGTATCTGCAGCAAGATAGTTTAGTAGCAAAGTAATATGATAGTGGCGGTAGCAGCAATAAAATTAACGATGGTGTTTTTGTAGTTTTTGTGATAATAGCAACAAAAAAGTAAATAAGCGACAAGCAATATAGGTAAAGCTCGTAGGCATTGGATCGGTGATGGGAAATTACGTCGGATGCAATTCATCATGTAGAAGTTATAACCGAGGGTGACACATAACTAGCTCCAGTTCATCAATGCAATGTAGGCATGTATTCCGAATATAGTCATACGTGCTTATGGAAAAGAACTTGCATGACATCTTTTGTCCTACCCTCAGCGGGGTCCTATTGGAAACTAAGGGATATTAAGGCCTCCTTTTAATAGAGTACCGGACCAAAGAATTAACACATAGTGAATACATGAACTCCTCAAACTATGGTCATCACCGGGAGTGGTCCCGATTATTGTCACTTCGGGGTTGCCGGATCATAACACATAGTAGGTGACTATAGACTTGCAAGATAGGATCAAGAACACACATATATTCATGAAAACATAATATTTTCAGATCTGAAATCATGGCACTCGGGCCCTAGTGACAAGCATTAAGCATAGCAAAGTCATAGCAACATCAATCTCAAAACATAGTGGATACTAGGGATCAAACCCTAACAAAACTATCTCGATTACATGACAGATCCCATCCAACCCATCACCGTCCAACAAGCCTACGATGGAATTACTCACGCACGGCGGTGAGCATCATGGAATTGGTGATGGAGGAAGGTTGATGATGACGATGGCGATGATCCCGAGAGAGATTAGGGCTTGGCGGCGGCTCCGTCTCGTGAAACGCAATAATTCCTTCTCCCTTATTTTTTTTCTCCCCGAAACGGAAGATATAGGATCTGGGGATACGTCGGTGGAGCATTGGGGGGGCCTCGAGGCAGGGGGGCGCGCCCTAGGAAGGGGGGCACGCCCCCCACCCACGAGGACAGGGTGTGGGCCCCCCGGTGAGGATCTTCTTGTAGATATTTTTTATATTTTCTGAAATAATTCTCCGTTGATTTTCAGACGATTCCGAGAACTTTTTATTCTGCACAAAAACAACACCATGTCAGTTCTGCTGAAAACAACGTCTGTCCGGGTTAGTTCCATTCAAATCATGCAAGTTAGAGTCCAAAACAAGGGCAAAAGGGTTTGGAAAAGTAGATACATTGGAGACGTATCAACTCCCCCAAGCTTAAACCTTTGCTTGTCCTCAAGCAATTCAGTTGATAAACTGAAAGTGATAAAGAAAAACTTTGACAAACTCTGTTTGCTCTTGTTGTTGTAAATATGTAAGCTAACATTCAGGTTTTCAACAAGATCATGAACTAACCACATTCACAATAACTCTCAGGTCTCAAGACTACTCACATTAATAGCATAATAAACTAGCGAGCAATAATAATAAACCTCGGATGACAACACTTTCTCAAAACAATCATGATATGATATAACAAGATGGTATCTCGCTAGCCCTTTCTGAGACTGCAAAACATAAATGCAGAGCACCTTTAAGGATCAAGGACTGACTAGACATTGTAATTCATGGTAAAAGAGATCCAGTCATGATCATACTCAATGCAAATTAATAGTAATACATGCAATGACAGAGGTGCTCTCCTACTGGTGCTCTTTGATAAGAGGGTGATGACTCTGCATAAAAGTAAATAGATAGGCCCTTCACAGAGGGAAGCAGGGATTTGTAGAGGTGCTAGAGCTCGATTTTTAAATAGAGATTGAATAACATTTTGAGCGGTATACTTTCATTGTCAACATAACAACCAAGAATCACGATATCACCCATGCTACGCACATTATAGGCGGTTCCCAAACAGAATGGTAAAGTTTATACTCCCCCAACCACCAACAAGCACACTCCACGGCTAGCCCGAAACAACGGGTACTGTCCAAACCAGCAACAGCCCTGGGGGAGTTTTATTTAATTATTATGATTTTGAGCATGGGACTGGGCATCCCGATTACTAGCCATTTTCTCATGAATGATGAGCGGAGTCCACTCATCGTGAGAATAACCCACTTATCATGGAAGATATAGACAGCCCTAGTTGATACATGAGCTGTTCGAGCATACAAAACAGAATTTCATTTGAAGGTTTAGAGTTTGGCACTTACAAATTTACGTGGAACGGCAGGTAGATACCGCATATAGGAAGGTATGGTGGACTCATATGGAATAACTTTGGGGTTTATGGAAGCGGATGCACAAGCAGTATTCCCGCTTAGTACAGGTGAAGGCTAGAAAGAGACTGGGAAGCGACCAACTAGAGAGCAACAACGGTCATGAACATGCATTAAAATTAATCAACAATGAATGCAAGCATGAGTAGGATATAAATCACCATGAACATAAATATCGTGAAGGCTATGTTGATTTGTTTCAACTACATGCGTGAACATGTGCCAAATCAGGTCACTTAAATCGTTTAAAGGAGGATACCACCCATCATACCACATCACAACCATTTTAATATCATGTTGGCACGCAAGATAGACCATTATAAACTCTCAGCTAATTAAGCATGGCATAAGCAGCTATGATCTCTAATTGTCATTGCAAACATGTTTCATTCATAACAAGCTGAATCAAGAACGACGAGCAATCATATTTACAAAAACAAAAGAGGTCGAGTTCATACCAGCTTTTCCCATCTCAATTAGTTCATCATATATCATCCTTATTGCCTTTCACTCGCACCACAGAACGGTGTGGAAAATAATAATAGTGCACGTGCATTGGACTAAGCTGGAATCTGCAGGCATTTAATACAAGAGAGAAGACAAGGTAATGTGGCTCAAGGTTAATTCAACAACAAAGAATATGAGAGCCACTAAGCATTTTCAATCATGGTCTTCTACTCTTAACCCCTAAAGAAAAGAAAAGAAACTATTTACACGGGAAAGCTCCCAACAAGCAAAAAGAAGAATGGGAAATCTTTTTGGGTTTTCATTTTTAGTTACTACTGCAGGGAAAGAAAGTAAACTATCTAGAAGCTACAACTAATATTTTTTCGTTTTTCTGGGTTTTTCTAGCACACAAGAAAAAGACTAAGAAAAGAAATTTAAACTAAGCATGGATGGTACACTGAAAGAGTGTGAGCACCGACAACTAGAATAAGTGTGAACATGAATGTAAGTCGGTGAGAAACACGTACTCCCCCAAGCTTAGGCTTTTGGCCTAAGTTGGTCTATGGCCACGGATCGAAGCCACTCCCCCCAGTGTACTGAGATGTGTCCTCTGGGTGCCACTGGTTAGCGAGCTCGTCCAGCTCCCACCCATAAACAGATTGACGGGAAGGATCAAGTGGTGGTTCTGGCTCAGGCTCTGAAGCTTGTGCCTGGCCTTGGTACTTGTAGAAGGCATCTGAGGTGATGAGGAATACACATGTAGATAGATCAAACAAAGAAGGTGCAGGCAAGGCAACAATTTCACAGTATATTTCATCAAACCTGAATTTATAATTGAGCTGCATATTCTTGTCTTTAACAATAAAGTCATGAGCTACCATGCTCTTGTAGTCTAGATAAACAGGGGCAAGCAATTTTTCTTCCTTCTCATGATGCCTAATAGGTATATTAAAATGTTCAGCAAGGCGAGAAGCAAAGATGCCTCCAAAGACGGGCCCCTTTGAGCGGTTCAGACTCAATCGTTTGGCAACGACGGCGCCCAAGCTAAAAGTTGTGTCATGAAGCAAAGCATGGCGTAAAATGATAATATCAGGGGCACTGAGATTCCCACTATTCCCGCGGCCAATTAAACACATACAAAGCAAAGTAGCGCAGAACAGGGAAGTGTATACTAGTGATTCTTGCCCCCGAAACTTGTCTAGTTTCACCTACGGATATCATATCAATAAACCCTTTGACGTCTTCATGACGTGCTTCATCAAGTCTACCTCCAAAGGGTACTTTGTATATTTCACAAAAATCTAAAAGTGATATCTCCTTACTCACATCATATAAGCGAAACTCCACCGTAGGTGGTGTTTTCCTAGAATGAAAAGGAAAACTTTGCGTGAAAATATTGGTGAGTAAGAGATACTGTTCTTTTTGGTCGTTGAGGAAGTCGGTGAGGCCTGCATTATTCGCCAACCAATAAAGGTCTTCGTAAAAACCGGCGGACATCTTGATATTATTACACGGCCATTTGCACGGTTGAACTTCCGCCATGCGAGGAAGATTATACTTGGGCTTCTTATTTTCTTCTTTCTTCTTCTCCTCTGAGCTCTTGCTGGAGGAGCCACTCAATAGTCTTTTCAACATTTTCCTTTTCTGAAAATTTCTGAAATTTTTAGTAACTCATAATAAAAGTTAACCAAACTCAACAAGAATGGTAGCCACAACTCCTATAAGTGCCTAGAGGCTATATCATGCATTATAACTACTTGGGACCAAGAAAATTTGACATGCAAGCTCAAAAACAAGGTCACCACAACAGCATAAATTTGCAACAAATAAAGCACTAGAACAAAAACTAATTGGACCAATGGAGGAGTCACATACCAAGGAACAATCTTCCCAAATAGTTTGGTGAATGGTGCTTTGAGCAAGGAGATCGAAAATGGCAGCAAAATGAGCTAGAACTCGGGTTTGAGCTGGTTGGGGATTTTTTTGGGAGGAAGAAGAAGAGCATGGGTGAAAGGATAAGTGGAGGGGGCCACGTGGGGCCCTCAAGGCAGGGGGGCGCGCCCTGTGCATGGGGCGCGCCTTATGCCCTCGAGGCCATGTGCTGGCTCCCCTCGCTTTGTGTTCAGTGCCATATTTTCTTAAATATTCTAGAAAAAAACATATTTCATTTTCATGGCATTTGGAGAACTTTTATTTTCGGGATATTTTTTATTTGCACGGATAAGTCTGCAATCAGACAGACAATGCTATTTATGTTTTATTTAACCTAATTAACAGAAAGTGAAAGAGGGTATAGAAGGTTTGTGCTATCTAGATTCACCTATCCCATGTTCATCAAAAGGAATCCATTAACAAGGTTGATCAGGTCTTGTTAATAAACTCTTTCCGAGTGACATGAAACCGGAGAATTTTCGAATAACACTAGGTTACCTCAATGGGGATATGTATGTCCCCAACAGTAAGTATGTCATATGCCTTCTTGATAGTAGGAATAGGAAACTCAAAACCTCCAATAGTGATAGTTGAAGTTTTTCCAATATAATTGATACTTTGGACTTGAGGTTGTTTCCTTGGAAAGTGTACCGTATGATCATTACCATTGACATGAAAAGTGACATTGCCTTTGTTGCAATCAATAACAGCCCCTGCAGTATTCAAAAAAGGTCTTCCAAGAATAATAGACATACTATCGTCCTCGGGAATATCAAGTATAACAAAGTCCCTTAGAATAGTAACATTTGCAACTACAACAGGTACATCCTCACAAATACCGACAGGTATAGCAGTTGATTTATCAGCCATTTGCAAAGATATCTCAGTAGGTGTCAACTTACTCAAGTCAAGTCTACGATATAAATAGAGAGGCATAACACTAACACCAGCTCCAAGATCACACAAAGCAGTTTTAACATAGTTTCTCTTAATGGAGCAAGGTATGGTAGGTACTCCTGGATCAAAAGTGTAATTGGCAAGCATGGTGGAGATTTCTACTTCAAGTATCTTTCTTCTGTTGGTAATAATATCTTTCATATATTTGGCATAAGGATTTGTTTTAAGCACATCAGTCAAACGCATACGCAAAAAGATAGGTCTAATCATTTCAGCAAAGCGCTCAAAATCCTCATCATCCTTTTTCTTGGATGGTTTCGGAGGAAAAGGCATGGGTTTCTGAACCCATGGTTCTCTCTCCCTACCGTGCTTCCTAACAACAAAGTCTCTCTTATCATAACGTTGATTCTTTGATTGTGGGTTATCAAGATCAACAGCAGGTTCAATCTCTACATCATTATCATTGCTAGGTTGAGCATCATCATGAACATCATTATTAATGTTATCACTAGGTTCATGTTCATTACCAGATTGTGTCTCAGCATCAGAAACAAATATATCATTGGGATGCTCAGGTGTGTCAGCTACAGGTTCACTAGAAGCATGCAAAGTCTTATCATTTTTCTTTTTCTTCTTCTTAGAAGAACTAGGTGCGTCTAAATTATCTCGCTGAGAATCTTGCTCAATTCTCTTAGGGTGGCCTTCAGGATACAGAGGTTCCTGAGTCTTTTTACCACCTCTAGTTGCAACTCTAACAGCATAGTCATTATTCTTACTATTTAATACATTGAGCAAATCATTCTGAGCTTTAAGTACTTGTTCTACTTGAGTGGTGACCATAGAAGCATATTTACTAATAAGTTTCATTTCACCTTTAGCACTAGACATATAATCACTCAAGCGTTTAATCATATGAGCATTGTGTTGTAATTGTCTACCAACATAAGCATTGAAGTTTTCTTGTTTCACAATGAAATTGTCAAACTCATCTAAGCATTGGCTAGCAGACTTATAACGAGGAATATCACCTTCATCAAATCTATAAAGAGAATTTACCTTTACTACCTGTGTCGGGTTATCAAGACCATGTATTTCTTCAATAGGTGGTAAATTCTTAACATCTTCAGCTTTAATACCTTTTTCTTTCATGGATTTCTTTGCCTCTTGCATATCTTCAGGACTGAGAAATAGAACACCTCTTTTCTTCGGAGTTGGCTTAGGGGCTGGCTCAGGAAGTGTCCAATTATTTTCATTGGCTAGCATATTATTCAATAGTAATTCATCTTGTTCCACTGTTCTTTCCCTGAAAACACAACCAGCACAACTATCCAGGTGGTCTCTGGAAGTATCGGTTGGTCCATTATAAAAGACATCAAGTATATCTTGCATCTCAAGAGGATGATCATGCAAAGAATTAAGTAACTGGAGAAGCCTCCCCCAAGCTTGTGGGAGACTCTCTTCTTTAGTTTGAGCAAAGTTATATATTTCCCGTAAGGCAGCTTGTTTCTTATGAGCGGGAAAATATTTAGCAGAAAAGTAATACATCATATCCTGGGGACTACGCACACAACCAGGATCAAGAGAATTAAACCAAGCCTTAGCATCACCCTTTAACGAGAAAGGAAATAGCTTAAGGATATAGTAGTAACGAATATTTTCATCGTTGGTAAATAGGGTGGCTATATCATTCAACTTAGTAAGATGTGCCACAACAGTTTCAGACTCATAGCCATGGAAAAGATCAGATTCAACCAAAGTAATTAACCCAGGATCAACAGAGAATTCATAATCCTTATCAGTGACACATATAGGTGAAGTAGCAAAAGCAGGGTCATGTTTCATTCTAGCATTCAAGGACTTTTCTTTCAGCTTAGCTAATAACTTCTTAAGATCATATCTATCATTGCAAGCAAGAAAGTCTCTAGCAGTTTCTTCATCCATAACATAACCCTCAGGAACAACAGGCAATTCATATCTATTGGGAGTAGTTTCATCATCACTTTCATAAATATCATCAACATTTGCACTCTCCCTAACCTTAGCAATTTGTTCATCTAGAAATTCACCTAGTGGCACATTATCAGGCATAGAGGTAGTTTCATCATACATAGCAGAAGTAGCATCATCAAGAACATACGACATATCAGATTCAATAGCAGGAGTAGGTGTCGCAAGTTTACTCATAACAAAAGGAGAATCAAGTGCAGAGCTAGATGGAAGTTCCTTACCTCCCCTCGTAGTTGAGGGTAAGATCTTGGTTTTTGAGTCCTTCAAATTCGTCATAGTGATAAGCAGATATAAATCCCAAGTGACTTAAAGAATAGAGCTATGCTCCCCGGCAACGGCGCCAGAAAATAGTCTTGATAACCCACAAGTGTAGGGGATCGCAACAATTTTCGAGGGTAAAGTATTAAACCCAAATTTGCTGATTCGACACAAGGGGAGCCAAGAATACTCTTAAGTATTAGCAACTGAGTTGTCAATTCAGCCACACCTGGAAACTTAGTATCTGCAGCAAGATAGTTTAGTAGCAAAGTAATATGATAGTGGCGGTAGCACCAATAAAAGTAACGATAGTGTTTTTGTAGTTTTTGTGATAATAGCAACGGAAAAGTAAATAAGCGACAAGCAATAAAGGTAAAGCTCGTAGACATTGGATCGGTGATGGGAAATTACGTCGGATGCAATTCATCGTGCAGAAGTTATAACCTAGGGTGACACAGAACTAGCTCCAGTTCATCAATGCAATGTAGGCATGTATTCCGAATATAGTCATACATGCTTATGGAAAAGAACTTGCATGACATCTTTTGTCCTACCCTCAGCGGGGTCCTATTGGAAACTAAGGGATATTAAGGCCTCCTTTTAATAGAGTACCGGACCAAAGCATTAACACATAGTGAATACATGAACTCCACAAACTATGGTCATCACCGGGAGTGGTCCCGATTATTGTCACTTCGGGGTTGCCGGATCATAACACATAGTAGGTGACTATAGACATGCAAGATAGGGTCAAGAACACACATATATTCATGAAAACATAATAGGTTCAGATCTGAAATCATGGCACTCGGGCGCTAGTGACAAGCATTAAGCATAGCAAAGTCATAGCAACATCAATCTCAGAACATAGTGGATACTAGGGATCAAACCCTAAGAAAACTAACTTGATTACATGATAGATCCCATCCAACCCATCACCGTCCAGCAAGCCTACGATGGAATTACTCACGCACGACAGTGTGCATCATGGAATTGGTGATGGAGGAAGGTTGATGATGACAATGGCGACGATCTCCACTCTCCGGAGCCCCGAACGGACTCCGGATCAGCCCTCCAGAGAGAGATTAGGGCTTGGTGGCGGCTCCGTCTCGTGAAACGCGATAATTCCTTCTCCCTTATTTTTTTCTCCCCGAAACAGAAGATATAGGATCTGGGGATACGTCGGTGGAGCATCGGGGGGCCCTCGAGGCAGGGGGCGCGCCCTGGAAATGGGGGCGCGCCCCCAGCCTCGAGGACAGGGTGTGGGCCCCCCGGTGAGGATCTTCTAGCTGATATTTTTTATATTTTCTGAAATAATTCTCCGTTGATTTTTAGACGATTCCGAGAACTTTTTTTTCTGCACAAAAACAACACCATTGCAGTTCTGCTAAAAACTGCGTCAGTCCGGGTTAGTTCCATTCAAATCATGCAAGTTAGAGTCCAAAACAAGGGCAAAAGGGTTTGGAAAAGTAGATACGTTGGAGACGTATCACCATGTCAAGTTTCTCATTAAAAGTAGGATTCGAAGCATCAATGGGGGCAAACAAGGATTATCAATGTACTTGTTCAAATGATATTCATTGAAGATCTCAAGCATCTCATTTTCCATTCCTGAAAGTACTCTCCATCAAGCATAGGCACTCTGCGTCTAATACTCCCCAACGTAGACTCATCCATCTTCCTCCAATGGTAATTAAACCAAAGCAATGGAGACCAATTCTCTGATACCAATTGAAAGGATCAAGAAGAGTATGTGTCTAGAAGGGGGTGAATAGACTTTTGAGGGCAAAGTGGCAACTTTGTAAAATACTTGAAGTTGTAGTGGAGATTTAGCACATGTTTAGCTTTCACAACAAGCATGCATAACAAGAGTATAAGGTGTAGTGAAGTAAAGCATGCAACTTTGACCACTTGACTAAAGCAAAATCTAGCCTTTTTCCAATTTTATGTCTAGGCAGATTTTAGCAACTTAGCACAAGTCAAGCAAACAACCTACACATGCAATTCTAAGAGTATAACAGCGAAAAGTAAGACAATTGCATATGAAGGTAAAGGGAGGAATTTGAAGGAGAAAACACAAGTGAAGACAAGGATGTTTTTGTCTTGGTTCCGATAGGTGGTGGTATCGTACATCCAAGTTGATGTGGACTTCAACCCACAAAAGGTAACGGCTGCGCGAGTCCACGGAGGGCTCCACCCACGAAGGGTCCACGAAGAAGCAACCTTGTCTATCCCACCATGGCCAACGCCCACGAAGGACTTGCCTCACTAGGGGTAGATCTTCACGAAGTAGGCGATCTCCTTGCCCTTACAAACTCCTTGGTTCAACTCCACAATCTTGTCGGAGGCTCCCAAGTGACACCTAACCAATCTAGGAGACACCACTCTCCAAAAGGTAATAGACGGTGTGTTGATGATGAACTCCTTGCTCAAATGCTTCAAATGATAGTATCCCCAACACTCAAACAGCTCCTCTCAGATTTGGATTTGGTGGAAGAGTGATTTGAGTGGAAAGCAACTTGGGGAAGGCTAGAAAACAAGATTTATGTGGTAGGAATAGAATATCTTGATCTCAACACTTGAGTAGGTGGTTCTTTCTCAGAACAAGAATGATGGAAGTGTAGGTATGTTCTGACGGCTCTCTTCCACGAGGGAACAGTGGGTGGAGGGGTATATATAGCCTCCACACAAAATCTAACCGTTACACGCAATTTACCAAACTCGGTGGGACCGATTCAGAGAACTCGATCAGACCGATTTAGTTCATAATGTGACCGTTAGGTATTTCGGTGGGACCGATATGATCAACTCGGTAGGACCGATTTCATTAGGGTTTAGGACATAACGTAATCTCGGTGAGACCGATTACACAAACTCGGTGGGACCGATTTTGGTAATGACCTTACAGAGAGTTGGTGATACGTCTCCAACGTATCTATAATTTTTGAAATTTCCATGCTATTATATTATCAATCTAGGATGTTTTATATGCATTTATATGCTATTTTATATAATTTTTGGTACTAACCTATTAACCCAGAGCCCAGTGCCAGTTTCTGTTTTTTCCTTGTTTTTGAGTTTTACAGAAAAGGAATATCAAACGAAGTCCAATTGAGGTGCCAATTTTTGATGATTTTTTATGGATCATAAGAAGCCCCGGGAGTAAAAGAGTTGGGCCAGGAGAGTCACGGGCTGCCCATGAGGGTGGGGGGCGCGCCCCCCTGGGCGCGCCGCTCTATCTCGTGGACAGCCCGGAGACCCCCCTGACTTGTGCCCTACGCCAAAAAATCCTATAAATACAGAAACCTCCGGAAAATAACCTAGATCGGGAGTTCCGCCACCGAAAGCCTCTGTTGCAACCGGAAACCAATCTAGACCCTATTCCGGCACCCTGCCGGAGGGGGAATCCCTCTCCGGTGGACATCTTCATCATCCCAGCGCTCTCCATTACGAGGGAGGAGTAGTTCACCCTTGGGGCTGAGTGTATGTACCAGTAGCTATGTGTTTGATCTCTCTCTCTCTCTCTCTCTCTCTCTCTCTCTCTCTCTCTCTCTCTCTCTCTCTCTCTCTTTCTCTCTCTCTCGTGTTCTTGAGATGGTGCGATCTTGATGTATCATGAGCTTTGCTATTATAGTTGGATCTTATGATGTTTCTCCCCCTCTACTCTCTTGTGATGAATTGAGTTTTCCCTTTGAAGTAATCTCATCGGATTGAGTCTTTAAGGATATGAGAACACTTGATGTATGTATTGCATGTGCTTATCTGTGGTGACAATGGGATATCACGCGATCCACTTGATGTATGTTTTGGTCATCAACTTGCGGGGTCCGTGACCTTGGGAATCTATGCATAGGGGTTGGCACACGTTTTCGTCTTGACTCTCCGGTAGAAACTTTGGGGCACTCTTCTAAGTACTTTGTGTTGGATGAATAGATGAATCTGAGATTGTGTGATGCATATCGTATAATCATGCCCACGGATACTGGAGGTGACAATGGAGTATCTAGGTGACATTAGGGTTTTGGTTGATTTGTATCTTAAGGTGTTATTCTAGTACAAACTCTATGATAGATTGAACGGAAAGAATAGCTTCGTGTTATTTTACTGCGGACTCTTGAATAGATCGATCAGAAGAATAACGTTGAGGTGGTTTCGTACCCTACAATAATCTCTTCGGTTGTTCTCCGCTATTAGTTACTTTGGAGTGACTCTTTGTTGCATGTTAAGGGATAGTTATAAGATCCAGTTATGTTATTATTGTTGAGAGAACTTGCACTAGTGAAAGTATAAACCCTAGGCCTTGTTTCCTATCATTGCAATACCATTTATGCTCACATTCACCTTTAGTTACCTTGCTGTTTTTATATTTTCGGATTACAAAAACCTATATCTACCATCCATATTACACTTGTATCACCATCTCTTCGCCGAACAAGTGCGCCTATACAATTTACCATTGTATTGGTTGTGTTGGGGACACAAGATACTCTTTGTTATTTGGTTGCAGGGTTGTTTGAGAGAGACCATCTTCATCCTACGCCTCCCACGGATTGATAAACCTTAGGTTATCCACTTCAGGGAAATTTTCTACTGTACTACAAACCTCTCTTGGAGGCCCAACAACGTCTACAAGAAGAAGGTTGCGTAGTAGACATCAAGCTCTTTTCTGGTGCTGTTGCCGGGGAGGAGAGTGCTTGAAGGTATATCTTTAGATCTTGCAATCGAATCTTTTAGTTTCTTGTTTTATCACTAGTTTAGTTTATAACAGAAAACTACAAAAAAATGGAATTAAGGTTACCTCATATGCTTCATCTTTTTAATGTCTTTCGTGAAAATGATGGGAAGGAAAATTGTGCTCAAGTACTAGAAGAAGAATTACATAGAATGCTTGGCATAAAATATGTGAATGATGAGCATGATTGCAATGTTTTTAGTATGAATTCTTTGAATACCCATGATGCTAATGATATGCAAAACCACAAGCTTGGGGAAGCTATGTTTGATGAAGATGATATTTCTAGTCCCCCAAGTTTTGATGTGCAAATTTATTATGATGATAGCATGCCTCCGATTTATGATGATTATATTTATGAAAGTGGATTTGGAGAGGTCATGACTTTATTTAGTGATGAATCCACTATTTCGGAAGAGGTTCCAATTGATTATGAGAACCAAGTTGCTATCTATGATTATTATTGTGATGAATTGTATGCTATAAAGATTAATGATAACCATGAAACTTGTCATCATGATTTTTTTCAATTGGATTATGTTTCACATGATAGTTATTTTGTTGAATTTGCTCCTCCCGCTACTATGATGAGAATAAATTTGCTTATGTGGAGAGTAGTAAAATTTCTATGCAAGTAGATCGTGCAAAGAATGCTTTATGTGCTGGTTATATGGTTGAATTCATTCATGATGCTACTGAAAATTATTATGAGGGAGGAACATATGCTTGTAGGAATTGCAATAATATCAAGTTCTCTCTCTATGTGCTTAAAGTTTTGAAGCTATGCTTGTTTTCCCTTCCTATGCTAGTTGATTCTCGTTCCCATAAGTTGTGTGCTCACAAAATCCCTATGCATAGGAATTGGGTTAGACTTCAATGTGCTAGTTATATTCTTCATGATGCTCTCTTTATGTTTCAATTTATTATCCTTTATGCGAGCATCATTGAAAGCATCGTGCCTAGCTAGGGGCGTTAAACGATAGCGCTTGTTGGGAGGCAACCCAATTTTATCTTATTTGCTTTTGCTTCTGTTTAGGAATAAATTTTGATTCTAGGTTCTGTTTAGATGTGGTTTTGTGTTTTAATTAGTGTTTGTGCCAAGTAGAACCTTTGGGAAGACTTGTGTGAAGTTTATGCGATCATGCTGTAAAAAACAGAAACTTTAGCGCTCACGAGATTAGCTACCATTTTTTTGGAGAGTGCTTTTTAGTTGATTATTTTTGCAGATGATTAATAGACAAATTCCTCAGGTCTACCAATTTATTTCAGAATTTTTAGAGTTACAGAATTATTCGAAAGTTACAGATTGCTGCAGATTGTTCTGTTTTTGACAGATTCTGTTTTCTATGTGTTGTTTGCTTATTTTGATGAATCTATGAGTAGTATCGTAGGGTATGAACCATAGAGAAATTGGAATAAAGTAGATATTACACCAATATGAATTTAGAATGAGTTCACAACAGTACCTAAGTGGTGGTTTTAATTTCTTATATTAATGGAGCTTACGAGTTTTCTGTTGAGTTTTGTGTTGTGAAGTTTTCAAGTTTTGGGTAAAGATTCGATGGACTATGGAATAAGGAGTGGAAAGAGCATAAGATTGGGGATTCCCAAGGAACCCCAAGGTAATATTCAAGGACAACCAAAAGCCTAAGCTTGGGTATGCCCCGGGAAGGCATCCCCTCTTTCGTCGTCGTCTATCGGTAACTTTACTTGAGGCTATATTTTTATTCACCACATGATATGTGTTTTGCTTGGAGCGTCATTTTGTTTTAATTTGTTTTGCTTGCTGTTTGAATAATATCCCAAGATCTGAAATTCTTAAATGTTAGAGAGTGTTCACATAGTTACATAATTATTCAACTACTCATTGATCTTCACTTATATCTTTTGGAGTAGTTTGTCATTTGCTCTAGTACTTCACTTATATCTTTTTAGAGCACGGCGGTGGTTTTATTTTGGAGAAATAGATGAAATATCATGCTTCACTTAAATTATTTTGAGAGTTTTTAGAACAGCATGGTAATGTGCTTTGGTTATAAAACTAGTCCTAATATGATAGGCATCAAAGATGAGTATAGTAAAAACTTTCATACAAGTGCAATGAATGATAGGAGAAGTTTGATACTTGATGATTGTTTTGAGATATGAGGATGATGATATTAGAGTCATGCTAGTGGAGTAATTGTGAATTTGAGAAACACTTGTGTTAAAGTTTGTGATTCCCGTAGCATGCACGCATGGTGAACCGTTATGTGACGAAGTTGGAGCTTGATTTATTTATTGAGTGTCATCCTTTGTGTGGAGGTCGGGATCGCGCGATGGTTAACTCCTACCAACCCTTCCCCTAGGAGCATGCGTTGAATACTTTGTTTTGATAACTCGTAGATTTTGGCAATACGTATGTGAGTTCTTTATGACTAATGTTGAGTCCATGGATTATACGCACTCTCACCCTTCCACCACTGCTAGCCTCTCTTGTACCGTGCAACTTTCACCGGTACCATACACCCACCATATACCTTCCTCAAAACAGCTACCATACCTACCTATCATGGCATTTACATAGCCATTCCGAGATATATTGCCATGCAACTTTCCACCATTCTGTTCATATGAGACGCTTCATATTGTCATATTGCCATGCATGATCATGTAGTTGACATCGTATTTGTGGCAAGGCCACCATTCACAATTCATTCATACATGTCACTCTTGATTCATTGCACATCCCGGTACACCGCCGGAGGCATTCACATAGAGTCATATTTTATTCTAGCTTCGAGTTGTAATCTTTGAGTTGTAAGTAAATAAAAGTGTGATGATCTTCATTATTAGAGCATTGTCCCGTGTGAGGAAAGGCCAAATAAAAAAAAGGATGGCCCCAAAAAAATAGAGAGGGGCTAAAAAAAACCTCCCAAAAAAAGAGAGAAAAGAGAGAAGGGACAATGCTACTATCCTTTTCCACACTTGTGCTTCAAAGTAGCACCATAATCTTCATGATAGAGAGTGTCTTGTTTTGTCACTTTCATATACTAGTGGAAATTTACATTATAGAACTTGGCTTGTATATTCCAATGATGGGCTTCCTCAAATGCCCTAGGTCTTCATGAGCAAGCAAGTTGGATGCAAACCCACTTAGTTTCTTTTGTTGAGCTATCATACACTTATAGCTCTAGTGCATCTGTTGCATGGCAATCCCTACTCACTCACATTGATATCTATTGATGGGCATCTTCATAGCCCATTGATATGCCTAGTTCATGTGAGACTATCTTCCTCTTTTGTCTTCTCCACAACCACCATTCTATTCCACCTATAGTGCTATATCCATGGCTCACGCTCATATATTGCGTGAAAGTTGAAAGGTTTGAATTTTTTTTAGTATAAAACAATTGCTTGGCTGAAATCTGGGTTGTGCATGATTTAAATATTTTGTGTGATGAAGAGGGAGCATAGCCATACTATATAATAGCATGGAACAATCAAAAATTATATTATCCATCTAGAATGTTTTATATGTATTTATATGCTATTTTATATGATTTTTGGGACTAACCTATTAACCCAGAGCCTAGTGCCAGTTTCTGTTTTTTCCTTGTCTTTTAGTTTTACAAAAAAGGAATATCAAACGGAGTCCAATTGACGTGCCAATTTTTGATGATTTTTTATGGACCAAAATAAGCCCCCGGATTAAAAGAGTTGGGCCAGGAGAGTCACGGGCTGCCCACGAGGGTGGGGGGCGTGCCCACCCCCCTGGGCATGCCCCCTATCTCGTGGACAGCCCGGAGACCCCCCTGACTTGTGCCCTACGCCAAAAAATCCTATAAGTACAGAAACCTCCGGAAAATAACCTAGATTGGGAGTTCCACCACCGAAAGCCTCTGTTGCCACCGAAACCCAATCCAGACCCTATTCTGGCACCCTACCGGAGGGGGAATCCCTCTCCGGTGGCCATCTTCATCATCCCGGCACTCTCCATGACGAGGGAGGAGTAGTTCACCCTCGGGGTTGAGGGTATGTACTAGTAGCTATGTGTTTGATCTCTCTCTCTCTCTCTCTCTCTCTCGTGTTCTTGAGATGGCACGATCTTGATGTATCGCGAGCTTTGCTATTATAGTTGGATCTTATGATGTTTCTCCCCCTCTACTCTCTTGTGATGAATTGAGTTTTCCCTTTGAAGTTATCTTATCAGATTGAGTCTTTAAGGATTTGAGAACACTTGATGTATGTCTTGCATGTGCTTATCTGTGGTGACAAAGACATATCACGTGATCCACTTGATATATGTTTTGGTGATCAACTTGCGGGTTCCATGACCTTGGGAATCTATGCATAAGGGTTGGCACACGTTTTCGTCTTAACTCTCCGGTAGAAACTTTGGGTCACTCTTTGTAGTACTTTGTGTTGGATGAATAGATGAATCTGAGATTGTGTGATGCATATCGTATAATCATGCCCATGGATACTTGAGGTGACAATGGAGTATCTAGGTGACATTAGGGTTTTGGTTGATTTGTATCTTAAGGTGTTATTCTAGTACGTACTCTATGATAGATTGAACGGAAAGAATAGCTTCGTGTTATTTTACTACGGACTCTTGAATAGATCGATCAGAAAGAATAACTTTGAGGTGGTTTCGTACCCAACAATAATCTCTTCATTTGTTCTCCGCTATTAGTTACTTTGGAGTGACTCTTTGTTGCATGTTGAGGGATAGTTATAAGATCCAGTTATGTTATTATTGTTGAGAGAACTTGCACTAGTGAAAGTATGAACCCTAGGCCTTGTTTCCTATCACTGCAATACCGTTTATGCTCACTTTTACCTTTAGTTACCTTGTTGTTTTTATATTTTCGGATTACAAAAACCTATATCTACAATCCATATTACACTTGTATCACCATCTCTTCGCCGAACTAGTGCACCTATACAATTTACCATTGTATTGGGTGTGTTGGGGACACAAGAGACTCTTTGATATTTGGTTGCAGGGTTGTTTGAGAGAGACCATCTTCATCCTACGCCTCCCACGGATTGATAAACCTTAGGTCATCCACTTGAGGGAAATTTGCTACTGTCCTACAAACCTCTGTACTTGGAGGACCAACAATGTCTACAAGAAGAAGGTTGCGTAGTAGATATCAGTTGGTCAGGCAAACTCGGTGGGACCGATACACTCGTTTCGGTGGGACCAAAACGTTACGAAGAGGAAACAGAGAGTTTGCATTGCAAACTCGGTGGGACCGATCGCTCATCTCGGTGAGACCAAAATTATTGCAACAGGCAACAAAGAGCAATCTCATCTCGGTGAGACCGAGATCCCTTTTGGTGAGACCGAAATGATTAGGGTTTCTGGTAGTGGCTATGTCAAATGAACTTGGTGGCGCTGGATAGATCTGTTCGGTAGGGCCGAGTTTGACTTTTGGTTTGGGACATATGTGGATGTGGAAAAGTGGCTGAGGGTTTTGGAGCATATCACTAAGCATTTTGAGCAAGCAACCCATTAAGCAACACCTCATCCCCTTTTAATAGTATTGGCTTTCCTATGGACTCAATGTGATCTTGGATCACTGAAATAGAAAATGTAGAGTCCTAAGCTTCGGGCTTGAGCCAATACTTTTGTCCTTAGCATCTAGAAGGGGTTCCACATCCTCTAGTCCATGCCACTCCATCTGTTGAACTTGTCTGAAATATACTAGATAAAAACATTAGTCCAACAAGAGACATGTTGACATTAATTACCAAAATCACCCAGGGAGCACTTGTGTTGTAACTCCAGTAGTGGGCGCAGGTCCTGAGGCAGGATCGTCAGATACCCCACCCTCCTGAGGTCCTCGGTGGAGTAGCTGCCTCCTCTTCTTTGGGATGACTTCAGGGGCGGTGGATGGCGCCTTCGTCATCTGAGTTTTCGACCGCCACGGCCTGGTAGGCGCGCTCGAGGGAGCACACCACATCCTTTTTGTCACAGGCGACCGTGATGATGCCGTCGCTTCCTAGCATCTTGAGGACATTGTAGCCATGGCGAGTAACTGCCATGAACTTGGCCAGGGATGGATACCCGAGGATGGCATTGTACGGGAGGCGAATATGGGCGACATCGAAGTCGATGAGCTCGGTGTGGTAGTTTTTGCGCTTGCCGAAGGTGACAGAGAGACGAATCTGCCCTATGGGGACGGTGGAGCCATCGGTCACAAGTGAGAAAGGCTTGGTGCACAGAAGCTAATCGTATGGCACCTGGAGCGTGTCAAATGTCTCGACAGAGAGGACATTGAGCCTAGCGCCACCGTCGATGAGTGTCTTGGTGACAAGAACATTGCTGGTGGAGGTGAGCAGAGCATTGGGAGCGTGCCAGCAATGGCTGTGCACTTGAACTGATCAGTAGATTTGAAGGTGGTGGCATACTTGGACCACCTGAGGGGACACGACGCCTCGAGCTTGGGGAGGGTTGCATTCACCTCGCGAGCGAACTGCTTGAAGACGCGATAGGATGCGGGGGGGCTGAGCGCTGCCTAGGATGCAGGCAATGGCGCGAGGCTATTGGAAGCCCCCAGCCCCATCATCTTGGCGGTGGTCATTGTTCCTCCTTGGCTGTGGCGACAGAGGAGGAAGGCCGGCGTTGCCCTGAGGGCGATCCTCACGAGGCTGATTCCTCCATGGGCCGTCACGAGGATGGCCCTGCCTGCAGTCCTCGCGAGGCTGATCGCGCCAGTCCTGGCGGGGGTCGCGGTTGTCCCATCAGCCTCCACCACGGCCTCCTCCGTGGCCGTAGCCGCGGTCGTTGCGCTCAGGACGGCGGACAAGGCCCCCGTCTCGGATGGCCCTGAGCTCTTGACAGTAATTGGTGTTGTGGCTGTGGATGAAGGAAATATTCCCTAGATGCAATAATAAAGTTTTTATTTGTATTTACTTATATCATGATAAATGCTTATTATTCATGCTAGAATTGTATTAGCCGGAAACTAAGTACATGTGTGAATACATAGACAAAACAAAGTGTCCCTAGTATGCCTCTACTAGACTAGCTCATTGATCAAAGATGGTTTTGTTTCCTAGCCATACACATGAGTTGTCATTTGATCAAGGGGATCACATCATTAGGAGAATGATGTGATGGACAAGACCCATCTGTTAGCTTAGCAACTTGATCGTTTAGTTTTACTGCTATTGCTTTCTTCATGACTTATACATGCTCCTATGACTTTGAGATTATGCAACTTCCGAATACCGGAGGAACACCTTATGTGCTATAAACTTCACAACGTAACTAGGTGATTATAAAGATGCTCTACAGGTGTCTTCGTAAGTGTTTGTGGTGTTGGCATAGATCGAGAATAGGATTTGTCACTCTGAGTGTCGGAGAGGTATCTCTGGGCCCTCTCGGTAATACACATCACAATAAGCCTTGCAAGCATATGACTAATGAGTTAGTCACGAGATGATGTATTACAGAATGAGTAAAGATACTTGCCAATAACAAGATTGAACTAGATATGATGATACCGACGATCGAATCTCGGGCAAGTGTATGAAGATAGTGTATGAAGATGACAGTATTTGCCTCATCTGCAGCGAGCTAGTGTATGAAGATAGACTGCATCTGTTTTTTAATTGCGTCTTCAGCTGCAGAGTATGGAATTATCTGGGTATCGATTGGTTAGGAGGCTCTGATATTCGGCAATGTATCATGCATGCTAGGTCCAGCTTCGGACACCCTTTCTTCTTTGAGGTCATGCTAACTGCTGCTCGGAATATTTGGATCTTGAGAAATGGCAGAACCTTCAGAGCTGAGAGAGCCACTTTCAGTGCTTGGAAGTGCAAATTCATCCATGATATATCTCTACTTGCTCATAGAGTGAAGGACTGTATAAAGCCAAAACTTCTAGCATGGGTTAACTCTTTGTTGTAAAGGAGGTAGGGTTTTTAGTCTTAGGTAGTTTTTACATCTTCTTTCCTGTATAGTTTGTGTACTTGTTTGTACAGTTCTCCTTTCTTTTAATAAAGGGCTGTGGGGCTTTGCCTCACAGTAAATATTCAAAAAAAAATCTCGGGCAAGTAACATATTGATGACAAAGGGAACAACGTATGTTGTCATGCGGTTTGACTGATAAAGATCTTCATAGAATATGTAGAACCAATATGAGCATCCAGGTTCCTCTATTGGTTATTGACCAGAGATGAGTCTCGGTCATGTCTACAAAGTTCTCAAACCCGTAGGGTCCGCACGCTTAACGTTAGATGACGATCGGTATTATGAGTTTATGTGTTTTGATGTACCAAATGTAGTTTGGAGTCCCGGATGTGATCACGGACATGACAAGAAGTCTCAGAATGTCCGATACATAAAGATTCATATATTGGAAGGTTATATTCGGACACCGGATGAGTTCCAGGGGTTATCGGATAAATACCGGAGTACCGGGGGCTACCGGAACCCCCCAGGGGGTTATTGGGCCTCATGGGCCCAAGTGGAAGAAGAGCAGGCGTGGCTAGCTTGGGGCGTGTGGCCCCGCTAGCCCAAACAGAATTGGACTAGTGGGCCGGCCCCCCTTTCCTTCTCTTCCTTCCTTCCTCTCCTACTCCAACTAGGGAAGGAGAAGGAATCCTACTCCCGATGGGAGTAGGACTCCCCATGGCGCGCCCGTCCTCCTTGGCCGCCTCCTCCTCCCCTTCGTCCTTTATATACGTGGGGAGGGGGCACCCCACAGACACACAAGTTGATTTTAGCCGTGTGCGGGGCCCCTCCCCGTAGATACACACCTCGGTCATATCGTTGCAGTGCTTAGGCGAAGCCCTACGCCGGTAGCTTCACCATCACCGTCACTACGCTGTCGTGCTGACGAAACCCTCCCGTGAAGCTCAACTGGATCAAGAGCTCATGGGACGTCATCGAGCTGAACGTGTGCTGAACACGGAGGTGCCGTATGTTCGGTGCTTGGATCGGTTGGATCGCGAAGACGTTCGACTACATCAACAGCGTCACTAGACGCTTTCGCTTTCGGTCTACGAGGGTACGTAGACACACTCTCCCCTCTCGTTGCTATGCTTCTAGTAGATAGATCTTGCGTGATTGTAGGTTTTTTTTGAAATAATACGTTCCCCAATAGTGGCATCATGAGCCAGGTCTATGCGTAGATGATATGCACGAGTAGAACACAATGAGTTGTGGGCGATAATAGTCATACTGCTTACCAGCAAGTCATACTTAGATTCGGTGGTATTGTTGGATGAAGCGACCCGGACCGACATTACGCGTATGCTTAGCGAGACTGGTTTTACCGACATGCTTCGCACACACGTGGCTAGCGGGTATCAGTTTCTCCAACTTTACTTGAATTGAGTGTGGCTACACCCGGTCCTTGTGAAGGTCAAAACATCACACTTGACGAAAAATCGTTGTGGTTTTGTATGCGTAGGTAAGAATGGTTCTTGCTAAGCCAGTAGCAGCCACGTAAAAGTTGCAACAACAAAGTAGAGGACGTCTAACTTGTTTTTGCAGGGCATGTTATGATGTGATATGGTCAAGACGTGATGATTTATACGTTATTGTATGAGATGATCATGTTTTGTAAAGTTATCGGCAACCGGCAGGAGCCTTATGGTTGTCTCTTTATTGTATGAATTGCGAAGGCCATGTAATTGCTTTACTTTATCACTATGAGTTATCGATAGTAGTAGTAGCAATAGTTGGCGAGACGACCACGGCGCTACAATGAAGATCATGGTGTCAAGCCGGTGACGATGGAGATCATGATGATGCTTTGGAGATGGAGATCAAAAGCACAAGATGATGATGGCCATATCATGTCACATATTTTGATTGCATGTGATCATTATCTTATTATGCTTCTTATTTTGCTTAGTACGGCGGTAGCATTATAAGATGATTCCTTACAAAATTTCAAGGTACAAGTGTTCTCCATGAGTATGCACCATTGCGAAAGTTCGTCGTGCCGAGACACCACATGATGATCGGGTGTGATAAGCTCTACGTTCAAATACAATGGGTGTAAGACAGTTTTGCACATGCAGAATACTCGGGTTAAACTTGACGATCCTAGCATGTACAGACATGGCCTCAGAACACTAGGGACCGAACGGTCGAGCGTGAATCATATAGTAGATATGATCAACATAAGATGTTCACCATTGAAAACTACTCCATCTCACATGATGATCGGACATGGTTTAGTTGATTTGGATCACGTGATCATTTAGATGACTAGAGGGATGTCTATCTAAGTGGGAGCTCTTTAGTAATATGATTAATTGACGTTTAATTTATCATGAACTTAGTCCTGATATTTTTTGCATATCTATGTTGTTGTAGATCTATGGCCCGTGCTACCGTTCCCTTGAATTTTAGTGCATTCCTAGAGAAAGCTAAGTTGAAAGATGATGGTAGCAACTACACGGACTGGGTCCATAACTTGAGGATTATCCTCATTGCTGCACAGAAGAATTATATCTTGGAAGCACCGCTAGGTGGCAGGCCTGCTGCGGGAGCAACTTCGTACGTTATGAACGTCTGGCAAGCTCGTTCTGATGACTACTCGATAGTTCAGTGTGCCATACTTTACGACTTAGAATCGGGACTTCAAAGACGTTTTGAACATCATGGAGCATATGAGATGTTCCAAGAGTTGAAGTTAATATTTCAAGCAAATGCCTGAATTGAGAGATATGAAGTCTTCAATAAGTTCTGTAGCTGCAAGATGGAGGAGAACAGTTCTCTCAGTGCACACTTGCTCAGAATGTCTGGGTACTACAATCATATGACTCAACTTGGTTGCAAAGTTGACGAAGATAGTGTTATTGATAGAGTTCTTCAATCACTGCACCAACCTATAAACGCTTCGTGATGAACTATAACATGCAAGGGATGCAGAAGACAATTCCCGAGCTCTTCTCTATGCTCAAAGCTGCGGAGGTAGAAATAAAAAAGGAGCATCAAGTGTTGATGGTTAACAAGACCACTAGTTTCAAGAAAAAAGGGCAAGGGAAAGAAGGGGAACTTCAAGAAGAATAGCAAGACAATTGCTACTCCCGCGGAGAAACCCAAGTCTGGAGCCAAGCCTGAAACTGAGTGCTTCTACTGCAAAGGGACTGGACACTGGAAGCGGAACTGCCCCAAGTATTTGCCGGATAAGAAGGATGGCAAAGTGAACAAAGGTATATTTGATATACATGTTATTGATGTGTACCTTACTAATGCTCGTAGTAGCACCTGGGTATTTGATACTGGTTTGGTTGCTAATATTTGTAACTTGAAACAGGGTCTACAGATTAAATGAAGATTAGCTAAGGACGAGGTGACGATGCGCGTGGGAAATGGTTCCAAAGTTGACGTGATCACCGTCGGCACGCTACATCTACATCTACCATCGGGATTAGTTTTGGACCTAAATAATTGTTATTTGCTGCCAGTGTTGAGCATGAACATTATATCTGGATCTTGTTTGTTGCGAGACGGTTATTCATTAAAATCAGATAATAATGGTTGTTCTGTTTATATGAGTAATATCTTTTATGGTCATTCACCCTTGAAGAGTGGTTATTCTTGTTAGATCTCGATCGTAGAGATACACATATTCATAATATTGAAGCCAAAAGATGCAAAGTTGATAATGATAGTGCAACTTATTTGTGGCACTGCCGTTAGGTCATATTGGTGTAAAGCGCATGAAGAAACTCCATAATGATGGACTTTTGGAATCACTTGATTATGAATCACTTGGTACTACCATGCATCATGGGCAAGATGACTAAGACTTCGTTCTCCGGAACAATGGAGCGAGCAACTGATTTGTTGGAAATCATACATACTGATGTATGTGGACCGATGAGTGTTGAGGCTCGCAGCGGGTATCGTTATTTTCTGACCTTCACTGATGATTTAAGCAGATATGGGTATATCTACTTAATGAAACACAAGTCTGAAACATTTGAAAAGTTCAAAGAATTTCAGAGTGAAGTAGAGAATCATCGTAACAAGAAAATAAAGTTTCTACGATCTGATCGTGGAGGCAGATATTTGAGTTACGAGTTTGGTCTTCATTTGAAACAATGTGGAATAGTTTCACAACTCACGCCACCCGGAACACCACAGCGTAATGGTGTGTCTGAACGTTGTAGCCGTACTTTATCAGATATGGTGCGATCTATGATGTCTCTTACCGATTTACCACTATTCCTTTGGGGTTATGCTTTAGAGGCAGCTGCATTCACGTTAAATAGGGCACCATCTAAATCCGTTGAGACGACGCCTTAAGAATTGTGGTTTGGCAAGGAACCAACGTTGTCGTTTCTTAAAGTTTGAGTCTGCGATGCTTATGTGAAAAAGCTTCAACCTGATAAGCTCAAAGCCAAGTCGGAGAAATGTGTCTTCATAGGATACCGAAAGGAAACTGTTGGGTACACATTCTATCACAGATCCGAAGGCAAGATATCCGTTGCTAAGAATGGATCCTTTCTAGAGAAGGAGTTTCTCTCGAAAGAAGTGAGTGGTAGGAAAGTAGAACTTGATGAGTTAATTGTACCTTCTCCCGAATTGGAAAGTAGCACATCACAGAAACTAGTTCCAGTGATTCCTACACCAGTTAGTGAGGAAGCTAATGATGATGATCATGAAACTTTGATCAAGTTACTACTGAACCTCGTAGGTCAACCAGAGTACATTCCGCACCAAAGTGGTACGGCAACCCAGTTCTGGAAGTCATGTTACTAAACCATGATGAACCTACAAAATATGAGGAAGCGATGATGAGCCCAGATTCCGCAAAATGGCTTGAGGCCATGCAATCTGAGATGGGATCCATGTATGAGAAAGTGTGGACTTTGGTTGACTTGCCCGATTGTCGGGGGAAACTGTCCGCCACGAGCACCTATGGGACCGGAGTCCCTTGTACGTTGCGGTAAGGGAGCGGAGGGAGCACGGAGAGCAGATCGAGGAACACACGCGGGTAGTTTTACCCAGGTTCGGGCCGCGTGGACGCGTAAAACCCTACTCCTGCTTGGATTGTATTGAGTTCTTGAGCTCGGGAGCTTGAAGAGCTAGCTACACTGAGCGGAAGAGCTGTCTAGGTTCCGAACCCTTTCTACGTTGTGCATGGGCCTCCTTTTATAGCTCAAGGGGTCACCGACAGGTGTCAACGTAGAGGAGGGTAAAAATGTAACTTTGGTGGTAGTTGTAACAGTGCGGGAACAGTGGATAAACAGTGGTCTTCACCTAACCTTGACAGTGGGGGACAAGGGCATTAAATGCCCGTCGCCGTCGACCCCAAAAGCGCCCGTCCATGCGTCTCCGTTCGCCATGGCGGTAGCCTCGTCACCGTGGTTTGCCACCGTGTCCCCCAGGCTGCACAGCCATACGCCACGCGCCCCTGGAAGGGCCCCAGGGCGACGCGTGGGCCGATGAGCTGGAGCGTGGGTACACAGCGCAGGCCTCCCCCGGCAAGCACCTTGCCGGGGTCTTGATCTTGCCGGGCCCGGAAGCTTGTCGCTCCCCGGGTCCTGCCGGGGCGCAGGGTGCGCCGAGGCATGTCTTCTGAGATGCTGTCTTCTGGTCTTCCTGGCAAGCTCCTCTTGCCAGGGTCTTGTGTTAATGTGATAATCTTGAGCCTGGTGCGGCCTTCCCGGCAAGCTCCACTTGCCGGGGGTCTTGATCTTCTGTCTTGTATACTTTGTTTTTGAATGGCTTTGTAAGGACCGAAAAGGTTTCCGGCGAGCACGTGGCAAACCCTGCCGTGGGAAGCTGCTACTGCCCGTGCACAAGTTGGGGTACTAAGGTATCCCTATCTTAGTACACCGACACCGATGATCGGCAAGCCATTGAAAATAAATGGATCTTCAAGAGGAAGACAGACGCCGATGGTAATGTTACTGTCTACAAAGTTCGACTTGTTGCGAAAGGTTTTCGACAAGTTCAAGGAGTTGACTATGATGAGACTTTCTCACCTGTAGCGGTGCTTAAATCTGTCCGAATCATGTTAGCGATTGCCACATTTTATGATTATGAAATCTGGCAAATGGATGTCAAAATTGCGTTCCTAAATGGACACCTCAGAGAGGAGTTGTATATGATGCAACCAGAAGGTTTTGTCGATCCTAAATGTGCTAACAAAGTGTGTAAACTCCAACGATCCATCTATGGACTAGTGCAAGCATGTCGGAGTTGGAATATACGCTTTGATCTGGTGATCAAAGCATATGGTTTTATATAGACTTTTGGAGAAGCCTGTATTTACAAGAAAGTGTGTGGAAGCTATGTAGCATTTCTGATATTATATGTAGATGACATATTGTTGATTGGAAATGATATGGAATTTCGGGATGGCATAAAAGGATACTTGAATAAGAATTTTTCAATGAAAGACCTCGGTGAAGCTGCTTAAATATTAGGCATCAAGATCTATAGAGATAGATCAAGATGCTTAATTGGACATTCACAAAGCACATACCTTGATAAAGTTTTGAAGAAGTTCAAAATGGAACAGTCGAAGAAAGGGTTCTTGCCTGTGTTACAAGGTGTGAAGTTGAGTAAGTCTCAATGCCCGACCACTACAGAAGATAGAGAGAAAATGAAAGTCATTCCCTATGCCACAGCCATAGGATCTATCATGTATCCAATGTTGTGTACCATACCTCATGTGTGCTTTGCTATAAGTTTAGCAGGGAGGTACCAAAGTAATCCAGGAGTGGATCACTGGACATCGATCAAGAACATCCTGAAGTACCCGAAAAGGACAAAGGATATGTTTCTCGTTTATGGAGGTGACAAAGAGCTCATCGTAAACGGTTATGTCGATTCAAGCTTTGACACTGATCCGGATGACTCTAAGAGATATGTATTTTTATTGAACGGTGGAGCTCTCAGTTGGTGCAGTTCCAAGCAGAGCATAGTGGTGGCATCTACGTGTGAAGCAGAGTACATAGCTGCTTCGGAAGTAGCAAGTGAAGGAGTCTGGATGAAGGAGTTCATATCCGATCTAGGTGTCATACCTAGTGCATCGGGTCCAATGAAAATCTTTTGTGACAACACCGGAGCAATAGCCTTGGCGAAGGAATCCAGGTTTCACAAGAGAACCAAGCACATCAAGAGACGATTCAATTCCATCCGCGATCAAGTCAAGGAGGGAGACATAGAAATTTGCAAGATACATACAGGTCTGAATGTCGCAGACCCGTTGACTAAGCCTCTTCCACGAGCAAAACATGATCAGCACCAAGACTCCATGGGTGTTAGAATCATTACTATGTAATCTGGATTAGTGACTCTAGTTCAAGTGGGAGACCGAAGGGAATATGCCCTAGAGGCAATAATAAAGTTTTTATTTGTATTTCCTTATATCATGATAACTGTTTATTATTCATGCTAGAATTGTATTAACCGGAAACTTAGTACATGTGTGAATACATAGACAAAACAGAGTGTCCCTAGTATGCCTCTACTAGACTAGCTCATTGATCAAAGATGGTTTTGTTTCCTAGCCATAGACATGAGTTGTCATTTGATCAACGGGATCACATCATTAGGACAATGATGTGATGGACAAGACCCATCCGTTAGCTTAGCAACTTGATCGTTTAGTTTTATTGCTATTGCTTTCTTCATGACTTATACATGTTCCTACGACTATGAGATTATGCAACTCCCGAATACCGAAGGAACACTTTGTGTGCTATCAAACGTCACAACGTAACTGGGTGATTATAAAGATGCTCTACAGGTGTCTCCGAAAGTGTTTGTGGTGTTGGCATAGATCGAGAATAGGATTTGTCACTCCAAGTGTCAGAGAGGTATCTCTAGGCCCTCTCGGTAATAGACATCACAATAAGCCTTGCAAGAAAATGATCGACGAGTTAGTCACAAGATGTTGTATTATGGAACGAGTAAAGAGACTTGCCAGTAACGAGATTGAACTAGATATGATGATACCAACGATCGAATCTCGGGCAAGTAACATACCGATGACAAAGGGAACAACATATGTTGTTATGTGGTTTGACCGATAAAGATCTTCGTAGAATATGTAGGAACCAATATGAGCATCCAGGTTCCGCTATTGGTTATTGACCAGAGATGAGTCTCGGTCATGTCTACATAGTTCTCAAACCCGTAGGGTCCGCACGCTTAACGTTAGATGACGATCAATATTATGAGTTTATGTGTTTTGATGTACAGAAGGTAGTTCGGAGTCCCGGATGTGATCACGGACATGACAAGGAGTCTCGGAATGTCTCATACATAAATATTCATATATTGGAAGGTTATATTCGGACACCGGATGAGTTCCAGGGGTTATCGGATAAATATCGTAGTACCGGGGGGCTACCGGAACCCCCCGGGGGGGGGGGGTTATTGGGCCTCATGGGCCCAAGTGGAAGAAGAGCAGTGATAACCCACAAGAGTAGGGGATCGCAACAGTTTTCGAGGGTAAAGTATTCAACCCAAATTTTTTGATTCGACACAAGGGAGCCAAAGAATACTCTTAAGTATTAGCAGCTGAGTTGTCAATTCAACCACACCTGGAAACTTAGTATCTGCAGCAAGATAGTTTAGTATCAAAGTAATATGATAGTGATGGTCGCAACAATAAAAGTAAAGATATTGTTTTTTGTAGTTTTTTTGATAGTAGCAACGGAAAAGTAAATAAGCAACAAGCAATATAGGTAAAGCTCGTAGGCATTGGATTGGTGATGGGAAATTATGTCGGATGCAATTCATCATGTAGAAGTTATACCTAGGGTGACACTGAACTAGCTCCAGTTCATCAATGCAATGTAGGCATGTATTCCGAATATAGTCATACATGCTTATGGAAAAGAAGTTGCATGACATATTTTGTCCTACCCTCCCGTGGCAGCGGGGTCCTATTGGAAACTAAGGGATATTAAGGCCTCCTGTTAATAGAGTACCGGACCAAAGCATTAACACATAGTGAATACATGAACTCCTCAAACTATGGTCATCACCGGGAACTATGTGCATCTAAATTAGCTCTCTGAAAATCTTGCTCAATTCTCTTAGGGTGCCCTCAGGATACAGAGGTTCTTGAGTCATTTTACCACCTCTAGTTGCAACTCTAACAGCATAGTCATTATTTTAACTATTTAATTCATTGAGCAAATCATTCTGAGCCTTAAGTACTTGTTCTACTTGAGTGGTGACCATAGAAACATGTATACTAATGAGTTTAAGTTCACCTTTAGCTCTAGACAGATTATCACTCAAGCATTCAATCATATAAGCATTGTGTTGTAATTGTCTACCAACATAAGCAATGAAGTTTTCTTGTTCCACAATAAAATTGTCAAACTCATCTAAACATTGGCTAGCAGACTTATAACGAGGAATATCACCTTCATCAAATCTATAAAGAGAATTTACCTTTACTACCTGTGTCGGGTTATCAAGACCATGTATTTCTTCAATAGGCGGTAAATTCTTAACATCTTCAGCTTTAATACCTTTTTCTTTCATAGATTTCTTTGCCACTTGCATATCTTCAGGACTAAGAAATAAAACACCTCTTTTCTTCGGAGTTGGCTTAGGGGCTGGTTCAGGAAGTGTCCAATTATTTTCATTGGCCAGCATATTATTCAATAATAATTCAGCTTGTTCAACTGTTCTTTCCCTGAAAACACAACCAGCACAACTATCCAGGTGGTCTCTGGAAGCATCGGTTAGTCCATTATAAAAGACATCAAGTATATCATGCATCTCAAGAGGATGATAAGGCAAAGCATTAAGTAACTGGAGAAGCCTTCCCCAAGCTTGTGGGAGACTCTCTTCTTCAATTTGCACAAAGTTGTATATTTCCCGTAAGGCAGCTTGTTTCTTATGAGCGGGAAAGTATTTAGTAGAGAAGTAATACATCATATCGTGGGGACTACGCACACAACCAGGATCAAGAGAATTAAACCAAGTCTTAGCATCACCCTTTAACGAGAAAGGAAATAGCTTAAGGATATAGTAGTAACGAATCTTTTCATCGTTGGTAAATAGGGTGGCTATATCATTCAACTTAGTAAGATGTGCCACAACAGTTTCAGACTCATAGCCATGGAAAGGATCAGATTCAACCAAAGTAATTAACTTAGGATCAACAGAGAATTCATAATCCTTATCAGTTACACAGATAGGTGAAGTGGAAAAAGCAAGGTCATGTTTCATTCTAGCATTCAAGGACTTTTCTTTCAGCTTAGCTAATAACTTCTTAAGATCATATCTTACATTGCAAGCAAGAAAGTCTCTAGCAGTTTCTTCATTTATAACATAATACTCAGGGACAACAGGCAATTCATATCTATTGTGAGTAGTTTCATCATCACTTTCATAAATATCATCAGTTTCAACATTTGCATTCTCCCTAACCTTAGCAATTTGTTCATCTAGAAATTCACCTAGTGGCACAATATCAGGCATAGATGTAGTTTCATCATACATCGTAGAAGTAGCATCATGAAGAACATACGACATATCAGATTCAATAGTAGGAGTAGGTGTCGCAAGTTTACTCATAACAGAAGGAGAATCAAGTGCAGAGCTAGATGGTAGTTCCTTACCTCCCCTCGTAGTTGAGGGTAAGATCTTGGTTTTTGAGTCCTTCAAATTCTTCATAGTGATAAACAGATATAAATCCCAAGTGACTTAAAGAATAGAGCTATGCTCCCCGGCAACGGCACCATAAAATAGTCTTGATAACACACAAGTGTAGGGGATCGCAACAGTTTTCGAGGGTAAAGTATTCAACCCAAATTTTTTGATTCGACACAAGGGGAGCCAAAGAATACTCTTAAGTATTAGCAGCTGAGTTTTCAATTCAAACACACCTGGAAACTTAGTATCTGCAGCAAGATAGTTTAGTAGCAAAGTAATATGATAGTGACGGTAGCAGCAATAAAAGTAACGATAGTGTTTTTGTAGTTTTTGTGATAGTAGCAATGGAAATGTAAATAAGAAACACGCAATATAGGTAAAGCTCGTAGGCATCGGATCAGTGATGGGAAATTATGTCGGATGCAATTCATCATGTAGAAGGTATAACCTAGGGTGACACAGAACTAGCTCCAGTTCATCAATGCAATGTAGGCATGTATTTCGAATATAGTCATACGTGCTTATGGAAAAGAACTTGCATGACATCTTTTGTCCTACCCTCCCGTGGCAGCGGGGTCCTATTGGAAACTAAGGGATATTAAGGCCTCCTTTTAATAGAGTACCAGACCAAAGCATTAACACATAGTGAATACATGAACTCCTCAATCTATGGTCATCACCGGGAGTGGTCCCGATTATTGTCACTTCGGGGTTGCCGGATCATAACACATAGTAGGTGACTATAGACTTGCAAGATAGGATCAAGAACACACATATATTCATGAAAACATAATAGGTTCAGATCTGAAATCATGGCACTCGGTCCCTAGTGACAAGCATTAAGCATAGCAAAGTCATAGCAACATCAATCTCAGAACATAGTGGATACTAGGGATCAAACCCTAACAAAACTAACTCGATTACATGATAGATCCCATCCAACCCATCACCGTCCAGCAAGCCTACGATGGAATTACTCACGCACGACAGTGAGCATCATGGAATTGGTGATGGAGGAAGGTTGATGATGATGATGGCGACGATCTACACTCTTCGGAGCCCCGAACAGACTCCAGATCAGCCCTCCCGAGAGAGATTAGGGCTTGGCGGCGACTCTGTCTCGTGAACGCGATAATTCTTTCTCCTTGATTTTTTCTCCCCGAAAGTGAAGATATAGGATCTGGGGGTACGTCGGTGGAGCACCAGGGGGCCCACGAGGCAGGGGGCGTGCCTTGGGCAGGGGGCACGCCCCACACCCTCGTGGACAGGCCGTGGGCCCCCCTGGTGTGGATCTTCTTGCAGATATTTTTTATATGTTCCAAAATAATTCTCCGTTGATTTTCAAGCGATTCCGTGAACTTTTTATTCTACACAAAAACAACACCATGGCAGTTCTGCTGAAAACAACGTCAGTCCGAGTTAGTTCCATTCAAATCATGCAAGTTAGAGTCCAAAACAAGGGCAAAAGGGTTTGGAAAAGTAGATACGTTGGAGACGTATCAAGGAGGCGCGGCTAGCTTGGGGCGTGCGCCCCCTAGCCCAAACCGAATTGGACTAGGGGGCCGGCCCCCTTTCATTCCTCTCTCTCTCTCTCTCTCTCTCTCTCTCTCTCTCTTCCTTCCTTCCTCTCCTACTCCAACTAGGGAAGGAGAAGGAATCCTACTCCCGGTGGGAGTAGGACTCCCCATGGCGCGCCCCTCCTCCTTGGCGCCTCCTCCTCCCCTCCCTCCTTTATATACGTGGGGAGGGTGCACCCCATAGACACACAAGTTGATTTTAGCCGTGTGCGGTGCCCCTCCCCACAGATCCACACCTCGGTCATATCGTTGCAGTGCTTAGGCGAAGCCCTACGCCGGTAGCTTCATCATCACCGTCACCATGTCGTCGTGCTGAAGAAACTCTCCCGTGAAGCTCAACTAGATCAAGAGCTCGTGGGACGTCATCGAGCTGAACGCGGAGGTGCCGTACGTTCGGTGCTTGGATTGGTTCGATCGCAAAGACGTTTGACTGCATCAACCGCGTCACTAGACGCTTCCGCTTTCGGTCTACCATGGTACGTAGACACACTCTCCCCTCTCGTTGCTATGCTTCTAGTAGATAGATCTTGCGTGATCGTATGATTTTTTTTGAAATACTATGTTCCCCAAGAGTGGACGTTGTCGAAGATGCAAAACGGGTGAATGCCCTTGGAGGCCTCGGGGTGGTCGCAGCCGCGCTTCATCTCGGGCTCAGCGCGCGCACGGTCGGGCCCTTGCGCTTCATGTCCTTGGCCGTGGCCTTCTTCTCTTCAGGATCGGCCTCCGGGAGCTCGAGGAGGGAGAGGCGGCCTTCCTCTGCCCTCGCGCACTTGGTCGCCATGTTGAACATCTCCAGAGCCGAGAACATGTCCTCGTGTATGGCGAGCTCTTCCTTCATCTTGACATCCCGTACGCCATTAGTGAATGCTGAGATGATGGCCTCATCCAACACCTTGGGGATCTTGAGGCGAACGTTGGTGAAACGATGGATGTATTTGTGCAAGGTCTCCCCTGGTTGCTGCTTGATGTGTCGCAGGTCGCCTACGGCAGGAGCGTGGTCACGGGTACCCTCGAAGTTGGCGATGAAGCGCTCGCGCAGCTCATCGCAGGAGGAGATTGATCCCACGGGGAGGTTCAGGAGCCAGGAGCGCGCGCCATCCTTGAGGGCCATGGGAAACCAATTCGCCATGACTTTCTCGTCGTGGTTTGCCGCTTCGATGCTTAGCTCGTAGAGCTGGAGGAACTCATCAGGGTCAGGGGTACCATCGTAGCGCAGAGGTAGATCTAGGTTGAACTTGCCGGGCCAGACGACGCGGCGCAGCTCCGGAGTGAACGCTCGACAGCCTACCGCACTCACGGGAGCCCGCCATGGTGGGGGATCCTGGTCTTGGTGCTTGCGTGCCACCGCCTTGGGTGGTACACGGTCTTGACGTGGCGGTGCTGGGAGCGCACACACTTCTCCTTGAGGTCGCTGCACCATGTGGCAGCTTTCTTCATCGCGTGCCGGCGCCCTGCGCGGCGGGTCGCGCTGGGGGGCCTCACGCCTTGGCTCGGGGACGACATCTCACCGAGAGGAGGAGGAGGTGTGCCGTGGGCCATGTCGCCTTCTTGAGGCGGCGGGGGAGGCAACGAGTGACACGGTGCAGGAGCCTCTCCAGCGGCGCTGACGAGCTCGGTGATGCGGTCCAGCCAGTCCTCATAGAGGTCGTCGGCTGAGAGATAGCGCAGAAGATCGCATGCCATGAGCAATGCAGCCCCCGAGTTCGCCGGCCCACGGCGGGCATGGGAGGATGAAGCAGCGGCCGAAGTCAGCGACGGAGTGGTGCCACACGAAAGGTGGCAGCAACGAGTCCTACTGCTCGTCGGCCGTGTGGCCGGTGGTAGCATTGGCCGTAGGTAACGGGGAGCGGCGAGGGACGCCATCACCCGCTGGCGCCGTCTGGGCAACGCGGGTAGCGAGAGTCGCCCGACGCTCAACACGAACTTGACGAGCGTCGGCCATGAGAACAGCGGAACAATGGCGAATCGACCGACAAAAGAGAGGCTTCGACACGCCCCCTACCTAGCGCGCCAAATATTGGATTCAGTGCTCCACAGACCCAAGAAAGGTTCAAACTCTGGGGCGTGTGCGAAGAACTCAACCACTCCAGCCTACCAACTTGTCGCTCTCATGGCCTAGCTCGATGAACAAGAAGGGAAGAGACTCAGCAGTTTACCCACGTTCGGGCCACCTTACGGTGTAAGACCCTACTCCTGCTTTGGGGTGGATTAGCCTCGCAGGGGGCTGAGGATGAATTAGTACAGAGGAAAAGTAGCCTCACGAGGTATGTTCTTGTGTGGGTATCAGCTAGTCCGGGTTCGGGGGTTCGCGGCCTATCCCTTGCTATGGTGGTAGCTAGCCTATATATAGCGGCATGGGTCCTCTTCCTCCGAAACGAAGGCGGGAAGGGATCCCACAACGGCCAATTTGAAAGGGGACAAGAAGTACATCTTATCCTAACGAAAGGTGGTCTTCGCCTGCAAAGCTTCTGCTCATGACACTATGGTGGGCTTGGTGATGACATTCGTCCTGCCATCCTAGCGGTCTTGGTCTCGTTGCGCAAGAATGGAAACATTTGGCCGATTCCTCAGGACTCCGCGACTGCGCTTGCCTCCTTTGCACCAAAGAGGAAACTTGCTGCTCTGCGCTCGCTGTCACCTGCCTGGACTTGGTCGCAATAGCTTGCGTCACTTGATCCTCATGAGATGGGCGCTTGCATAGGAATCTCCGCTCTCCAGGAGGCCTCCAAGGGAGGCCACTCCCCCGAAGGTCTTGGCGTCGTCCGCCTCACGAGGCTTGGCCCCTCGGGAGAGTCTTGCCTTGTTGATGGTGAAGATGGGACGTACCAGGCCCTTGATGGATCCATGTCGTGGGCCGCAGGCAGGCAAGTCTGGGTACCCTGGTTCCCAGGACGCCGACACGCGTGCTCATACATATGTTGTTTGCTAGACGGTGGTGGCAACCACTTTATATCACGGGGTGGAGAAGAAGCCACTTGCTTTTAGCCATTTTTGTGTTCTATTGAATGGCAAGCCGAAATGGAACCGACTTGTGGCCGAGCTCAAGTCCGGCAAGAAGAGGAAGGATGGCTCAAGATTGACCAATCAATTGGGTTGGACGATGAAGAGGACGATGTTGTAGTGACGAATGGAAAAGCCGCAATGCCAAAGGATAACTACAAGTCATGTGAAACAAGTGGGAGAAGGCACGTGCCGCCCATGATGCCGCGGCTACCAAAATGACAGGCATTTTTGGTGAGGGAGAACAAGAAGGAGGAGAGGTACAAGCTCATTTCGAATGCGCAAAAAGGAAAGGATGGAGTGGAGCCAGAAGAGGGCGGAGAAGAAGTTTGAAATTGAAAGGGAGAAGATCGAGTTGGAGAAGCAACAAGCGGCGATCAAATGGGAACTCAAGAAGGCCAAGACATTTGGCAACCTAGAGCTTGAGAAGGAGATGTTGCAACTCGCACGGGGCGTGGAAGATGTGAGGATCATGTTGGCGGACGAGGCCCTCTTGGATGAGCATGCAAAGAAGTGGCTTGAGGACAAGAAGATGGAGATTAACAGTCGTAGGAAGTATGAGGTAGCAAGGGTGGTTGTGGCCTAGATGCAGACAGAGGAGGTAGCCCGGATGCAGATAGAGCAGGACGCATCCCGCCTGGAGCATGACACATTTCGCTCGGAGTAGGCGCCCGGCCATTGATCCGAGGCCATCCGTCACGCTCGGACATTGATTTCATTTTTCTATGCCCGGTTTGTTGAACTATGATTTTCTTTGCTTTGTTTCGAACTTTGGTATTCAGACAGTTTGTATTGTATGATTGACGTGCATGTATTGCATGAATTTTAGGATCGGAATTTGAGATATGTGGATGCGCAGTGCAACATTTGAGGGGTCGGTGAAGGTTGTCCACGGACATATAGGGGGGTAGATTTGCCAAGTTCGATTGTAGATGCTCTTAGGGGCGCTATTTTTAAGTTTGAGTATAGAGAGTGTAATTTTGAAGCTCATGACTTGGTGACGGTTTCACTGTCAATTGGTTGCCACATGTGGCTAGGGTGTTTACGAGACATTATTTGTATTCTGAACATCGTTCAGTTTCAAAAGGGGCCTGCTACGCGTCGGCCGACGGATCTTTTTAATAGATCAGTCGCCTTCGTGGCCGTTAGATGAGGTGTCATCCGATGGCTAAACGTCGTCCTCATCATTGCAACAAACTTCGTGTTGCAGAAACATTTGTACCAGTGGTCTTGTTGTAGAAACGTTTGCAACAAAGGTCTTGTTAAAGAAACATTTGCAATGAAGATTGTGTTGCAATTTTTTTTCATCTTTATTTTTTTGTAACATAGATGATGTTGCCGGAGGACTTTTGCAACATGACTAATGTTGCAAAAAAAATTATTGGAAAAATGACGTGTCTGCAGTGTGAATCGAGGAATTTTTGTAACAGAGATAATGTTGCAGATGTACTTTTGCAACAAGGAAGTTGTTGCGAAAAAGTATAAAAAAGCATCAGCGGCTATAGCAATGATGGAGGCGAGAGGGGAGGCCTGAAGCGGAGCTCGGGTGTGCCCGTCGAGCGGCAGTACGATCATGTCAGTGAGGCGTCGAAGGCGACACTTGCAACGCCATCACGTGCGGCGGTCAGGCTGGAGAAGCTAGCCTGTGAAACCCCGAGACCGATGTGCCAGGTTTCATCCTCTTATTCACTGTCGTTGCCATGTCATTTGCTTTCGTGTTGCATTTTTCCATGTCATCGTGTGCATGTCATCAGCATGTTTTCAAAACTTGCATCCCTTTGTAGTTGCCCTGTCCTCTCCGTTGTCCGTTCTGAGCCTAGACACACTCGCACGCGCCCGCGGCACCTCCGAATATTTATTTTATAAGTGACCGGAAAACTTTCTTGGAATGGGATGAAACTTGGCGTGTGGTCTTATTATAGTGTAGATAGTCCGCCTGCCAAATTTCGTCGCATTAGGAGCTCGTTTGATAGCCCAACCGTTAAACTATAGCGGGACTATTGCCGGTTAAATCGTCGGACGTTTT
>LR738716.1:160899140-160918987 GCA_902687465.1 Secale cereale | reverse complement strand
CCGTCGGATCGAGATCCGAGGCTCCTAAACGGAGCAACCCCCCCAAACCCTAGTCCTGCCTTATATATACACACACACCCTTCCAAAAATGGAAGCCCTATCCCCTAGCCTCCTCCCACCTCGAGGTCCGCGCCGCCACCTTCCCCTCTAGACCCGGCGCGCCTCCACCTGCGTCTGCCATGTGGCAGAAGGCCACTGGCCGAGCCGCCACCTACCGGCGCCTGCGGCCTCTCCCAGGCTGCCACATGCCCATCCTACGCCCTCCCTCCACCGCAGCCCGCCGGGCCCGACCGCGGCACGCCCGGGCTGGATCTGGGTCAAGGCGCCCATCCGCCGTCGGAGCGCGCCTGCTCCGCGAGCCTCCCCGAGCTCCCGCTCCTCCCGATCTCCTCCGCCTAGCCGCCTCGGCGTCGACGACCGTCGACCGCCGTCGCCGCGTTCCAAGCCTGTCCCCTCGCTCCTCCTATTCCTTCCCTTCCACCTCTGCTCTCCCTCTCCCTTGCCATCCCCTCTCTCTCTCCCGCAGGAGCTCCCCGCCAGAGGAGTTCGCTGGTCAACTCCGGCACCACCTCGCCGATTCTGCGAGTCCGGTGAGCTCTCGCGCCAGATCCGGACCCCGGCGCTGCCCCGCGCCCATCCTTGACCCTGCAGTCGCCAGATCCGGCCTTCCGCGACCCCGTTTCGGCTTCCCCACTCCATCCATGACCTCCCTCGCTCGTCGGAGAGCCACCGCCTCGCCGGACCTCCTCTTCCGGACACGTCCAACGATCCCCTCGCCATCTGTCACTGCTAGGAGGGCCCGCGCGCGCCCACCGACGGACATGTCGGCCCGGACCCGGGCAATGTCCGCCCGATCCCTAGGTTGATTTCACTAAGTCCCCAGAAAATCTTATCATGTATGCATCTTTGTGTGGCCGTATATTTGCGCATGTTTATCCAAATGGAGCATATGATATGTCAAATTGTTCGCCTCGAAGTGCTCTTCATGTTAGTTGCATTTGCATGCATGTTACTGTTCATATTGATGCCTTAATCTTCGTTGCAAAACTGCTACATGATGTTACTGCTCAGTCTTGGTTGTTTGACAATAATATGTTAGCATGTTTGAGAGGTCACATCTTTGTGCATGTTGGTCCAAATGGAGTGTATGATATGTCAAAATGTTTGTCTTGTGATGATCTTCATGATGGTTGCATTTTCATACATGTTAGAGTGCATAATGTCTTGTTAATCTCTGTTGAAAAAGTGCATGTTGTTGTTAAGTGCTGAAAAATAATATAAGATGCTGATTTGTCTTTTTCATATCTTTATGTGTGATTTTTGTTTGAGCAACATGTCAACATATGTTAGCAGCACAATCATGTCATCTTTGCTGTGGTGCAATCCACTTTTCATGATATGCCTTGTGGTGAGTGGAACAAGCTTGCAAAGTGACCTACTCGTTGTTGGCTGATTTCTTACACTTGTTGAAAACTGCCAAGTCTGAAACTATTATATTGTGATGTCATGTTTGCTTGATACTATAGTCAAATCCATGCATGTTTTGGAATGTCAAATGACCATGTCTTGAAGTCCATGTTATGCTCTATCCATCCATGTCCTTGTTTGCAATTATAGGTTGTTGTAGCTTGTCTCTTTCTTGCTCTCAAATTGCTATAAAATGTTTCTGTTAGCCTGTTATCAGTAAGTTTAGTTTTGCCATGTGAATAGCTAGTGTTATATGCATCCTATGACCATGTTATTGCCATGAGTAGCTTCATAAACATGTTTTCTTGCTGTTGGTTATATTCACTTTCCATGATATGCTTTGAGATGAGTTGCACAAGCTTGCAAACATGCCTACTTGTCGTTGTTGCTGCCATGTTCAGTTTATTTCACTAAGTCTGTGAAACTGTTATCTTTTGCAATCTTTCCATGATGTTTTGAGCATGTTCTAGTGGTGTTTGGCAGTAGCTTAGTGATCATGCTTGTAGTGCTTGACATGTACATGCTTTCCATGCCCTTTGATGCCATGAAATGTTCCTATAGCATGTTGTTTTTGATGATTGCAAAGTGCCTAGTTGCTGTTTTTGGACAGATTGTTGTTATATCTTGTTTCATGTGTATGTGTTGAACCGTTGCTCTGTTTTGAGCGTGTTCTATATGAAACTTGTGTGTTATTACATGTAGATGCATAATATCATGTTGCATACATGTTTGGAGTGCGTTTGCTTGTTGTCTGGATGCATCTTGCATCTTTGTCATGCTTAACTTGTTTTGCTCATATCTTCTAGGCCGTAGCTCCGAATTAAATGAACTTTATATGTAACTTGACTAGAATCTCGAGTAGATCATCATGGTGCATGTTAACTTTCTGTTTAACAACTTTAACTTAAGGCTTGTTCAGATCTGGACCAATTTCGAAATTTGCATACGAGGACTTACCGGAATTGTTATATGTTGTTTCCGGCCTCATTTAAACTTGCTTTTGTTGGGAAACGCAGTATTTGAAAAAATTCCTACAATCACGCAAGATCTATCTAGGAGATGTATAGCAACAAGAGGGGGAGTGTATCTTCATACCCTTGAAGATCGCAAAGCGGAAGCGTTTATCAACGTGGTTGATGTAGTCGTACACCTTCACGATCCGTCCCGATCTAGTACCAAACGTACGGCACCTCCGCGTTCAGCACACGTTTAGCTCGATGACGTCCTCACCTTCTTGATCCAGCAAGACGGGCGAAGTAGTAGATGAGTTCCGGCAGCACGACAGCGTGGTGACGGTTGTTGATGAACAACAATCTCTATAGGGTTTTGCCAAGGACTACAGAAACTAGACGGAGGATAAACTAGAGGGTCGGGGTTGCTGGCACACAGCTTGGTGTATCTTGATGTGTCCTGGGTGCTAGCCCTGCCCCTCTATTTATATGTTGAGCCCTGGGGTCGAAACTTGAAGCAAAAGCCTCCTCAAAGTCGGTTTTGCCTGAAAGGCAAGAGTCTCACTCGGACTCCAGGACCAAACGCCACAATACTTGGCGTCTGGCCCAGATGCCATGGGCATCGGCATCTGGCCCAGGGCCAGACGCCAGGGTCTCCGGCGTTTGGCCCCCTGGCCTCCGCACAACACCTTTTGCACCGACTTAATGCCCTGTGGGCTTGACCCCTTGGCCTAACCATATCATCCTATATATCAATATTTACCTCCGAACCATTCTGGAGCTCCTCATCATGTCCGTGATCTCATCCGGGACTCCGAACAATATTCGGTCACCAACATACATAACTCATTCAATACTATATCGTCAACGAAACGTTAAGCGTGCGGACCCTACGGGTTCAAGAACTATGTAGACATGACCGGGACACTTCTCTGGTCAATAACCAATAGCGGAACCTGGATGCCCATATTGGCTCCTACATATTCTACGAAGATCTTTATCGGTCGAACCGTTATGACAACATACACAATTCCCTTTGTTTGTCGGTATGTTACTTGCACGAGATTCGATCATCGGTATCTTTATACCTAGTTCAATCTCGTTACTGGCAAGTCTCTTTACTCGTTCTGTAATACATTGTGACACCCCGAGACCGGTGCACCAGGTGTCAGCCAGTTATTCGTTGTCAGTGCCATGTCATCTGCTTGCGTGTTGCATCTTTGCCATGTCATCTTGTGTGTTGCATCAGCATGTTTTTAAAACTTGCATCCGCCTGGGTCCTCTCGTCCTTTCTGTTGTCCGTTCTGAGCTCCCACACACTTGCACGCGCCTGCGGTGCCTCCGAATTTTTATTTTGTGAGTGGCCAGAAAATGTTCTCGGAATGGGATGAAACTTATCATGTGGTCTTATTATAGTGTAGACAGGCCGCCTGCCAAATTTCATCGCATTCGGAGCTCGTTGGATAGCCCAACGGATATATATAGCGGCACTAGTCGCCGGTTATTCCGTCGGATGTTTTCGGTCTCCGAAAACCCCCGCGGGCCTCTCTCCCTCTCCTCTCATCTCAGCCCAATGCATCTACACAACCCACTAACCTCCCCTAGGCCCATCCTACCTCACCTCGCGATCGGATCCGTTGGATCGCGATCGGAGGGCTCCAAAAACCCCTCCACACTCCAAACCCTAGCCCTCCTACTATAAATGGACTGCCCCTAGTCCATTTTTGGCCTCCCCCTACCTCCCTCCTCAAATTCCGCGCAATGCTTCCACCGTTGCCGCGACGTGCTTCCACCGTTGCCGCGCCGTGCTTCCGAGCCCTCAGCCGCGTGCCTCGTCTTCTTCTCCACCTCCGGCCAGATCCGAGCGCGGGATGGCCAGATCCGCGCGCCCCCGACCTTCCTCCGTCCTCCAGCGCCCGTTCCCGGCCGGATCCGTCCATCCTCGCCGGCCCTCGCGCTCCTCCGCCTCCTGTGCTTTAGCCGCCGCCGCCATGGAGCGGGCGAGCTGGGAGCTCGTCCAGCCCCAGCGACCGCCCCGACCGCCTCCTGGGACGAGGCCAGCGAGGTCAGCGAGCCCAGCTCCGCCAGAGGCCTCTGCCTCCTCCCGGCCGCTTCAGCCCGCCGCCTGGACCGAGGCCTCCTCCTCCACCAGCCCGCGCCTGCTCCCTCCAGCCTGGGCCGCGCCAACCGAGCCGCAGCGCCTGGCCCAGCGCCCGTCCGCCAGCTCCCACGGCCCGATCGCCAGGCCGCAGCCTCCAGGCCTTCCTCCAGCACCCGTAAGGCCTGCCTCCTTCCCCGACCTGGGCCGAGGCCCAGCGCCCATCGCCTCCCTCCTGGCCAGCCGGCCTCCTAAGCGCCTGGGCCAGGCCCAACTTGGTGAGGCTCCCTCATATCACTCGCCCTAGGCGCTGTTTAGTATATCTCGCCTGTCGTTTTTTCCAGAAATCTGCTAAGTCTTTTCTGTCTGCAGTAATGTTGCATACTTTGACTGCTAATAACTTTTTGGGTGCTTATCCATTTTGAGTGAATGATATGTCAAAATGATCGTGGTGATATGCTCTACACTTTGTTCCATTGTGCCATGTATGTTTGAGTTCATCTAGATGTTTATATATCTGTTGCAAGAGTGATACTTGTTATAAACTGTTGCTACTTGTTATTTTGTTGCCATGTTCGTGATATGATAACTTGGTGCATGTTTATCCAAATGATGCAAATGATATGTCCACATGTTCATCATGAGATGCCCTACATGTTGGTTGCACTAGCATGCTTGTTTGAGTTCATATTGCCATGTTTATCTACGTTGCAAAAGTGCATTTGGCTGTTATGTTTTGAAACTTGTTACGAGATGCCTAGTTGAGGAGCTCGTTGCTATTGTTGTGTTTGTCCCCTTGTCACACGCCTAGATGTTTTAGAATCTCCATGATGTGTTCTTGATGTGGTGCATTTACCTTTCCATGATATGCCTTGTGTTGACTTAAACTTGCTCACAAACTTGCCATGTTGCTGTTGCTGTTTTAACACTTAGTGAAATTTCACTAAGTCTGGAATCTGTAATATCCGGATGCCATGTTTGCTTGTTGTTCTAGGTAAATCCACGATAGTTTTGGGCTGACTATGGATGATTCCTTGTTGTATATGTTGTTGGCTATCCATTCATGCTCTCACATGCTCGTTTGGGTGGCTGTAGCATATTTAACTCTTGCTCCCAAGTTGCTATAAATTACTGCTGTCAGGTTTTTTGTTGTCATGTTCAAAATGTTATAGCCTGTTGCTATTGATCCATGCCTCCTATGGAGATGCTCCAATGGACTTGTTTGCTGTAGGATATGTCTACTTTATTTCCATGCTTCTTGTCATGATGTTTGAGTGTTGTAGCTTATATTTATCATGCTCCAAAGTTGCTATGTGGCTGTTAATTTCAGCTTGTTGTTATATCTTGTTTCATGTGTATATTTTAGCCCGTTGCTCCGTTTTGAGTGTTCTTTATATGGAACTTGTGTGATTTTGCATGTAGATTCATATTATCCTCTTGTTAACATGTTTTGAAGTTTCTTGCTTGATGCATATTGTCATGGTCCTTGTGTTGTATCTCTGTGTTTCCTATGTTGTCTTTCTGTGCATCCTTAGTGCATCTGCAGTGCTTCCTTAGTGCATCAGCCATGCTTCCTGTATAGATTTGTCATGCATCATATCTTGCCATGTATTGCATCATATAGACTTGTGTTGTTTTCTATGCTTCATACCTTGCCATGTAATGCTTCCTGTACAGACTTGTTGTGCTTTCTATATATAGACTTGTTTGCATCATACTTGCTTAAGCCCATTGTCATGTTTCCTGTGTTGTTTTCTGTGCTTCCTACATTGCCATGTTATGCTTTCTATATAGAATTGTTGTGCTTCCTGTTTAGATTTGTCATGCATCATACCTTGCCATGTAATGCATCATATATAAACATGTGATGTTTTGATGTGCTTCCTACCTTGCCATGTTTTGCTTCCTGTGTAGACTTTCTGTGCATCATAAGTAGACTTGTTTTGCATCATACTTGGTAGTGCATATTGTTATGTTCTTGAGTGGTTTGTTTACCGTATTGCTTGCTTCTTCTCGTTAGTGCTTGTTCCGTTGCGTCGTGAGGATTCGTTCGTCTACCCGTGGTTCTTCCTCAAGGCCTCTTCTTCGTCTTCTTCACGGATCCGTTCTTCTTCCTTGCGTGATCTCAGGCAAGATGATCATACCCTTGGATATCTTTACTATCATTGCCTTTGCTTAGTGTCTCGATGCTATCGTTACATGTCGCGCTACCCATCATTATTGTCAGCCTCTCCTTGTTGCCATGAAACCTCTAACCTTTGAAACCTTCCTAGCAAAACCATTGTTTGGCTATGTTACCCGCTTGCTCAGCCCCTCTTATAGCGTTGTTAGTTGCAGGTAAAGATGAAGTTCGTTCCAGGAGGGAACTCGTTGTTGGAATATCACAATATCTATTATAATTAATAACACACCTATATACTGGGCATGGGTGGAAGGCTTGTCCTTTTGCTCGGTGTTTTGTTCCACTCATGCCACCTTAGGCGCCGATAAACCGGCATTATGTTCCTTGATTTTGCGTTCCTTACACGATGGGTGCATGGGGACCCCTTGACAGTTCGTCTTTGAATAAAACTCCTCCAGCAAGGCCCAACATTTGTTTTAATTTGCTCATAATAACAACTTAATTAATTAATTAAATTGCATAGGGAGTTAGCGCTGCCCGAGGATTCTTTCTACATAGCAGGGGGGCCAGTGCTGATGGTGTTGGTCCCAAACGGGGAGACTGCGGGGCCACCATGGGGAGACTCGAGGATTGGCTCCCATAGGATCACCTATCCGGATGTGGCCTGAGACGAGATACGAGCGGCTACTATCAGGGTGTCGACACACCGGGAGGTCTTGCTGGACTTGTTTTACCATTGTCAAAATGTCTTGTGCACCAGGATGCCGAGCCTGATCGGATTTCCCTAAGATAAGGGGTGATGATATTATATTTATCACTTCAGCTAATCGTGAGAGCTTGTGATGGGCTAAGTTGGGACACCCCTGCAAGGTTATGATCTTTCAAAAGCCGTGCCCGTGGTTATGTGGCAGATTGGAATTTGTTAATGTCCGGTTGTAGAAAACTTGACAGAGAATCCGAAGTAAAACACACAACTGTGTGAGTAACCGTGACTGTCTCTTTTCACTTTGAGAAGAGAACACGGTGGGGTTATGTTTGACTCGTATGTAGTTCAGGATCTTTAGCGATCACTACTAGTTGCGACCGTTTGCGTAGATGCTCATCTTATTCTTGTACTCGTAAGCTAGCCACCATACTTTTGCTTAGCCGCTGCTGCAACCTCACCACTTTACCTCTTCCTACCCATTAAGCTTTGATAGTCTTGTTACCCATGGTTATGGGATTGCTGAGTCCTCGTGGCTCACAGATACTACAACAACAGTTGCAGGTGCAGGTTTCCGATGTCTTGACGTGAGAGCGTTGTTCTTTTGTTGGAGTTCTTCTACTTCAGTCTTGGGTTAGGTTCCTGGTCGGCAGCCTGGGATAGCAGATGGATGTCTTTGTGCTTTTCTTGTTTGTATCCGTAGTCGGATACTTGTATTGATACTGTTGTATTCATGAGACTTGTATGTATTGTTGTATCCCCTATGTATGTATGTAATGGTACGATGTAATGATATCCATCTTGCTAAGCGCCCGAAATGCGGTTGTGCCCCAATCACGTAAGTGTCACGTGATCGGGATAGAATCGCATCTTGGGCCTGACATACATCATCCCGTGACTAACTCATTAGTCATTTTCTTGCAAGGCTTATTATGATGTGTATTACTGAGAGGGCCCAAAGATACCTCTCCGATACTCTGAGTGACAAATCCTAATCTCGATTCACACCAACCTAACAAGACACCTTCGGAGATACCTGTAGAGCATCTTTATAATCACCCAGTTACGTTGTGATGTTTGATAGCATACAAGGCATTCCTTCGGTATCCGGGAGTTGCATGATCTCATAGTCAAAGGAACATGTATAAGTCATGAAGAAAGCAATAGCAATAAAACTAAACGATCTTTATGCTAAGCTAACAGATGGGTCTTGTCCATCACATCATTCTCCTAATGATGTGATCCCGTTGATCAAATGACAACACATGTCTATGGTTAGGAAACACAACCATCTTTGATCAACGAGCTAGTCTAGTAGAGGCATACTAGGGACACTCTGTTTTGTCTATGTATTCACACATGTATCAAGTTTCCGATTAATACAATTCTAGCATGAATAATAAACATTTATCATGATATAAGGAAATATAAAATAACAACTTTATTATTGCCTCTGGGGCATATTTCCTTCAACTTTGTGTGATGTTCTTGTATGCTTCATCTCTTGCCATGATTTGCATCATGTAGCCTTGTCAGGCATCATACTCGATTGAGCATCATGTCTTGTTTATGTGTGGTGTGTTTACCATGTTGTTTTGTTCTTCTCGTTAGTTCCTATTTTGTTGCGATTGTGAGGATTCGTTCGACTACGCTTGGTTCGTGTTCGTGGCTCCGTCTTCTTCATGGACTCGTTCTTCTTCCTTGCGGGATCTCACGCAAGATGATTGTCACCTTGGATCTCATTACTATCATTGCTATGCTAGTTGTCTCGATGCTATCATTATATGCGCGCTACCTATCTATTTGTTGTCAGCCTCTCCTTGTTGCCATGAAACACCCTCTAACCTTTGACACCATCCCAGCAAACCGTTGTTTGGCTATGTCACCGCTCGCTCAGCCCCTCTTATAGCGTTGTTAGTTGCAGGTGAAGATGAAGATTGCTCCATGTCGGATCTTGGTTGTTGGAATATCACAATATCTATTACTATAATTAACACACCTATATACTTGGCAATGGGTGGAAGGCTTGGTCTTTTGCTCGGTGTTTTGTTCCACTCATGCCGCCTTAAGAACCGATAACCGGTGTTATGTTCCTTGATTTTGCGTTCCTAACGCGATTGGGTATATGGGCACCCCTTGACAATTTGCTTTGAATAAAACTCCTCCAGCAAGGCCCAACTTTGGTTTTACCATTTGCCTCATAATAAAAACTTAATTAATTAATTAATTGCATAGGGGGTCGCGTCCCCAGGCTCTTAATTCCACGTAATAGGGGGGCCAGTGCCGATGGTGTTGGTCCCAAACTAGAGCCACTTGCGGTGCCACCCAGTTATCTGGGGTCTTCGGTTGCTGTACGTACTACTCATTTGGTCGTGGCCTGAGACGAGATACGCGCGGCTACTATCAGGGTGTCGGCACATCGGGAGGTCTTGCTGGACTTGTTTTACCATTGTCGAAATGTCTTGTGCACCGGGATTCCGAGTCTGGTCGGGTTGTCCCTAAGATATGGGGTTTTTACCTATGCTGATCGTGAGAGCTTGTGTTGGGCTAAGTTGGGACACCCTTGCAGGGTTATGATCTTTCAAAATCCGTGCCCGTGGTTATGTGGCAGATTGGAATTTATTAATGTCCAGTTGTAGAAAACTTGTCAGAGGATCCGAAATAAAATACACGAACCGCGTGAGTAACCGTGACCGTCTCTTTTCGTTTGGAGAAGAGAACACGGTGGGGTTATGTTTGACTCGTAGGTAGTTCAGGATCTCTTAGCGATCATTACTAGTTTGCGACCGTTTGCGTAGATGCTCATCTTATTCTTATACTCGTAAGTTAGCCACCATACACATTCTTAGCCGCTGCTGCAACCTCACCACTTAACCTTTCCATACCCATTAAGCTTTGCTAGTCTTGATACCCATGGTTATGGGATTGCTGAGTCCTCGTGGCTCACAGATACTACAACACTAGTTGCAGGTGCAGGTTCCGATGACTTGACGTGAGAGCGATGTTTACTTATGGATGTCGTTCTATTTTTCATGTTTTCATCCGTAGTCGGATGTCTTGTATATGATGTGTTGTATTCATGTGGAGATGTATGACTTGTATGTATCCCCATCTATGTATGTAATGGTACAATGTAATGATATCCATCTTGCTAGGCGCCCGAAATGCGGTTGTGCCTCAATCACAAGTTTTTATCTAGTGATAGAGATAGAATCGCATCTTGGGCGTGACATAGCCCCTCTCACACTAGTGGTGCGACGGATGGATCTCAACGATGAATCCACACGACGAGTTTGGGGCAGTCGGAGCAGCACGGGAAGGCGGCGGACTCGACGAGAGCTCGGGAAGAGCACGAGGAGCGGTTTCTCTCAAGGATCCAGATCCTGCAACGGGGTCCTTGTTGCGATGAGAGAGATTCTAACAACGGGCTAGTTGCAAAAAACTTGTGGTGGTGGCCACAAGGCACGTGACGTGCAGAGAAGTTGGCAGAGATCAACCTACAATCCGCCGGGTGATTTATAATGTTTCCCTTTTTTAGGGGAAATGATTAGCATCCACCGGCGGATTTCTCTCAAACGTCAACCGCCTCCTTCGTCTACCATGTGTACATGTGGCACCCACTCTCCACCTTTCCATCCCAGAAACATCAAGATTATATAGCTCTCGTCTCACCCAGGAGCATAGGTTGTGAAAAGACTATAAATTTCTGCAACAAGACCTTGTTGCAGAATAATTCCGCAACAAGATCTTTGCTGCAAAAAAAGAGGCGGTTTTTCTAAGGAAAACGCCATCACCCAACTGGCGCACATGTTGGGAACGTAGCATGCAATTTCAAAAAAATACTACACTCACGCAAGATCTATCTAAGAGATGCATAGCAACGAGACGGGAACAGTGTGTCTATGTACCCTCATAGACCAAAAGCAGAAGTGTTAGATTAACGCAGTTGATGTAGTCGAACGTCTTTGTGATTCAATCGATCACGCACCGAATGTACGCCACCTCCGAGTTCTGCACACGTTCATCTTGATGACGTCCCACGAACTCTTGATCCAGTAGAGTGTCAAGGGAGAGTTCCGGCAGCGCGACGGCGTGTTGACGGTGATGGTGAAGTAGATTGCGCACGGCTTCGCCTAAGCACTACGACAATATGACCTGAGGTGTAAACTGTGGAGGGGGGCACCGCACATGCCTAAGAGAATAACTGTTGTCCTTTGGGGTGCCCCCAACCCTTATATATAGAGGAGGAGGGGAGGAGGCGGCCGGCCTAAGGGGGCGCGCCAAGGGGGGAGTCCTACTAGGACTTCACTCCTAGTAGGATTAGCCCCCCCCCCCCATTTCCCCTTTTCTTAGAATTGGAAAGAGGAAAGGAGAGGGAGAGGGAGAAGGAAAGGGGGGCACGCCCCTTTCCCATTGTCCAATTCGGACAACCCATGGAGGGGGCGCGCCACCCCCTGTGGGCTCCCCTCTCTCTCCCATATGGCCCACGTAGGCCCAATACTTACCCAGGGGGTTCCGGTAGCCCCTCAGTACTCCGATAAATATCTGAAACGTCCCGAAACCATTCCGGTGTCCGAATACCATCATCAAATATATCGATTTTCACCTCACGGCCATTTTGAGACTCCTCGTCATGTCTGTGATCTCATCCGGGACTCCGAACAATCTTTGGTCACCAAAAACACATAACTTTTAATACAAATCGTCATCGAACCTTGAGCGTGCGGACCCTACGAGTTCGAGAACTATGTAGACATGACCAACACACTTCTCCGGTCAATAACCAATAGCGGAACTTGGATGCTCATATTGGCTCCCACATATTCTATGAAGATCCTTATTGGTCAAACCGTAATGACTACATACGTTATTCCCTTCGTCATCGGTATGTTACTTGCCCGAGATTCGATCGTTGGTATCTTCATACCTATTTCAATCTCGTTACCGGCAAGTCTCTTTACTCGTTCCGTAATGCATCATATCACAACTAACTCATTAGTCATAGAGATACCTCTCCGATACTCGGAGTGACAAATCCTAATGTCGATCTTGCCAACCCAACAAAGACCTTCGGAGATACCTGTAGAGCATCTTTACAATCACCCAGTTGCGTTGTGACATTTGATAGCACATAAGGCATTCCTCCGGTATCCGGGAGTTGCATAATCTCATAGTCGAAGGAACATGTATTTGACATGAAGAAAGCTAACGAATGGGTTTTGTCCATCACATCATTCTCCTAATGATGTGATCTCGTTAACTAATTGAAAACACATGTTTATGGTTAGGAAACTCAACCATCTATGATTAATGTGCTAGTCTAGTAGAGGCTTACTAGGGACACCGTGTTTTTTCTATGTATCCACACATGTATCAAGTTTCCGGTTAATACAATTTAGCATGAATAAAAGACATTTATCATGATACAAGGAAATATAAATAACAAATTTAGTATTGCCTCTAGGGCATATTTTCTTCAGTATCCCACTTGCACTAGAGTCAATAGTCTAGATTACATAGTAATGATTATAACACCCATGGAGTCTTGGTGCTGATCATGTTTTGCTCATGGAAGAGGCTTAGTCAACAGGTCTGCGACATTCAGATCCGTATGTATTTTGCAAATCTCTATGTCTCCTTCCTTGACTTGATCGCGGATGGAGTTGAAGTGTCTCTTGATGTGCTTGGTTCTCTCGTGAAACATCGATTCCTTCGCCAAGGCTATTGCTCTAGTGTTGTCACAAACGATTTTCATTGGACCCGATGCCCTAGGTATTACACCTAGATCGGATATGAACTCCTTCATACAGACTTCTTCATTTGCTGCTTGAGGCAACTATGTACTCCGCTTCACACGTAGATCCCGCCACGATGCTCTGCTTGGAACTACACCAACTGATAGCTCCACCGTTCAACAAAAATACATATCCGGTTTGTGACTTAGAGTCATCCGGATCAGTGTCAAAGCTAGCATCGACGTAACCATTTACGACGAGCTCTTTGTCACCTCCATAAACGAGAAATATATCCTTGGTCCTTTTCAGGTACTTCAGGATGTTCTTGACCGCTGTCCAGTGATCCACTCCTAGATTACTTTGGTACCTCCCTGCTAGACTTATAGCAAGGCACACATCAGGACTGGTACACAACATTGCATAGATGATAGAACCTATGGCTGAAGCATAGGGAATGACTTTCATTTTCTATTTATCTTCTGAAGTGGTCGGGCATTGAGTCTTAATCAACTTCACACCTTGTAACACAGGAAGAACCCTTTCTTTGACTGATCCATGTTGAACTTCTTCAAAACTTTACCAAGGTATGTGCTTTGTGAAAGTCCAATTAAGCATCTCGATCTATCTCTATAGATCTTGATGCCCAATATATAAGCAGCTTCACCGAGGTCATTCATTGAAAAATTCTTATTCAAGTATCCTTTTATGATATCTAGAAATTTTACATCATTTCCAATCAGCAATATGTCATCCACATATAATATCAGAAATGCTACAGAGCTCTCACTCACTTTCTTATAAATACAGGCTTCTCCAAAAGTCTGTATAGAACCATATGCTTTGATCACTTCATCAAAGTGTATATTCCAACTCCAAAAGTTTGGATAAATTGGTTTAGGGCAAGGGGGACAGCCCCCTCTTTCCTCCCCCCTCCTAATTGGACTAGGAAAGGGGTGAAATCTGCTCCTAGTAGGAGTAGTAATTCCCCCATGGGGCACGCCATAGAAGGCCGGCCGGCCCCCTCCTCCACTCCTTTATATACATGGCCAGGGGGCACCCCATAGACACACAAGTTGATTTCTTAGCCGTGTGCGGTGCCCCCCTCCACAGTTACACACCTCGGTCATATCGTCATAGTGCTTAGGCAAAGCCCTGTGCCGGTAACTTCATCATCACCGTCACCACACCGTCATGCTGACGGAACTCTCCCTCGACCTCAACTGGATAAAGAGTTTGTGGGACATCATCGAGCTGAACGTGTGCTGAACATGGAGGTGCCGTACGTTCGGTGCTTCGATCGGTTGGATCACGAAGACGTTCGACTACATCAACCGCGTTACTAAACGCTTCCGCTTTTGGTCTACGAGGGTACGTGGACACACTCTCCCCGCTCGTTGCTATGCTTCTCCTAGATAGATCTTGCGTGATCGTAGGAAAATTTTGAAATACTACGTTCCCCAACAGTGGCATCATGAGCCAGGTCTATGCGTAGATGATATGCATGAGTAGAACACAATAAGTTGTGGGCGATAATAGTCATACTGCTTACCAGCATGTCATACTTTGATTCGGCTATATTGTGAGATGAAGCGGCCCGGACCGACATTACGCATACGCTTACGCGAGACTGGTTTCACCGTTACGAGCACTCGTTGCTTAAAGATGACCGGCGGGTGTTTGTCTCTCTCGCTTTAGTTGAATCGAGTGTGACTACGCCCGGTCCTTCTGAAGGTTAAAACAGCACACTTGACGAAAATCGTTGTGGTTTTTTATGCGTAGGTAAGAACGGGTTCTTGCTAAGCCCATAGCAGCCACGTAAAACTTGCAACAACAAAGTAGAGGACATTTAACTTGTTTTTGCAGGGCATGTTGTGATGTGATATGGTCAAGACGTGATGTGTCGGGGGGATGAACCCTAGGCATGCAATGGAATATGGATCCTTTTCAGAAACAATGGGGCCAGCATCACCCCTCAATCCGGCTCATGCTTGGCCGGGTCGCTCAACCCGGCCAAGTCCCTCGACCCGGCCAAACTCTCCAACCCGGCCGGATCCCTCGACTCGGCCGCAACGACCAGCTCAAAGGAGCCGGACCCGGCACGCCATGACTTCTCCAACAAGCCAGCTCAGCCCGTGGCATGTTCCCCAATCCGGCCACGGGTCAGCTCTTGTCCCATCCCAGCCGTACGATGGGACGAGTCTCCATCTACCGATGACCAAGGCAACAGTGCCCCGCCCACGCCTCGGGTCAGTCGAGGCGTGGCAACACTGCAATCATCATCACCGGTGATGCAAGCAGACGGTGACCTGGCGGAACGCCACTGTACCCGACTCAACCAGGCCACTCCCTAACGATCAACAAGACGGCCCATAGTGCCCCCATACTTGGCGGGTCCCGCGCCCGGAGAACCCGGCGAGCCCTGTACCCGGCGGGCCCCAGCGCCGGCTTCCCGAACAATGAAAACCCGACCTCACGGCCTTGTAACATTACCATTGTACCCCTGGGGGGTTGACCTATAAAACCCCCCCAGGAGCCCTCATGCATACGGGCGGACAAGAACAGATCAGTAGACACACACACATCACAAGGAGGAGGAGCATAAGCCTTGGCCCGTCTTCCTCCTTCCTCCATACAGCTCAAGGAGCAACCCTGTACTGATACACATCAACTACACTCGGCAGGACTAGGGGTGTTATCTCTCCGAAGAGCCCCGAACCTGGGTATGTCTTGCATCCCACGCTCGCTCATGCAAACCTCGCCTCTGGAGCCCACCAGTGCCCTCGAGCCGCCTCCTATCTTTAGCCATCCCTTGGCAACTGCCAACGTTGAGCATGAACATTATATCTGGACCTTGTTTCTTGTGAGACGGTTATTCATTTAAATCAGAGAATAATGGTTATTCTATTTATATGAGTAATATCTTTTATGGTCATGCACCCTTGAAGAGTGGTCTATTTTTGTTGGATCTCGATCGTAGCGATACACATATTCATAATATTGAAGCCAAAAGATGCAAAGTTGATAATGATAGTGCAACTTATTCGTGGCACTTTCGTTTAGGTCATATTGGTATAAAGCGCATGAAGAAACTCCATGCTGATGGGCTTTTGGAATCACTTGATTATGAATCACTGGGTGCTTGCGGACCATGCCTCATGGGCAAGATGACTAAAACTCTGTTCTCCGAAATAATGGAGCGAGCTACTGACTTATTGGAAATCATACATACTGATGTATGTGGACCAATGAGTGTTGAGGCTCGCGGCGGGTATCGTTATTTTCTGACCTTCACAGATGATTTGAGCACATATGGGTATATCTACTTGATGAAGCACAAGTGTGAAACATTTGAAAAGTTCAAAGAATTTCAGAGTTAAGTACAGAATCGTCGTAACAAGAAAATAAAGTTTCTACGATCTGACCGCGGAGGCGAATATTTGATTTACAAGTTTGGTCTTCATTCAAAACAATGTGGAATAGTTTCACAGCTCACGCCACCTGGAACACCACAATGTAATGGTGTGTCCGTACGTCGTAACCGTACTTTATTAGATATGGTGCGATCTATGATGTCTCTTACCGATTTACCACTATCGTTTTGGGGTTATGCTTTAGAGACAGCTGCATTCACATTACATAGGGCACCATCTAAATCCGTTGAGACGACGCCTTATGAACTATGGTTTGGTAAGAAACCCAAGTTGTCATTTCTTAAAGTTTGGGGTTGTGATGCTTATGTGAAAAAGCTTCAACCTGATAAGCTCGAACCCAAGTCAGAGAAATGTGTCTTCATAGGATACCCAAAGGAAACTGTTGGGTACACCTTCTATCACATATCCGAAGGCAAGATATTTGTTGCTAAGAATGGATCCTCTCTAGAGAAGGAGTTTCTTTCGAAAGAAGTGAGTGGGAGGAAAGTGGAACTTGATGAGGTAATTGTACCTTCTCCTGAATTGGAAAGTAGTACATCACAGAAACTAGTTCCAATGATTTCTACACCGATCAGTGAGGAAGCTAATGATGATGATCATGAAACATCGGATCAAGTTACTACTGAACCTCGTAGGTCAACCAGAGTGCGTTCCGTGCCAGAGTGGTATGGTAATCCGGTTATGGAAGTCATGTTACTAGACCATGATGAACCTACAAACTATGAGGAAGCGATGATGAGCCCAGATTCCGCAAAATGGCTTGAGGCCATGAAATCTGAGATGGGATCCATGTATGAGAACAAAGTGTGGACTTTGGTTGACTTGCCCGATGATCGGCAAGCCATTGAAAATAAATGGATCTTGAAGAGGAAGACTAACACCGATGGTAATGTTACCGTCTACAAAGCTTGACTTGTTGCGAAAGGTTTTCGACGAGTTTAAGGAGTTGACTACGATGAGACTTTCTCACCCGTAGCGATGCTTAAGTCTGTCCGAATCATGTTAGCAATTGCCGCATTTTATGATTATGAAATCTGGCAAATGGATGTCAAAACTGAATTCCTTCATGGATATCTCAAAGAAGAGTTGTATATGATGCAACCAGAAGGTTTTGTGGATCCTAAAGGTGCTAACAAAGTGTGCAAACTCGAGTGATCCATCTATGCACTAGTGCAAGCATCTCGGAGTTGGAATATACGCTTTGATGAGGTGATCAAAGCATGTGGTTTTATACAGACTTTTGGAGAAGCCTGTATTTACAAGAAAGTGAGTGGGAGCTCTGTAGCATTTCTGATATTATATGTGGATGACATATTATTGATTGGAAATGACATAGAGTTTCTGGATGGCATAAAAGGATACTTGAATAAGAATTTTTCAATGAAAGACCTCGATGAAGTTGCTTATATATTGGCATCAGGATATATAGAGATAGATCAAGATGCTTAATTAGACTTTCACAAATACATACCTTGATAAAGTTTTGAAGAGGTTCAAAATGGATCAGTCAAAGAAAGGGTTCTTGCCTATGTTACAAGGTGTGAAGTTGAGTAAGACTCAATACCAGACCACTTTAGAAGATAGAGAGAAAATGAAAGTCATTCCCTATTCCTCAGCCATAGGATCTATCATGTATGCAATGCTGTGTACCAGACCTGATGTGTGCCTTGCTATAAGTTTAGCAGGGAGGTACCAAAGTAATCTAGGAGTGGATCACTGGACAGTGGTCAAGAACATCTTGAAGTACCTGAAAAGGACAAAGGATATGTTTCTCTTTTATGGAGGTGAGAAACAGCTCGTCGTAAACGGTTACGTCGATTCAAGCTTTGACACTGATCCAGATGACTCTAAGTAACAAACCGGATATGTATTTTTGTTGAACGGTGGGGCTGTCAGTTGGTGTAGTTCCAAGCAGAGCATCGTGTTGGGATCTACGTGTGAAGCGCAGTACATAGCTGCCTCGGAAGCAGCAAATGAAGGAGTCTGGATGAAGGAGTTCATATCCGATCTAGGTGTAATACCTAGTGCATCGGGTCCAATGAAAATCTTTTGTGACAACACTGGAGCAATAGCCTTGGCGAAGGAATCCAGGTTTCACAAGAGAACCAAGCACATCGAGAGACACTTCAATTCCATCCGCGCTCAAGTCAAGGAGGGGGGCATAGAAATTTGCAAGATACATAAGGATCTGAATGTTGCAGACCCGTTGACTAAGCCTCTTCCACAAGCAAAACAGGATCAACACCAAGACTCCATGGGTATTAGAATCATTACTATGTAATCTAGATTATTGACTCCAGTGCAAGTGGGAGATTGAAGGAAATATGCCCTAGAGGCAATAATAAATAAATTATTTATATTTCCTTATATATCATGATAAATGCCTTTTATTCATGCTAGAATTGTATTAATCGGAAACTTGATATATGTGTGAATACATAGACAAAACATAGTGTCCCTAGTATGCCTCTACTAGACTAGCTCGTCAATCAAAGATGGTTATGTTTCCTGACCATAGACATGTGTTGTCATTTGATCAACGGGATCACATCATTATGAGAATGATGTGATGGACAAGACCCATCCATTAGCTTAGCACTATGATCGTTTAGTTTTACTGCTATTTCTTTCTTCATGACTTATACATGTTCCTCTGACTCTGAGATTATGCAACTCCTGAATACCGGAGGAACACCTTGTGTGGTATCAAACATCACAACGTAACTGGGTGATTATAAAGATGCACTACACGTGTCTCCGAAGGTGTTTGTGGTGTTGGCATAGATTGAGAATAGGATTTGTCACTTCGAGTGTTGGAGAGGTATCTCTGGGCCCTCTCAGTAGTACACATCGTAATAAGCCTTGCAAGCAAACGACTAATGAGTTAGTCACGAGATGATGTATTACCGAACGAGTAAATAGACTTGCCGGTGACGAGATTGAACTAGGTATGATGATACCGATGACCGAATCTCAGGCAAGTAACATACCGATGACAAAGGGAACAACGTATGTTGTTATGCGGTTTGACCGATAAAGATCTTCGTAGAATATGTAGGAACCAATATGAGCATCCAGGTTTATTGATCGGAGATGAGTGTCGGTCATGTCTACATAGTTCTTGAACCCGTAGGGTCCGCACGCTTGATGTTCGATGACGATCGATATTATGAGTTTATGTGTTTTGATGTACCGAAGGTAGTTCGAAATCCCGGATGTGATCACAGACATGACGAGGAGTCTCGAAATGGTCGAGACAAAAAGATTGATTTATTGGAAGGTTATATTCGGACACCGGAAGGGTTCCGGGGGTCACCAGATAAATACCGGAGTACCGGACC
>LR738716.1:160865272-160899048 GCA_902687465.1 Secale cereale | reverse complement strand
CCCCGGGGGCTTAATGGGCCTACATGGGCCTTAGTGGAAATAGAGGGCAGCAAGGGAGGTGTGGGGCGCGTGCCCCTTAGGCCCAAACCGAATTGGTTTAGGGCAAGGGGGGCCGGCCCCCTCTTTCCTTCTCCCCTCCTCTTCCTTACTCCTCCCTCAGGTCGGCCGGCCCCCTCCTCCAGTCCTTTATATACGTGGCCAGGGGGCACCCCATAGACACACAAGTTGATTTCTTAGCCATCTGCGGTGCCTCCCTCCGCAGTTACACACCTCGGTCATATCGCCGTAGTGCTTAGGCGAAGCCCTGCGCCGGTAACTTCATCATCACCGTCACCACGCCGTCGTGCTGACGGAACTCTCCCTCGACCTCAACTGGATCAAGAGTTCGTGGGACGTCATCGAGCTGAACGTGTGCTGAACGCAGAGGTGCCACACGTTCGGTGCTTGGATCAGTTCGATCACGAAGATGTTCGATTACATCAACCGTGTTACTAAACGGTTCCGATTTTGGTCTACGAGGGTATGTGGACACACTCTCCCCGCTCGTTGCTATGGTTCTCCTAGATAGATCTTGCGTGATCGTAGGAAAATTTTGGAATACTACATTCCCCAACACTTTCAACTTAGCTTTCTCTAGGAATGCATTAAATTTCAAGGGAACGGTAGCGCGGGCCATTGATCGACAACATAGATATACAAAACTATCAGGACTAAGTTCATGATAAATAAGTTCAATTAATCATATTACTAAAGAGCTCCCATTTAGATAAACATCCCTCATGTCATCTAAATGATCACGTGATCCAAATCAACTAAACCATTCCCGATCATCACGTGAGATGGAGTAGCTTTCAATGGTGAACATCTTATGTTGATCATATATTTTATATGATTCATGTTCGACCTTTCGGTCTCCAGTGTTCCGAGGCCATGTCTGTACATGCTAGGCTCGTCAAGTTTAACCCCAGTATTCCGCATGTGCAAAACTGTCTTACACCCGTTGCATGTGAACGTAGAGCTTATCACACCTGATCATCATGTGGTGTCTCGGTACGACGAACTGTCGCAGCGGTGCATCCTCAGTGAGAACACTCACCTTAAAATTTTAGTAAGGGATCATCTTATAATGCTACCATCGTTCTATGAAAAATAAGATGCATAAAAAGATAAACATCACATGCAATCAAAATATGTGACATGATATGGCCATCATCATCTTGTGCTTTTGATCTCCATCTCCAAAGCAGAAGCATCATGATCTCCATCGTCACCGGCTTGACACCATGATCTTCATCGTAGCGTCGTGGTCATATCGCCAACTATTGCTTCTACTACTATCGCTAACTCATAGTGATAAAGTAAAGCAATTACATGGCGTTCTCAATTCATACAATAAAGACAACCATAAGTGTTGGGGAACGTCGTATTTCAAAATTTTCCTACGATCACGCAAGATCTATCTACTAGATGTATAGCAACGAGAGGGGAGAGTGTGTCTACGTACCCTTGTAGACCGAAAGCGGAAGCGTCTAGTGACGAGGTTGATGTAGTCGAACGTCTTCGCGATTCAACCGATCAAGCCCCGAACGTACGTCATCTCCGCGTTCAACAAAACTTCAGCTTGATGACGTCCCACGAGCTCTTGATCCAGTTGAGCTTCATGGGAGAGTTACATTAGCACGGCATCATGGTGACGGAGATGATGAACCTACTAACACAGGGCTTCGCCTAAGCACTGCAACGATATGACCGAGGTGTGTTTCTGTGGAGGAGCACCGCACACGGCTAAAACAATGTTTCTTGTGTGTTCTAGGGTGCCCCTGCCCCCGTATATAAAGGAGCAAGAGGAGGAGGCCGGCCGACCCTAGGCGCGCCAAGGAGAGGAGGAGTCCTCTTCCTAGTAGGACTAGGACTCCCCTTTCCTAGTCCTACTAGGAAGGGGAAAGGGGGGAGGAAAGAGAGGGAGAGGGAGAGGGAAAGAGGGGTCGCCCCCCCTTCCCCTAGTCCAATTCGGACTCCCCATGGGAGGGGGCACACCACCTCCTGGGCGGCTGCCCTTTCTCTTCCCTAAGGCCCACTAAGGCCCAATACTTCCCCGGGGGGTTCCGGTAACCCCTCTGGCACTCCGGTTTTCTCCGGAATCACCCGGAACACTTCCGGCGTCCGAATGTAGCCGTCCAATATATCAATCATTATGTCTCGAACATTCCGAGACTCCTCGTCATGTCCGTGATCTCATCCAGGACTCCAAACTACCTTCGGTACATCAAAACTCATAAACTCATAATACCGATCGTCATCAAACGTTAAGCGTGCGGACCCGACGGGTTCGAGAACTATGTAGACATGACCAATACTCATCTCCGGTCAATAACCAATAGCGGAACCTGGATGCTCATATTGGCTCCTACATATTCTACGAAGATCTTTATCGGTAAAACCGCATAACAACATACGGTGTTCCCTTTGCCATCGGTATGTTACTTGCCTGAGATTCAATCGCCGGTATCTCAAACCTAGTTCAATATGTTACCAGCAAGTCTCTTTACTCGTTCCGTAATACATCATCTCGTGACTAACTCATTAGTCATTTGCTTGCAAGGCTTATTATGATGTGTATTGCCGAGAGGGCCCAGAGATACCTCTCCGACACTCGGAGTGACAAATCCTATTCTTGATCTATGCCAACACCACGAACACCTTCGGAGACACCTGTAGAGCATCTTTATAATCACCCAGTTACGTTGTGACGTTTGATAGCACACAAGGTGTTCCTCTAGTATACGGGAGTTGCATAATCTCATAGTCATAGGAACATGTATAAGTCATGCAGAAAGCAATAGCAGTAAAACTAAACGATCATAGTGCTAAGCTAACGGATGGGTCTTGTCCATCAGATCATTCTGCTAATGATGTGATCTCATTGATCAAATGACAACTCATGTCTATGGCTAGTAAACATAACCGTCTTTGATCAATGAGCTGGTCTAGTAAAGGCATACTAGGGACATACTATTTTGTCTATGTATTCACACGTGTACTAAGTTTCCGGTTAATATAATTCTAGCATGAATAAAAGACAGTTATCATGATATATGGAAATACAAATAACATCTTTATTATTGCCTCTAGGGCATATTTCCTCCAGTCTCCCACTTGAACTAGAGTCAATAATCTAGATTACAAAGTAATGATTCTAGCACCCATGGAGTCTTGGTGCTGATCATGTTTTGCCCGTGGAAGAGGCTTAGTCAACAGGTCTGCAACATTCAGATTCGTATGTATCTTGCAAATTTCTATGTCTCCCTCCTTGACTTGAGCGCGGATAGAATTTAAGTGTCTCTCGATGTGCTTGGTTCTCTTGTGAAACCTGGATTCCTTCGCCAAGGCTATTGCTCCAGTGTTGTCACAAAAGATTTTCATTGGACTCGATGCACTAGGTATTACACCTAGATTGGATATGAACTCCTTCATCCAGACTCCTTCATTTGCTGCTTCCGAAGCAGCTATGTATTCCGCTTCACACGTAGATCACGCCGCGACGCTCTGCTTGGAACTGCACCAATTGACAGCTCCACCGTTCAATAAAAATACATATCCGATTTGTGACTTAGAGTCATCCGGATCAGTGTCAAAGCTTGAATCGAGGTAACCGTTTACGACGAGCTCTTTGACACCTCCATAAACGAGAAACATATACTTTGTCCTTTTCAGGTACTTCAGGATGTTCTTTACCGCTGTCCACTGATTCACTCCTGGATTACTTTGGTACCTCCCTGCTAAACTTATAGCAAGGCACACATCAGGTCTAGTACACAGCATTGCATACATGATAGTTCCTATGGCTGAGGCATAGGGAATGACTTTCATTTTCTCTCTATCTTCTGCAGTGGTCGGGCATTGAGTCTTACTCAACTTCACACCTTGTAACACATGCAAGAACCCTTTCTTTGACTGATTTATTTTGAACTTCTTCAAAACTTTATCAAGGTATGTGCTTTGTGAAAGTCCAATTAAGTGTCTTGATCTATCTCTATAGATCTTGATGCCTAATATGTAAGCAGCTTCACCAAGATCTTTCATTGTAAAATTCTTATTCAAGTATCCTTTTATGCCATCGAGATATTCTATATCATTTCCAATCAATAATATGTCATCCACATATAATATTAGAAATGCTACAGAGCTCCCACTCACTTTCTTGTAAATACAGGCTTCTTCAAAAGTCTGTATAAAACCATATGCTTTGATCACCACATCAAAGCGTATATTCCAACTCCGAGATGCTTGCACCAGTCAATAGATTGATCCCTGGAGATTGCACACTTAGCTAGCACCTTTAGGATCGACAAAACCTTCTGGTTGCATCATATACAACTCCTGTTTGAGATAGCCATTCAGGAATGCAGTTTTGACATCCATTTGCCAAATTTCATAATCATAAAATGTGGCAATTGCTAACATGCTTCTGACAGACTTAAGCATCGCTACGGGTGAGAAAGTCTCATCATAGTCAACTCCTTGAACTTGTCGAAAACCTTTCGCAACAAGTCGAGCTTTGTAAAGAGTAACATTACTGTCAGCGTCTGTCTTCCTCTTGATGATCCATTTATTTTTGATGGCTTGCCGATCATTGGGCAAGTCAACCAAAGTCCACACTTTGTTCTCATACATGGATCCCATCTCAGATTTCATGGCCTCAAGCCATTTTGCGGAATCTGGGCTCATCATCGCTTCCTCATAGTTCGTAGGTTCATCATTGTCTAGTAACATGACTTCCAGAACTGGGTTGCCGTATCACTCTGGCGCGGAACGTACTCTGGTTGATCTACGAATTTCAGCAGTAACTTGATCTGAAGTTTCATGATCATCATCATTTGCTTCCTTACTAATTGGTGTAGGAATCACAGGAACTAGTTTCTGTGATGTACTACTTTCCAATTTGGGTGAAGGTACAATTACCTCATCAAGTTCTACTTTCCTCCCACTCACTTCTTTCGAGAGAAACTCCTTCTCTAGAAAAGATCCATTCTTGGCAACGAATATCATGCCTTCGGATCTGTGATAGAAGGTGTACCCAACAGTCTCCTTTGGGTATCCTATGAAGACACATTTCTCCGACTTGGGTTCGAGCTTATCAGGTTGAAGCTTTTTCACATAAGCATCGCAGCCCCAAACTTTAAGAAACAGCAACTTTGGTTTCTTACCAAACCACAATTCATGAGACGTCTTCTCAACGGATTTAGATGGTGCCCTATTTAACGTGAATGCAACTGTCTCTAAAGCATAACCCCAAAACGATAGTGGTAAATCGGTAAGAGACATCATAGACTGCACCATATCTAATAAAGTACGGTTACGACATTCGGACACACCATTACGCTGTGGTGTTCCGGGTGGCGTGAGCTGTGAAACTATTCCCCATTGTTTCAAATAAAGACCAAACTCGTAACTCAAATATTCACCTCCACGATCAGATCGTATAAACTTTATTTTCTTGTTACGATGATTCTCTACTTCACTCTGAATTTTTTTGAACTTTTCAAATGTTTCAGACTTGTGCTTCATCAAGTAGATATACCCATATCTTCTTAAATCATCAGTGAAGGTCAGAAAATAACGATACCCGCCGCGAGCCTCAACACTCATCGGTCCACATACATCAGTATGTATGATTTCCAACAAATCAGTTGCTCGCTCCATTGTTTCGGAGAACGTAGTTTTAGTCATCTTGCCCATGAGGCATGGTTCGCAAGCACCAAGTGATTCATAATCAAGTGATTCCAAAAGTCCATCACTATGGAGTTTCTTCATGCGCTTTATACCAATATGACCTAAGCGGCAGTGCCACAAATAAGTTGCACTATCATTATTAACCTTGCATCTTTTGGCTTCAATATTATGAATATGTGTATCACTATGATCGAGATCCTACAAAAATAGACCACTCTTCGAGGGTGCATGACCATAAAGGATATTACTCATATAAATGGAACAACCATTATTCTCAAATTTAAATGAATAACCGTCTCGCAATAAACAAGATCCAGATATAATGTTCATGCTTAACGTTGGCACCAAATAACAATTATTCAGGTCTAAAACTAATCTCGAAGGTAGATGTAGAGGTAGCGTGTCGACGGCGATCACATCGACTCTAGAACCATTTCCCACGTGCATCGTCACCTCGTCCTTAGCCAATCTTCATTTAATCCGTAGCCCCTGTTTCGAGTTACAAATATTAGCGACCGAACCGGTATCAAATACCCAGGTGCTACTACGTGCATTAGTAAGGTACACATCAATAACATTTATATCACATATACCTTTGTTCACCTTGCCATCCTTCTTATCCGCCAAATACTTGGGGTAGTTCCGCTTCTAGTGTCCAGTCCCTTTGCAGTAGAAGCACTCAGTTTCAGGCTTGGCTCTAGACTTGGGTTTCTTCGTGGGAGTAGCAACTATCTTGCTATTCTTTTTGAAGTTCCCCTTATTTCCCTTGCCCTTTTTCTTGAAACTAGTGGTCTTGTTAACCATCAACACTTGATGCTCCTTTTTGATTTCTACCTCCGCAGCTTTGAGCATAGCGAAGAGCTCAAGAATTGTCTTCAGCATCCCTTGCATATTATAGTTCATCACGAAGCCTTTATAGCTTGGTGGCGGTGATTGAAGAACTCTATCAGTAACACTATCTTCGTCAACTTTGCATCCAAGTTGAGTCATATGATTGTAGTACCCAGACATTCTGAGCAAGTGTTCACTGATAGAACTATTCTCCTTAATCTTGCAGCTGTAGAACTTATTGGAAATCTCATATTTCTCAATCCGGGCATTTTCTTGAAATATTAAATTCAACTCCTGGAACATCTCATATGCTCCATGATGTTCAAAACATCACTGAAGTCTTGCTTCTAAGCCGTAAAGCATGGCACACTGAACTATCGTGTAGTCATCAGACCGTGTCTACCAGACGTTCAAAGTGTCTACATTAGCGGGAGGGGACTTGTCACCTAGCGGTGCTTCAAGGACATAATTCTTCTATGCGGCAATGAGGATAACACTCAAGTTACGGACCCAGTCCGTGTAATTGCTACCATCATCTTTCAACTTAAGCTTTCTCTAGGAACGCATTAAAATTCAAGGGAACGGTAGCACGGGCCATTGATCTATAACAACATAGATATGCAAAAACTATCAGGACTAAGTTCATGATAAATTAAAGTTCAATTAATCATATTACTAAAGAACTCCCACTTAGATAGACATCCCTCTAGTCATCTAAATGATCACGTGATCCAAATCAACTAAACCATGTCCGATCATCACGTGAGATGGAGTAGTTTTCAATTGTGAACATCTTATGTTGATCATATCTACTATATGATTCACGCTCGACCTTTCGGCCTCCACTATTCTGAGGCCATGTCTGTACATGCTAGGCTCGTCAAGTTTAACCCGAGTATTCTGCATGTGCAAAACTGGCTTGCACCCGTTGTATGTGAACGTAGAGCTTATCACACCCGATCATCACGTGGTGTCTCGGCATGACGAACTTTCGCAACGGTGCATACTCAGGGAGAACACTTGTACCTTGAAGTTTTGTAAGGGATCATCTTATAATGCTACCTCCGTACTAAGCATAATAAGATAAACATCACATGCAATCAAAATATGTGACATGATATGGCCATCATCATCTTGTGCTTTTGATCTCCATCTCCAAGGCACCATCATGATCACCATCGTCACCGGCGTGACACCTTAATCGCCATCGTAGCATCGTTGCCCTCTCGCCAACTATTGCTTCCATGACTATCGCTACCTCTTAGTGATAAAGTAAAGCAATTACATGGCGACTGTATATCATACAATAAAGTGACAACCATATGGCTCCTGCCAGTTGCCGATAACTTTACAAAACATGATCATCTCATACAATAACGTATAACTCATCATGTCTTGACCATATCACATCACAACATGCCCTGCAAAAACAAGTTAGACGTCCTCTACTTTGTTGTTGCAAGTTTTACGTGGCTGCTACGGACTTAGCAAGAACCGCTCTTACCTATGCATACAAAACCACAACGATTTTTCATCAAGTATGTGTTGTTTTAACCTTCACAAGGACCGGGCGTAGCCACACTCGATTCAGCTAAAGTGTGAGAGACAGACACCCGCCAGTCACCTTTAAGCAACAAGTGCTCGTAACGATGAAACCAGTCTCGCGTAAGCGTACACGTAATGTCGGTCCAGGCCGCTTCAGCTCACAATACCGCCAAATCAAAGTATGACATGCTGGTAAGAAGTATGCCTATTATCGCCCACAACTCATTGTGTTCTACTCGTGCATATCATCTACGCATAGACCTGGCTCATGATGCCACTGTTGGGGAACGTAGTATTTCAAAACTTTCCTACGATCACGCAAGATCTATCTACTAGATGCATAGCAACGAGAGGGGAGAGTGTGTCAACGTACCCTCGTAGACTGAAAGCGGAAGCATCTAGTGACGCGGTTGATGTAGTCGAACGTCTTCGCGATTCAACCGATCAAGCACCGAACATACGGCACCTCTGCGTTCAGCACACGTTCAGCTTGATGACGTCCCACGAGCTCTTGATCTAGTTGAGCTTCACGGGAGAGTTACATCAGCACGATGGTGTGGTGACGGAGATGATGAAGATACCGACGCAGGGCTTCGCCTAAGCACTGCAACGATATGACTGAGGTGTGTTTATGTGGAGGGGGCACCGCACACGGCTAAAACAATGTTGCTTGTGTGTTTTAGGGTGCCCCTGCCCCCGTATATAGAGGAGCAAGGGGAGGAGGCCGCCCGGCCCTAGGCGCGCCAAGGAGAGGAGGAGTCCTCTTCCTAGTAGGACTAGGACTCCCCTTTCCTAGTCCTACTAGAAAGGGGAAAGGGGGAAGGAAAGAGAGGGAGAGGGAAAGAGGGGCCGCGCCCCCTTCCCCTAGTCCAATTTGGACTCCCCATGGGAGGGGGCGCGCGACCTCCTGGGCTGCTGCCCTCTCTCTTCCCTAAGGCCCACTAAGGCCCAATACTTCCCCGGGGGGTTCCGGTAACCCCTCCGGCACTCCCGTTTTCTCCGAAATCACCCGGCACACTTCCGGTGTACGAATGTAGCCGTCCAATATATCAATCTTTATGTCTCGGACATTGCGAGACTTCTCGTCATGTCCGTGATCTCATCTGGGACTCCAAACTACCTTCGGTACATCAAAACTCATAAACTCATAATACCGATCATCATCAAACGTTAAGCGTGCGGACCCTACGGGTTCGAGAACTATGTAGACATGACCGAGACCCATCTTCGGTCAATAACCAATAGCGGAACTTGGATGCTCATATTGGCTCCTACATATTCTACGAAGATCTTTATCGAACAAACCGCATAACAACATACGTTGTTCCCTTTGTCATCGGTATGTTACTTGCCCGAGATTCGATCGTCGGTATCTCAATACCTAGTTCAATCTCGTTACCAGCAAGTCTCCTTACTCATTCCGTAATATATCATCTCGTAACTAACTCATTAGTCATTTGCTTGCAAGGCTTATTATGATATGTATTACCGAGAGGGCCCAGAGATACCTCTCCGACACTCGGAGTGACAAATCCTATTCTTGATCTATGCCAACACCACGAACACCTTCGGAGACACCTGTAGAGCATCTTTATAATCACCTAGTTACGTTGTGATGTGATACGTCTCCAACGTATCTACTTTTCCAAACCCTTTTGCCCTTGTTTTGGACTCTAACTTGCATGATTTGAATGGAACTAACCCGGACTGACGTTGTTTTAAGCAGAACTGCCATGGTGTTGTTTTTGTGCAGAAATAAAAAGTTCTCAGAATCGCCTGAAAATCAACGGAGAATTATTTTGGAAAATATAAAAAATATATGCAAGAAGATCCACACCAGGGGGCCCAGGGCCTGTCCACGAGGGTGGGGGCGCGCCCCCTGCCTCGTGGGCCCCCAGGTGCTCCACCGACGTACCCCCAGATCCTATATCTTCAGTTTCGGGGAGAAAAAAATCAAGGAGAAGTAATTATCACGTTTCACGAGATGGAGCCGCCGCCAATCCCTAATCTCTCTCGGGGGGCTGATCTGGAGTCCGTTCGGGGCTCCAGAGAGTGGAGATCGTCGCCATCGTCATCATCAACCATCCTCCATCACCAATTCCATGATGCTCACCGCCGTGCGTGAGTAATTCCATCGTAGGCTTGCTGGACAGTGATGGGTTGGATGGGATCTATCATGTAATCGAGTTAGTTTTGTTAGCGTTTGATCCCTAGTATCCACTATGTTCTCAGATTGATGTTGCTATGACTTTGCTATGCTTAATGCTTGTCACTAGGGCCCGAGTGCCATGATTTTAGATCTGAACCTATTATGTTTTCAAGAATATATGTGTGTCCTTGATCCTATCTTGCAAGTCTATTGTAAGTGCATCTAGTGCCACCCCTAGTTGGTTTTGGAGTATTGATGACAAACCTGGTTGAGGGACTAATGTGTTTGTGAGAATTGCAGGATAACACAGGCAGTAGTCCCTCATTGATTCCGTTAACCTACCGGAGATGACCCCTAAAAATGTATGAAGACATTGATATCGGTGGTGGTATATGTGAAGATAATCATATTGAAGACTATGACATGAGAAGACATTGAGTGAAGACTATGGAAAGCGAAGATGTAGAGTTGTCGCTGTTTCCTTTTCTTCTTTATTGAGTCATAGGAACCACCGCACTATTAAGTGGGGTCCAAGTGAACTAAGTCAGAGTGACTGATGTGATGCTCAACCAAATCCTATGTCTTCGAGCGAAGACAATGAGAGCAAATCTTATCCAGAGGCGGATGAGTTAGCTTTACTTAGAGCTCAAGTAAAGTTGATGTGTGTGTTTGAAATCTGACCGTTGGAACACATGTCGGTTCCTTAGTGACCCAGGGTCACTTCGGACAAATCAGGTCGGGTTGCCTAATGGCTATAAATAGCCCACCCCCTACACCATAAATTGGTGGCTGCTCAGAGTTATTGCACGACTTTTGTCATTTGAGAGCAACCCACCTCCGAAGCATTTGAGAGAGAAATCCTTGCGAGGACAAAGCCCAAACACCCAGAGCCAAAGAGTGCTAGGCATCACTGAAGTATTTATGTCTGTGTGACCTGAAGACTTATTACACTTGAGGACTGTGTTTCCTCCAGCCGGTTAGGCGTCGCGTTCTGAGCATCCAATAGTTAATTGTGGATTGCCGGTGAACGAAGTCTGTGAAGGTTTGGAAGTCTACCTTGAAGACTTACCAGAGTGATTGGGCGAGGACTAGGTGTTCTTAGCTCAAGGGGAACAAGGTGAAGACGCGGTCTTCTGAGTTAAATCTCAGCCTCCCTAACCAGACGTATAGTTGTCACAGCAACTGGAACTGGTCTAACAAATCATATCTTCCCCGAGCTACTGGTTCTATCCTATCCTTCCCTTTACTTACTACTCTATGTTGTGAAGACATTGCATGTTTGCTTTATCTGATTGTCTTCACTGAGTATCTACTTGTTGTGATTGGCTTCATTCCTTCTTCCTTTGTGATCACTACTGCCTAGTTGCTATTAGTCTTCATACTTTCACTTCATTGAATACATGACTATGGCTTATCTAGTGTAGTCCACTTTCCGCTGCATACAAATAGGCTCAAGCTTATCGTTTGTCTTCAAAACTATCATGTTTTGAAGCATTTCATAAAAATCGCCTATTCACCCCCCCCCCCTCTAGTCGATATGCTGCACTTTCAATTGGTATCAGAGCAAGGTGCTCCCTTGTTCTATGTGATTCGGTTTAACTACCTGGAGTTTTAGCTATGTCGACTGCAGGGATAATCAAAGTCTCCGATGCGTGCCCTGTCTTCGATGGCACCGAATATCCCTACTGGAAGAACAAGATGCGCATGCATCTTGAAGCCATTGACGTGGACCTCTGGTTTGTCGTCAAGCACGGCGTTCCCAAGACTGGTAAAGGCGTCACTGTTGCTGATGTCAAGAGGCTCGTTCAATTGGATTCAATAGCCAAGAACATCATCTGTGGTCATCTGACCAAAGGACAATACGGTCGTGTGAGTGCTCTGGACATGTCAAAGGAAGTTTGGGACTGGCTCTCAAAGGTCAATGAAGGAGTCTCTACCCAGAGAGATCAAAGGATCAGCGTCGTTCGCAATCTCTTCAATCGCTTCAAGAGACATAACAATGAGAATGTCCAGCACACTTTTGATCGTCTCACTGACATCACAAATGAGCTTCAAGCACTTGGCGCCGCTGAGATCACCAAACATGAAATCGTCAAGACCCTTCTGAGATCACTCGACAGCTCATTTGATATCCTTGCATTGATGATTCAAGAATGTCCTGACTTCAAGACTCTCGATCCGTCTGATATACTTGAGAGGCTCAACACACATGAGTTTCAGCTCTCTGAGAAGCGTGACATCTATGGTCCCAACTATGGCCGATCTCGCGCGTTGAAGGCAAAAGTTGTTTCCTCATCGGAAGAAGAATCTGACAGCAGTTCTGATGATCCTGAAGACATTGGAAAGGAGCTTGCCATGCTTGTGAAGAAGTTCCAGAAATTCACTAGGAAGAAAGGCTTCAGAAGATCTTCAAGATCCAGCTCAAGAAATGATGAAGCATCTGCTCATGACTACAAGAAAAGAACATGTCATAAGTGCAAGAAACCTGGTCACTACATCTCTGAGTGTCCTCAGTGGGACAACGAGAAGAAGAAGAAGAAGAAGAAGAGCAAGGAATATGATTCTGATGACAAGAAAAAGAAATACTCAAAGTCTTATTCAAAGTCTTCATCAAAGTATTCATCACACAAGAAGAATTCATCTGCAAGGCTCATGCTTTTGTTGGCAAGGAGATGGATTCTGAGGAAGAGTCTGCTTCTGAAGAGGTGGAGGTGGAGTCGGAGGAAGAGTCTGATTCTGGTGCTGCAAGTCTGGCTTTAGCCACTGCCTACGTGGGCAAGTCTATCTTCAACACTGAAGACAATGGCCCCGTCAATAACAATGATGATGAGGACGACGACTCCGCACCCACCTTCTGCTTCATGGCACGCGGTGCCAAGGTAAAATCACGCGATGCTTACTTTCAAACATCTAGTGAAGATGACTCTGATTGTGAATCAAAACTGTGGGGACCCCGACTTAGAAGTCGAGATCACCGAATGCACGTGTACAGTGATCCCAGAGATCAATGCTCACTGAACACACAGAAGCTGAAATAACAAGAGTCTTACATCCATACAAATAGTCTTACACGAAATATGGCCATTATGGCCAAGTCTTACATAGATAGAGCCTCACGGGCTGAATAGCAAATAACTCAAATAGCGGAAGTCTTCGATAAACGGGTAGAACCCATGCCATCTGCCTTAACCCTACAGGCATTCTGACTGGGATAGCGTCCTAGTTCGCATGTTCGTCTCCAAAGAACTCTTCCTCATAATCCTGTTCTTCCATGCCTGGCCAATTAAATAACCAGTGGCAAGCCAATGAGTACTTTGAATGTACTCGCAAGCAACCCATGATGTGGTTCAAAGTAACAATGCAATTAAATAATAATGATCAATCTAGCAAGGCTAGAACAATTATTCTACCATCAAGTTTATGCATCAATAACCTCGCGTAACCTCGAAGACAGGTTACCGATATCAACATGAATATGGTTCAACTCATCGAGTCAAGTCACCATCCTTGACTTATCACACACATCCCAACACCGATTGAAGCAAAATTCTGGACATAGTTTAAGTAGCACCACCCAACTGTCCATGACCGTGGACACGGCTATTCGAATAGTTTTACACTCTGCAGAGGTTGTACACTTTACCCACAAGATCCGGGTAACTTCCGTGTCATCCACGACCCGTGGTACCTCAAGTACCCGGGGTAAGCACCCGGTCATTACCTTTCCTTAGACGACACTAACATAGAGTCCACTCGTTGGTACACGGCCCTCGGGTACAAACAATAGATCACGGGACTTGCCCTAATTTCAATGTCACGCGTTCCCGAAGGGACCAACGGTGTGTCCGGTGCCCTGTAAAAACAGTCATGGCCGTCTATCCAAGCACGACCCCGTCCCGGGAAAGACCTCAAGTCTTCCCGTCACTAGTAATGCGGGCACCATGCTAGTATCGACCTAAGTAATCAATAAAGCCCCGTCCCATAAGGGGTAGTGTGGTTGCACAAGTTTGGTTGGGACGGTAGTCTCACATAAATCTAATCCATCATTCCACCATGCACATGATATTACCGGCACATCACTTCTTTCTCAAGTGATGACCTAACACATCATCACCCTCGGGCATTAGGGGCACCCGATGGGTTCATGCAAAGATTTGAACTACGAAGGTTAAGATCACACATGCATCACTCAAGCATCATGACCAGTTGTTTGCATGTCGTCTAGCACATAGCAAGATCAACAATAAGGCATGCATCATGTGGTGGTTCATCTAGGTTACCATCGTAACCCTATCATCATGCATCGGAAACAAACGGGTTCCGAGAACAAGTGTATCATGGTCAAAGGGTTGCTTGCCTGGATTGGCTTGGTCTTCAAAGTCTTCAAATCCTTCTCCTTCTTCTTCCACAGCAGCTTCGTCAAATACGGGATCTATACGTCGCATAATAACCACGGGAAAATAAGAATACAAACAAAACAGAAAAATCAAAGTGCTCAAAAAAATGTCAACTCATTTTTGTAAAATACTAGAGGGATTTCTAAGATGGGGAAAAATCTTAGTTGGAGTTTTGGAGTTACAGAATAGAATATATTGAATTTAGAACAGGAGTATTACTGCCCAAATTTGAATTTAAATTTGAACAGTACATCAAAGTTTCATGGATTTGAGTGAAACTAGTGCCATTAAATAGGTTGGAATATTACAAGATTTTAGGAGTTGGAATTATTTAATTTGGACCATTATTCTTTTCTGTAGAAATGTTTAAAACATTAACAGAAAAGAAAAGGAAAAAGGGTCCTGTGCACTGGGCCGGAGGAGGCCACAGTGCACGGCCCAGGCTGTCCAGCCCAGCCGCACGGGAGCCTGCGCGCGCACGTCAGGTTTTTAAACCTGACGGGCGGGGCCCGTGGGTCAGTGGCACAGAGGAGGGGGAGAGAGGTGAGGGGATGACAGGCGGGGCCCGCCTGTCATCTCTAACCCCACGGCCACGGCGACGGCGAGCTCACCGGCGAGGTTCCCGGCCACGGCGACGGCAACGGAGGGCAGGAACATGACCAGCGTCGTGTCGCGGATGCAGGGGTGGTGGTGCGGCACGGCGAGGAGGTCTGGTTCACCGGCGGCGAGGTGGGATGGCGGAAGCTCGTCGGAGGGTTGATGCTCCGGTCGTTTCCGACTGCAAACGGAGGGGGAAATAGGGGGGAAAGGGTCAGCGGAGCACGGCGGTTCCGAAATAGGTGAAAGGAGGGGCAGGGGAGGCCCGTACCACGAGATCACCGGCGGCCCGACGCGGCGGCGCTCCGGTCGATCCCGAGCACTGGGACCTCTTGGGGTCGAACTGGAGGTGCTGGGGGGCTCAGTGGAGTGGAGTGAGGCTGCTGATGGTGCTGGAGAGGCTCGGGAGGGGCTTATATAGCCGCGCCCATGGTCCACCGTGGACCCGTGCGCCGGCGAGGTTGCAGGCGAGGCTAGGAGGGGTTCTGGAGCCTGGGATCAAGCCGGGGAGGACCGTGGACTTGCTCCACGTCCAGCTGAGGGGAAAAGAGGAGCGGAGGAGCGTCAGGAGCGTGTGCGCGTGCGAGGCAGAGGAGTGGCCGCCGCGGGCGGCCAGCGCGCGTGCGACGACGGCCACTGGAGGGCGCAGGAGGAGGGGGGACAGCGCCGGGGAGGTCGCGGACGTCGAGGGGCCTCGACTGGCGCGAGGGGGAGGCCCGAGGCTGTCGGGGGAGGCCGGTTGGCCGAAGCTATAGTGCTTGTCTGCACTGTTGCGTGCTCCAGAGCGCGCGTTTGGCTGGCATCGCCGCGCTCTCGCCGTCCTGGTCAAACCCAATGTGTCCAGCAGTGTCTAGCACGTTGAGGGAGGAGTAAAGAAATGGCCTGAGGCTTTGGATGCCCTGGAGATGCTGAGAGAGAGTGAGAGTGCTGGTGAATGGATGAAAACTTGCTGTCCAGCAAGGTAAAACAGGGCTTTCACCCCTCAATCATGGAGCTGGGGTGCTGGGGAAGTTACTGGAGGTAGCTAGTAACTCAATGATCATGTGGTAAAAAGTTGAGGCCATGGAGAAAAGTAAAAGTGATCAAGTTGGGGGTTTTAGCAATTCTGCAGAAGGTGTTTGATCAGTGTTTGGTCAAGTAAATGAACTCCACTTGACATGGCACTTAATAGGGTTGAAAGACATGAGAAAATAGGGTGCTTCACCAAATTTGGGCTCATTTGAAGAAACTAGCCAATGTAACTTTGGTGAACCCTAGAAATCAACAGAAACAGTTTCATCTTGATTGAGTCAAGCTAATCATATCCCCTTGATTCACCACTTGGTGTAGCATCATCATTTGGGGTATTGATCATGCCCACAAAGTTTGAAGCTCCAGATAAAAAGTTGGTAATGTAAAGTTGTTCAAATTTGCATTTGAACAGAAAGGGTTTTGAGGTGATCTGATCAAGTTGCTCTATTCCAAATCTTGTGCCATTTGGTCTAGAAGCCTTATTAGGTCATTCTAGCATGTGCACAAAGTTTGAGAGCATTTGGACAAGTTTGGCAATGTAAAGTTTCTCAAACTTCAACTATGGACAGAATGGTTATGAAGGGGTTTGAGGATGTTTTCTTGCTTCCCAAGGCATAGGACTTGGCAAGATCCTCAAATATGGCATATATGACATGATAGAATTTCCCTGGAATTTTTTGAGAAAATTTCCTTTGTAAATTTTTCAAAAGCTTGAAATATCCAGAAAGGGTTTTAGAGGGTTTAGCCCATTATTTTGAACATGACCAAGTGTTGAAACTCTTATATATGGACAATATATGTCCTATGAGTCTCTCTGAATTTTGGCAAATATTTTTGAAATAGTTAAATAATTTTCCCCTATTAAAGACCATTTCTGGCCTTAAGAAAAGGCTTTTAAGTAAAATAGAAAAATAACTTTTAAAATTATACCTTTGAGGTTTCTGGGAGTCCTATGACTACTAGGTCTCAAATAAACCTTTTGAAATAATTTTCTCATCCTAAATCAAGTACTTGCAGTGCAAATCTCAATTCAAGGGTTTTTGGAAAACTAAATTTTATAAAATACTTTTTGGCCAAATTAATTTTGTAAGAAAATACTATACTGTTATATAACACTTGGCATGATCATTGGGCAGAAGTTTTGGGTATGGAGATGAAATCTACAAGAGATCATAGTTGACTTTAATGAGCACATGAAAAAGCACATGAAGAAACTCAATTCCAAAGCCAAATGATGCTAAAAAAATTTGCTGGTCCAAATTTTCATGCTTCAAAGATACAAATAACATGTTACAAAATGCAGGGTGTGACAGACCTACCCCCCTTACAAGAATCTCGTCCCCGAGATTCCTAAACTAGGGCTTAAAAGAGGTCGGGAAACTCGGATCTAAGATAGTCTTCTCGTTCCCAGGTTGCTTCTGCTTCGGTGTGATTGCTCCACTGGACCTTGAAGTACTTGATGGTACGGCTCCGCGTACGTCGTTCTGCTTCGTCCAGAATACGAATGGGCTTCTCGCGGTAGGTCAAATCAGGCTGCAGATCAATGGCTTGGTGATCCACATCCTTGTAGAGATTGGGCTTGTCTGGAACTTGGAGACATTTCCGGAGTTGTGACACATGGAATACATTGTGCACATCGGATAGCTCAGGTGGTAGTTCCAACTGATAAGCCACTTCTCCTCGTCGTGCAGTGATCTCAAAGGGTCCAATGAACCTTGGTGCGAGCTTCCCCTTGACGTGGAAACGCTTGGTTCCCTTCAGAGGAGTTACCCGCTGGTACACATGGTCCCCGACATGGAAACTCATGTTCCGACGGTGAGTGTCAGCATAACTCTTCTGCCTTGACTTGGCTGCCTTTAATCGCTCTCTGACTAGTTGGACTTGCTCTTCTGCTGCGCGGAGATTATCCGGTCCAAAGACTAGTCCTTCTCCAGTCTCTGACCAGTTGAGGGGTGTGCGACATCTGCGTCCGTACAACACCTCAAATGGTGCCATCTGAAGGCTTGACTGGTAACTGTTGTTATAGGAGAACTCGGCAAAAGGGAGACAGTCTTCCCACTTGGCTCCATACGCCAGGACGCAGGCTCGGAGCATGTCTTCGAGAATCTGATTGACTCGCTCTGTTTGACCTCCGGTCTGTGGGTGGAAAGCTGTGCTGAAAGACAACTTGGTTCCCAAGGCTTCTTGGAACTTCTTCCAGAACCTTGAGGTGAACTAGGTTCCTCGATCTGACACAATCTCCTTGGGAACACCGTGAAGACTTATGATTCGGTCGATTTAGAGAGCTGCCAGCCGGTTGCCATCATAAGTGGTCTTGACAGGAATGAAATGGGCCACTTTGGTCAAATGATCGACTATGACCCAGATAGAGTCATGTCCTCTATTCGACCTTGGTAATCCAGTGATGAAGTCCATTCCGATTTTATCCCACTTCCACCCAGGAACCTTGAGTGGTTGAAGCAATCCAGCAGTTCGCTGATATTCAGCCTTGACCCTTTGGCACACATCACACTTTGCAACATAGGTTGCAATCTCTCTCTTCATACCGTGCCACCAGAATCGTGCCTTCAAGTCTTGGTACATCTTGGTTCCTCCGGGGTGGATGGAATACGGAGTGTCGTGGGCTTCTTGCAAAATCAGCGTCTTCAGCTCGGTGTCATTTGGTACGCAGAGGCGACCTTTGTACCAAACAATCCCGTGCTCGTCTTCGGAGAATCCTGGGGCCTTGCCCAGCTTCATCTTCCTCTTGATGCCTTCGATGCTTGCGCGTCCATCTTGAGCCTTCTTGACGTCGTCCATCAGGGTTGGTCTGACTTCCAAATGATCCAGAAATCCAGGGGTGACCAATTCCAAACTGAATTGTTCAATTTCCTTAAACAAGGCTGGCTGCCTTTCTTGAATAACGGCATTCAAAGAGCAAGCCTTCCTGCTTAAGGCATCGGCCACCACGTTAGCCTTCCCAGGGTGATACTGAGCACTGAGGTCATAGTCTTTGATGAGTTCCAACCATCTCCGTTGCCTCATGTTCAATTCCTTTTGGGTGAAAATGTACTTCAGACTTTTATGGTCTGTGTAAATCTCACACCGTTTCCCTAGGAGGTAATGCCGCCATGTCTTCAAGGCATGAACTACTGCCGCTAGCTCAAGATCGTGAGTAGCGTAGTTCTCCTCATGGGGTCGTAGCTGCCTGGAGAGGTATGCTATGACGCGGCCTTCTTGCATCAGAACGCTTCCCAATCCGGTTCGAGAGGCATCACAATATATCACGAACTCCTTGTGAATATCAGGTGTTGCCAGAACTGGGGCGGTGGTCAATCTCTTCTTGAGCTCTTGGAAGCTTTCTTCGCATTTCGGCGTCCACTCGAACTTCTTGTCCTTTTTGAGGAGCTGAGTCATTGGTCGTGCAATGCTAGAGAATCCTTCCACGAACTTGCGGTAATAGCCTGCTAGTCCGAGGAAGCTTCTGACTTCCTTGACGGTCGTTGGAGATTGCCATTGGGTCACAGCTTCGATTTTTGCAGGATCAACAGATAATCTTTCCTCGGTCAAGACATGACCTAAGAATCCAACTTTATGCAGCCAGAACTCACACTTGCTGAATTTGGCATACAGTTGGTGCTCACGAAGCTTGTCTAGGACCATCCTCAAATGCTGCTCGTGCTCTTCCTCCGACTTCGAGAACACAAGAATGTCATCAATGAAGACAACAACAAACTTGTCCAAATATTCCATGAAGACTTTATTCATGAGGTACATGAAGTAAGCTGGGGCATTGGTTAACCCAAAAGACATGACCGTGCACTCGTACAGGCCATATCTGGTTACGAATGCCGTCTTCGGAATATCTTGGGGTCTGATCTTTAGCTGGTAGTACCCAGATCTGAGGTCGATCTTGGAGAATACCTTGGCTCCGCTGAGCTGATCAAACAGATCTTCGATCTTGGGAAGTGGGTACTTGTTCTTGATTGTAACTTCATTGAGGGAACAATAGTCAATGCATAAGCGGATGGTACCGTCCCTCTTGGCCACAAACAGAACAGGTGATCCCCAAGGGGAGGCACTTGGGCGGATAAATCCCTTCCTTAGCTGCTCTTCTAGCTGCTTCTTCAACTCGGCTAATTCTTCCGTCCCCATTCTATAAGGCTTCTTATAGATGGGTCCTGCTCCGGGCACGAGCTCGATGATGAACTCAATGTCACGGTCAGGGGGCATTCCCGGTAGTTCATCCGGAAAGACATCAGGATACTCACATACCACCGGTACTTGATCTAGCCCAACTTCAGACAGACAGTTGACTTCAGCGGCTTGAGCGGAAGAGGACTTGGAAGCAAACTTGACTTCGACTCCTTGGTCATTGGTCCCAGTGACTGTCCGATTGGCACAGTCTAACAAGCCTTGGTGCTTGCTAAGACAATTCATGCCTAGGATCACATCCAAGCCTTGCGATCTCAGGACGATAAGGTCTGCTAGGAAGTCTACACCGTTAATGGTAATACTGACTCCTTTACAGCCTATCTTGGCTCCCAACTCGGCTCCGGGGGTTTGTACCACCATAGGGTTATTCAGGGGTGTGGGGGTCATGCCACTTTTTAATGCAAATCTTTGAGTGACAAATGAATGCGTTGCTCCAGAATCAAACAAGACAGTTGCATGTGCTGAGTTGACAAGGAACGTACCCAGCACGACGTCCGGGTCTTCCTGGGCTTCTTCAGCAGTGACGTGATTCACACGCCCCTTCCCATAGTTCGATGGATTGCGAGGAGCTGGATTCCTTGGTGGCATTCCACGGCCTTGTCCCTGGTTCTGCGCATTGGGGCGCGGGGCATCAGGCTTCTTGTTGGGGCACACCCTTGAGATGTGTCCGGGCTGACCACATCCAAAGCAAGTGACTTGGTTTGGAGTGTTGATCTTGTTGCCACCATTGGTATTGGGGTTGAAAGCTGGCCTGGGGTTGGCATACTGCTGAGGCTGAGGATTGGCACGAGGTGCAGGAGCTCTTGGCTGCTGATAGGTTGGCTTGGCCGGGGCTGACTGCCACGGACGAGGCTTCTGGTTGCTGGAACTTCCCTTGCTGACCAACTTGCGCTTGCGAGTGTCTTCCAAAGCACGCCGCTTGTCTTCAAGCATGAGTGCCTTGTTCACCAGATCAGGGAAAGACGGGCAGTCGCACACGACAAGCGAGTATTGCAGAGTTTGATTAAGGCCTTCCATGAAGCGCTCCCTTTTGGCAGCATCAGTGCTGACATCTTCAGGGGCATACCTTGACAGAACACTGAACTTCTGCATGTACTCCTTGACAGTGCCACTTCCTTGCTTCAGGGCTCGGAACTCACGCTTTTTGATAGCCATGATTCCGGAAGGAATGTGGGCCTTGCGGAATTCTGCCTTGAAGTTAACCCAAGTGATGTCTTGTTCAGCATGAATGACCTTGAATCCATCCCACCAAGCTCTAGCAGTTCCCCCGAGGCAGTGGGCTGCATAAGCCACCTTCTCGCGGTCTTCGGTGCATCCGACTAGTTCCAGAATTTCCTCAATGGAACGGACCCAGTCATCTGCATCCAGGGGTTCTGCAGTCTCGATGAAGGTTGGCGGTGCATGCTTCTTGAACTCTGCCAACGTGGAACGTCCATTGCCATTCCCCGCCAGCTGGCGGTTGTTGGTGACAGCTTGAGCAATCAGCTGAAGAGCTGCAGTGTTGGCTTGGCGTTCCTCTCGGAAAGCTTGGAGAAGCTGAGCCATGTCCATGCTTGGAGGAGGTGGTGGTGGAGCTTGGTCGTTGGTTTGGTCGTGGCCTGCCTCTGGCTGAGAGGATGCTCCGGCTTCGGGCTGCTGGGTAGAGGTACCAGTACGAGTTACAACAGGCATCCTGTTGGAGCGGTAAAAGGTCTCATGACTCGGAAGAGGGAAAGCAAGATAGATGGGTGCCTAGTAAGGGGGTGGGTGTGACACTAAATCAAATCATGCAAGGGCCGTGAGGCCAAAACACATTCATTAAAATCCAAATGGGTGATGTAGTCGTTTACATATTCTCGAAGGAAGATTACGACTTACATCCAGACACAACAAAAGCAAACACTAGATGGTTTCATATGAACCATACAAGGACTCGACTGTGCATAGGGGTTACACGACCTATCCTACCGTAGGGGTTACACGGGCATATCCGAGTAGCGAATAATGCCTAAGCGGCGGAATGCTCGGTCGCGTATTCCGGCTCTTCTGGGTCTTCCTCCTTGTCTTCATCTGTCTGGGCTCCCTTGTCGCTTGAGGGAGTGGGGGAGTGGAGGAGTTGGATACGACGGTGCTTCGTCGGTGGTGCAGGGAAAAGCTTGCGATATTCCCTTGCCGTCATCCGGCGTCGCCGAGGTGGTTCTTCACCCTTGGAAGATACATCCTCGGAGGGCCTTCCGCCTCGATATGCGATAGCGGATTGTCCAGAAGGTGCTCCTTCCTTCTTGATCCTGTTTGCCTTCTCTTGAGCTCGACGAAGAAGTGCATTGGTCTTGTGAAGTTCTTCTCAAAGCTTCATTGATTCCGAGGCCAAGTCTTGTGCCAGGCTGTCGGCACATAGACTGAAGTAGGTCTGGAACCGAAGCGAGAGTCCTTCCTTCAGTGGAGGGGCTAGTGCGCTGCTTTCTTCGTCACCTTCCTTCCGGTAAGGTAAGAAGCGAGTTGCCATCTTGGCTGCCATTTCCGGAAGAAGCTCGCGGAGGCGGGTTAATGCCTTGAGTGCAGCAGCCTCAACAGCGAGTGGTAGTGTTGCCATCTGGGGTCCCTCGAAGAACCAACTTGTGGGAGGATTGTTTGCCCTCACGATCACTTCCACATGGTACTCCACCTCAGTATCGCTCACCCAATGCTCAAGGTAGGTGAGGATGGGTGCTCGGTGGAACTGACACTCCTGGAGGCTATCCTCGAGAAGTAAGGGAAACCCAGTGGTCAGGTGCTCTTCGGGTACAGCGGCCATCTACAAAGGTGGAATAGGAGGGGTTAATAAGCTGATGAAATCTCAGGTTTAGAAAAGAAGAGAGGTTCAGAAGGTTTTTGAAAAGGGGTCTCATCTAACTAACGCCCATGCTAACTAAGGCTTCCTACAGTCAGGATGGCTCTGATACCAGCTCTGTGGGGACCCCGACTTAGAAGTCGAGATCACCGAATGCACGTGTACAGTGATCCCAGAGATCAATGCTCACTGAACACACAGAAGATGAAATAACAAGAGTCTTACATCCATACAAATAGTCTTACACGAAATATGGCCATTATGGCCAAGTCTTACATAGATAGAGCCTCACGGGCTGAATAGCAAATAACTCAAATAGCGGAAGTCTTCGATAAATGGGTAGAACCCATGCCATCTGCCTTAACCCTACAGGCATTCTGACTGGGATAGCGTCCTAGTTCGCATGTTCGTCTCCAAAGAACTCTTCGTCATAATCTTGTTCTTCCATGCCTGGCCAATTAAATAACCAGTGGCAAGCCAATGAGTACTTTGAATGTACTCGCAAGCAACCCATGATGTGGTTCAAAGTAACAATGCAATTAAATAATAATGATCAATCTAGCAAGGCTAGAACAATTATTCTACCATCAAGTTTATGCATCAATAACCTCGCGTAACCTCGAAGACAGGTTACCGATATCAACATGAATATGGTTCAACTCATCGAGTCAAGTCACCATCCTTGACTTATCACACACATCCCAACACCGATTGAAGCAAAATTCTGGACATAGTTTAAGTAGCACCACCCAACTGTCCATGACCGTGGACACGGCTATTCGAATAGTTTTACACTCTGCAGAGGTTGTACACTTTACCCACAAGATCCGGGGAACTTCCGTGTCATCCATGACCCGCGGTACCTCAAGTACCCGGGGTAAGCACCCGGTCATTACCTTTCCTTAGACGACACTAACATAGAGTCCACTCGTTGGTACACGGCCCTCGGGTACAAACAATAGATCACGGGACTTGCCCTAATTTCAATGTCACGCGTTCCCGAAGGGACCAACGGTGTGTCCGGTGCCCTGTAAAAACAGTCATGGCCGTCTATCCAAGCACGACCCCGTCCCGGGAAAGACCTCAAGTCTTCCCGTCACTAGTAATGCGGGCACCATGCTAGTATCGACCTAAGTAATCAATAAAGCCCCGTCCCATAAGGGGTAGTGTGGTTGCACAAGTTTGGTTGGGACGGTAGTCTCACATAAATCTGATCCATCATTCCACCATGCACATGATATTACCGGCACATCACTTCTTTCTCAAGTGATGACCTAACACATCATCACCCTCGGGCATTAGGGGCACCCGATGGGTTCATGCAAAGATTTGAACTACGAAGGTTAAGATCACACATGCATCACTCAAGCATCATGACCAATTGTTTGCATGTCGTCTAGCACATAGCAAGATCAACAATAAGGCATGCATCATGTGGTGGTTCATCTAGGTTACCATCGTAACCCTATCATCATGCATCGGAAACAAACGGGTTCCGAGAACAAGTGTATCATGGTCAAAGGGCTGCTTGCCTGGATTGGCTTGGTCTTCAAAGTCTTCAAATCCTTCTCCTTCTTCTTCCACAGCAGCTTCGTCAAATACGGGATCTATACGTCGCATAATAACCACGGGAAAATAAGAATACAAACAAAACAGAAAAATCAAAGTGCTCAAAAAAATGTCAACTCATTTTTGTAAAATACTAGAGGGATTTCTAAGATGGGAAAAAAAATCTTAGTTGGAGTTTTGGAGTTACAAAATAGAATATATTGAATTTAGAACAGGAGTATTACTGCCCAAATTTGAATTTAAATTTGAACAGTACAGCAAAGTTTCATGGATTTGAGTGAAAGTAGTACCATTAAATAGGTTGGAATATTACAAGATTTTAGGAGTTGGAATTATTTAATTTGGACCATTATTCTTTTCTGTAGAAATGTTTAAAACATTAACAGAAAAGAAAAGGAAAAAGGGTCCTGTGCACTGGGCCGGAGGAGGCCACAGTGCACGGCCCAGGCGATCCAGCCCAGCCGCACGGGAGCCTGCGCGCGCACGTCAGGTTTTTAAACCTGACGGGCGGGGCCCGTGGGTCAGTGGCACAGAGGAGGGGGAGAGAGGTGAGGGGATGACAGGCGGGGCCCGCCTGTCATCTCTAACCCCACGGCCACGGCGACGACGAGCTCACCGGCGAGGTTCCCGGCCACGGCGACGACAATGGAGGGCAGGAACGTGACCAGCGTCGTGTCGCGGATGCAGGGGTGGTGGTGCGGCACGGCGGGGAGGTCTGGTTCACCGGCGGCGAGGTGGGACGGCGGAAGCTCGTCGGAGGGTTGATGCTCCGGTCGTTTCCGACTGCAAACGGAGGGGGAAATAGGGGGGAAAGGGTCAGCGGAGCACGGCGGTTCTGAAACAGGTGAAAGGAGGGGCAGGGGAGGCCCGTACCATGAGATCACCGGCGGCCCGACGCGGCAGCGCTCCGGTCGATCCCGAGCACTGGGACCTCTTGGGGTCGAACTGGAGGTGCTGGGGGGCTCAGTGGAGTGGAGTGAGGCTGCTGATGGTGCTGGAGAGGCTCGAGAGGGGCTTATATAGCCGCGCCCATGGTCCACCGTGGACCCGTGCGCCGGCGAGGTTGCAGGCGAGGCTAGGAGGGGTTCTGGAGCCTGGGATCAAGCCGGGGAGGACCGTGGACTTGCTCCACGTCCAGCTGAGGGGAAAAGAGGAGCGGAGGAGCGTCAGGAGCGTGTGCGCGTGCGAGGCAGAGGAGTGGCCGCCGCGGGCGGCCAGCGCGCGTGCGACGATGGCCACTGGAGGGCGCAGGAGGAGGGGGGACAGCGCCGGGGAGGTCGCGGACGTCGAGGGGCCTCGACTGGCGCGAGGGGGAGGCCCGAGGCTGTCGGGGGAGGCCGATTGGCCGAAGCTACAATGCTTGTCTGCACTGTTGCGTGCTCCAGAGCGCGCGTTTGGCTGGCATCGCCGCGCTCTCGCCGTCCTGGTCAAACCCAATGTGTCCAGCAGTGTCTAGCACGTTGAGGGAGGAGTAAAGAAATGGCCTGAGGCCTTGGATGCCCTGGAGATGCTGAGAGAGAGTGAGAGTGCTGGTGAATGGATGAAAACTTGCTGTCCAGCAAGGTAAAACAGGGCTTTCACCCCTCAATCATGGAGCTGGGGTGCTGGGGAAGTTACTGGAGGTAGCTAGTAACTCAATGATCATGTGGTAAAAAGTTGAGGCCATGGAGAAAAGTAAAAGTGATCAAGTTGGGGGTTTTAGCAATTCTGCAGAAGGTGTTTGATCAGTGTTTGGTCAAGTAAATGAACTCCACTTGACATGGCACTTAATAGGGTTGAAAGACATGAGAAAATAGGGTGCTTCACCAAATTTGGGCTCATTTGAAGAAACTAGCCAATGTAACTTTGGTGAACCCTAGAAATCAACAGAAATAGTTTCATCTTGATTGAGTCAAGCTAATAATCTCCCCTTGATGCACCACTTGGTGTAGCATCATCATTTGGGGTATTGATCATGCCCACAAAGTTTGAAGCTCCAGATAAAAAGTTGGTAATGTAAAGTTGTTCAAATTTGCATTTGAACAGAAAGGGTTTTGAGGTGATCTGATCAAGTTGCTCTATTCCAAATCTTGTGCCATTTGGTCTAGATGCCTTATTAGGTCATTCTAGCATGTGCACCAAGTTTGAGAGCATTTGGACAAGTTTGGCAATGTAAAGTTGCTCAAACTTCAACTATGGACAGAATGGTTATGAAGGGGTTTGAGGATGTTTTCTTGCTTCCCAAGGCATGGGACTTGGCAAGATCCTCAAATATGTCATATATGACATGATAGAATTTCCCTAGAATTTTTGGAGAAAATTTCCTTTGTAAATATTTCAAAAGCTTGAAATATCCAGAAAGGGTTTTAGAGGGTTTAGCCCATTATTTTGAACATGACCAAGTGTTGAAACTCTTATATATGGACAATATATGTCCTATGAGTCTCTCTGAATTTTGGCAAATATTTTTGAAATAGTTAAATAATTTTCCCCTATTAAAGACCATTTCTGGCCTTAAGAAAAGGCTTTTAAATAAAATAGAAAAATAACTTTTAAAATTATACCTTTGAGGTTTCTGGGAGTCCTATGACTACTAGGTCTCAAATAAACCTTTTGAAATAATTTTCTCATCCTAAATCAAGTACTTGCAGTGCAAATCTCAATTCAGGGGTTTTTGGAAAACTAAATTTTATAAAATACTTTTTGGCCAAATTAATTTTGTAAGAAAATACTATACTGCTATATAACACTTGGCATGATCATTGGGCAGAAGTTTTGGGTATGGAGATGAAATCTACAAGAGATCATAGTTGACTTTAATGAGCACATGAAGAAACTCAATTCCAAAGCCAAATGATGCTAAAAAAATTTGCTGGTCCAAATTTTCATGCTTCAAAGATACAAATAACATGTTACAAAATGCAGGGTGTGACAAAAACCTAGCTACAAAACACTTGCTAAAATTGCCACTGAACAACAGAAGCCATGGAACATATTAAAAAACTGTTAGACAAAAGCGATGACCTGTTGGACGCAGAAATGACCCGTTCTCAGTCCTTAATTGAAGACATAAAAAATCTTCATGTTAAGTACAAAGAACTTGAAGAGCTTTATGAATCGCTTTCAAAAACTCATGAAAAGCTTTCCCACGATTACACTCAAAGGAAGCGAGAACTTGAGAAAGTGAAAGCGGCTCATGAAGATCTTCAAAAGGAGAATGAGTCACTCCGCGCACAACTGATCAGCTCCACTCACGAAGAGTTTGAACCACCATGTATAAAATGCATTGAACGTGATAATGCTACATCTATTGCTGAATGCTCTACTGCTGCCACTATTGCAATATCTTCAACTATTGATGTGGTCACTGACCCCTCTGCTGAGGAAACCACTACTATTGCTGATGAAAATGCTAGGTTGAAGACTTTGCTTGAAACAGGGATGTACAAAAGCCTCAAAGGGCATCAGACTCTATGTGATGTCCTCAAAAAGCAGATACTGAACCGAAACCCTAGGAAAGAGGGTGGTGGGTTCGACAGGAAAATGAATGTTGATGGTTCATACTGGAAGCCTGAGCAGTATCCCAAAACCACATGGGTTGCTGCAAAGGGACCTTCAGTGGATCCATCTACCTTATCTGGCTTCACTTGTGCTAATCCTGTTATCATTGATGAATCCTTTGATGCAAACTACAAACTGTTTAAGAATCAAAATGGTGAAGTGTTTGCCAGGTATATTGGTACTAACTGTAGGAATGGACCACCTATGAAGAAGATCTGGGTACCCAAAGGTTGTCTTGAGAAGCTTCCAGCAAATTCTATCATGACACCTCCTGGGATGAAGACAAACCCCAGACCAAAGGCTTCATATGGTCCTAAGGCTTCATATAGACAAAGGACTCACCTGAGTCACCCTAACACAGATGTTTTGCAGGGAAATCATACTCAGACCCATGAAGATGAGCGTGTTTCTTCAAACCGCTATGTTCATAAATCTAAGAACTTTTCTGCATATTCTTATGAGTATTATTCTCCTTCTGTAAGACTATTTGCTAGGGCCCCAAAGCCAAAATTCTCAGATGCTGCTCTTAGACTCATTGCTTCTAAGCCACCCCTGAAGATGTGGGTGGTTAAGAAGAACTAACTTTCTCTTGCAGGGAAAGGTCTCTAGCCTATAATCAAAGGCTTCTGATGCTATTGCTAGGGACCTAAAACACTTGTAGGGCACAAGATCAAATGCCCAAAATGACTTACTGCTCATACTATTCATAAATCACTTGCTGAACATCTTATCAGTCCTGACTTTCATCTAAAGCTTTCATAATCCACTTATGCATCAAAGGTTTATGCTTCATAATGGCTTTTGGTGAAGCCTATCCTCCTAACTGCATTGTAGGGAGTGACACCAAAGTCTTCAGAATGGATTATGGATAGCGGATGTACAAATCATATGACTGGTGATCGAAATCTTCTCATGGACTCAACTTTACGTCCATCCAACAAGAGTCACATCACATTTGCTGAAACTGGTAAAAGCAAAGTGTTGGGTCTAGGTAGAGTTGCAATCTCAAGAGATCAACACATGGACAAAGTCATGCTTGTTGAATCTCTTGGTTTCAACTTAATGTCTGTCTCAATGCTTTGTGACTTAAACATGATTGTGATCTTTGGTAAATTTCGTTGCATTGTACTAATGGAATCTGACAAGTCTTTAGTATTTGAAGGATACAGAAAAGGTGATCTGTATATGGTAGATTTCTCAGCTGGACCACAAATGGTTGTATGTCTTCTAGCAAAAGCTTCAGAGTGCTGGCTTTGGCATCGGAGGCTAGGACATGCTGGCATGATGAACTTGCACACTCTCGCAAAGAAGAAGCATGTAATAGGCATCGAGGAAGTCAAGTTCAAGAAAGATCATCTATGTGGTGCCTGTGAAGCTGGGAAGATGACTAGAGCCAAGCACCCCTCGAAGACAATCATGACGACATCCAAACCCTTCGAGCTGCTTCACATGGACTTATTTGGCCCTACTCACTACTCCACATTCTCTACCACAGCCTATCTCTATGGCTTCGTCATTGTTGATGATTACTCAAGATACACATGGGTACACATAATACTCTACAAGACTGAAGTGCAAGATGTCTTCAGACGCTTCGCCAACCGTGCCATGAACAATTATGGCATCAAGATCAAACATATCAAAAGTGACAATGGCACTGAATTCAAGAACACTGGCCTCGATCTTTATCTGGATGAGATGGGAATCACTCATGAATTTTCAGCCCCATATACACCTCAGCAAAATGGGATCGTTGAGCGCAAGAACAGAACTCTAATTGAGATGGCTCGAACGATGCTCGATGAGTACAAACCCCCAAGAAGATTCTGGCCCGAAGCGATTGATACTGCATGCCATATCATCAACCGTGTTTATCTTCACAAGCTTCTGAAGAAAACATCCTATGAACTCCTCACTGGAAAGAAGCCAAATGTAAGCTACTTCAGAGTATTTGGAGCTAAGTGCTGGATCAAGGATCCTCATCATAAGTCAAAATTTGCACCCAAAGCTCATGAAGGCTTCATGCTCGGATATGGAAAAGACTCACACTCCTACAGAGTCTTCAACATTTTTCTCTATAAAATTGTTGAAACAGTGGATGTGAGGTTTGATGAGACAAATGGATCACAAACAGAATCGCTACCAAATGTGCTAGATGAAGCTCCACCAAATGAATCTATCAAGCTTATGGGAACTGGTGAGATCATGCCTTCTAAAGCACAACCTGACGAGGAAATCATCATCTCTGCTCCAAATCAACTTGACGACAATGCTCGGCCTGAAGACAATACCACTGATGAAGACAATGCACAACAAGAGCAAAATCTTCGTCCAGCTCATCCTCGTGTTGCAAACGAAGTACAAGTTGAGAAGATAATTGATAGCATTAATGCTCCTGGTCCACTCACTCGCTCTAGAGCAACACAGCTTGCAAATTTCTGTGGGCACTTTGCTTTTGTCTCAATATCTGAACCCAAGAAAGTTGTTGAAGCTTTTATGGAGCCTGAATGGATTCAAGCTATGCAAGAAGAGCTTCAACAGTTTGAGTTGAACAATGTGTGGGAACTTGTCAAGCATCATAATCCTCGAAAGCACAACATAATAGGCACAAAATGGATCTATCGCAACAAGCAAGATAAGCATGGTCAAGTGGTCAGAAACAAAGCTCGTCTCGTTGCTCAAGGATACACTCAAGTTGAAGGGATTGACTTTGATGAAACATTTGCTCCTGTGGCTAGACTTGAGCCATTCGTATACTGCTAGCCTATGCAAATCATCACAACATACTTCTATATCAAATGGATGTAAAGAGTGCCTTTCTCAATGGGAGAATTGAAGAAGAAGTGTATGTTGCACAACCACCTGGCTTTGAAGACTCAAAACGTCCTGATATGGTTTACAAGCTCAACAAGGCACTATATGGCCTCAAACAAGCGCCTCGTGCTTGGTATGACACCCTCAAAGACTTCCTGAAGAGCAAAGGCTTCAAACCTGGATCCCTAGATCCTACACTCTTCACGAAGACATATGATGATGAGCTATTTGTCTGCCAAATCTATGTGGATGACATTATCTTCGGCTGCACGGACAAGAAATACAGTGATGAGTTTGGTCACATGATGCAAGAACAATATCAAATGTCTATGATGGGTGAGCTGAAGTTCTTCTTTGGTCTTCAAATTCGTCAGCAAAGCAACGGCATCTTCATATCTCAAGAGAAATACCTCAAAGACTGCCTGAAGAAGTTGGAATGCAAGACTGCAAAGGGTACTCGACGCCAATGCCTGCTAAACATCATTTGGGTCCCGACGCCAATGGTAAAGAGTTTGATCAACAGGTATACCGCTCCATGATTGGTTCTTTACTTTATTTATGTGCATATAGGCCAGATATTATGCTTAGTGTTTGCATGTGTGCTCGATATCAAGCGGCACCAAAGGAGTCGCATCACTTAGCTATGAAGCGAATACTTCGGTATTTGGCTTACACCCCAACACTAGGATTATGGTATCCAAAGGGCTCAGAGTTTGATCTAGTAGGATTTTCAGATGCTGATTATGCTGGTGACAAAGTTGATCGCAAGTCCACATCTGGCACATGTCACTTTCTAAGACAATCAATTGTCTGTTGGTCTTCAAAGAAGCAGAACTGTGTATCACTCTCCACTTCTGAATCTGAATACATTGCTGCTGGATCTTGCTGCGCTCAGCTTCTGTGGATGAAGCAAACACTCAAGGACTATGGAGTCCATATGAAGCATGTGCCACTCTACTGTGATAATGAAAGCGCCATCAAGATTGCCAACAACCCAGTTCAGCACTCGAAGACAAAGCACATTGAAATTCGTCATCACTTTCTCAGAGATCATGTTATGAAGGAAGATATTGATATCATACACGTCAACACTGAAGAGCAACTGGCAGATATCTTCACAAAGCCCTTGGATGAGAAAAGGTTTTGCAAGTTGCGGTGTGAGCTAAATATCTTAGAATCCTCAAATGTCTTGTAATCTGGCACACATCCTAACACTTATGCATATTGATGACTTAGATGTGCAACACACGAAGCAAAGTATATCTTCAATCAATGAAGACTTACATTCTAAGTGTGAATACATTAACATGGAATTTGACTTCGGAGCGCCACGATAATTGTGCGCCGTGTCTGGGTCTAATACTTCCTATACGGTGGGTAACGCCACCACCAAATTCTTGTTTGAAGCATTTCTTGTGGCGTTACATTTGCAAAGTCTTCGCACTTGGTTTGTCTTCACATAAGATATATATATATATATATAGAGTTGTGTTCTGTCCTCAACAACATTCACTTATAGCTATGCCTTCATATTTGAATCTTTTGGACTAAGTGAATGTGATCGGACCCTAACCTCTCTATGCTTTCTCATCTCACTCTGTCTGTCCAAATCATATGCATTCTGTTGAAACAGTCGAATATCTTCTCTGCATCCTTGTGAGCAGAAGATACGGAGACAAACTTTAAATCTGATTTTAATGCTCCATCCGTTATGCCTGAAACCCGGAGAAGCCGGAATGACTACTCCGACAGTCGTGGTGTACGTGGGATCGTGGGACAACTCCCAATGCATTACATGACCGCCACGTGTCACTCATACGTGAACCGTCAGGGGCACCTGAGTAATTACGCTGTGCCGTCTCCCATGCCTATTGTTGGGGAACGTAGTATTTTAAAATTATCCTACAATCACGCAAGATCTATCTACTAGATGCATATCAACGAGAGGGGAGAGTGTGTCTACGTACCCTCGTAGACCAGGAGCGGAAGCGTCAAGTGACGCGGTTGATGTAGTCGAACTTCTTCGCGATCCAACCGATCAAGCACCGAACGTACGACACCTCCGCGTTCAGCACACGTTCAGCTTGATGACGTCCCACGAGCTCTTGATCCAGTTGAGCTTCATGGGAGAGTTTCGTCAGCACGACGGCGTGGTGACGGATATGATGTATCTACCGGCGCAGGGCTTCGCCTAAGCACTGCAACGGTATGACCGAGGTGTGTTTCTGTGGAGGGGGGCACCGCACACGGCTAAAACAATTCAACTTGTGTGTCTTTGGGTGCCCCCCTGCCCCCGTATATCAAGGAGCAAGAGCGGAGGCCGGCCGGCCCTCTATGGTGCGGCTAGAGAGGCAATCCTACTAGGAATAGGATTGCAATCCTATTCCTAGTAGGAGTCCACCAAGAAGGAGAGGGGGAAGGAAGGAGAGGAAGAGGGAGAGGGAAAGAGGGGCCTCGCCCCCCTCCCCTAGTCCTATTCGGACTGCCCCTAGGGAGGGGGCGCGCCACCTCCTGCCTGCTGCCCTCTCTCTCCCCTATGGCCCACCAGGGCCCATCATTCCCCCGGGGGGTTCCGGTAACCCCCCCC
>LR738716.1:160843758-160865207 GCA_902687465.1 Secale cereale | reverse complement strand
CCCCCCCCCCCCCCCGGCACTCCGGTAAATTCCGAAACTTTCCAGAACACTTCCGGTGTCCGAATATAGTCGTCCAATATATCAATCTTTACGTCTCGGACAGTCTGAGACTCCTCTTCATGTCTGTGATCTCATCCGGGACTCCGAACTACCTTCGGTACATCAAAACTCATAAACTCATAATACCGATCTTCATCAAACGTTAAGCGTGCGGACCCTACGGGTTCGAGAACTATGTAGACATGACCGAGACTCATCTTCGGTCAATAACCAATAGCGGAACATGGATGCTCATATTGGCTCCAACATATTCTACGAAGATCTTTATCGGTCAAACCGCATAACAACATACGTTTTTCCTTTTGTCATCGGTATGTTACTTGCCCGAGATTCGATCGTCGGTATCTCTATACCTAGTTCAATCTAGTTATCGGCAAGTCTCTTTACTCGTTCCGTAATACATCATCTCGTGACTAACTCATTAGTCTTTTGCTTGCAAGGCTTATTATGATGGGTGTTACCGAGAGGTCCCAGAGATACCTCTCTGACACTTGGAGTGACAAATCCTAGTCTTGATCTATGCCAAAACCACGAATACTTTCGGAGACACCTGTAGAGCATCTTTATGATCACCCAGTTATGTTGTGACGTTTGATAGCACACAAGGTGTTCCTACGGTATTCGGGAGTTGCATAATCTCATAGTCATAGGAACATGTATAAGTCATGAAGAAAGCAATAGCAGTAAAACTAAACGATCATAGTGCTATGCTAACGGATGGGTCTAGTCCATCACATCATTCTCCTAATGATCAGATCCCGTTGATCAAATGACAACTCATGTCTATGGCTAGGAAACATAGCCATCTTTGATCAATGAGCTAGTCTAGTAGAGGCATACTAGGGACATACTATTTTGTCTATGTATTCACACATGTATCAAGTTTCCGGTTAATACAATTATAGCAAGAATAAAAGACATTTATCATGATATAAGGAAATACAAATAACATCTTTATTATTGCCTCTAGGGCATATTTCCTTCAGTTTCCCACTTGAACTAGAGTCAATAATCTAGATTACAAAGTGATGATCCTCACACCCATGGAGTCCTGGTGCTGATCTTGTTTTGCCCGTGGAAGAGGCTTAGTCAACGGGTCTGTAATGCCCAGGATGGAGTTATACCTCCTACGTGTCGAGGCACGACTTAAAGGCATAAATCCATCCTAGAATGATCTCAAGTTCGGTAATCTTTGCACATCTCATGTAAAAGAGGGGATTGTAAACAGAAAATAGTTGGCTTACACTCGCCACGTCACAGAATTACAATTCAAGTCTCAATCATCATACATTAAGAACATCACAACCCTCTAAGGGCAAAATCCAAATGCAAGATACCAAACTCAGATAAATAAACCACAGGCGGATCGAATCCTAGTAAGAGTCTCCACTACTGATCATCCGGGTATCGCACATAGTATCGACTACGCTCCTCGTCGTACTCCCAATCCAGCTCGGTGCCATCACCTGGATAGCTCACAGCTGGACCTGCATCTGGTGTGTAAACTAACTGTGAGCCACAGAGGACTCAGCAATCCCGTTTTCGGGTAACAAGACTATCTAAGCCTTTGGGAGAGGATAAGGCTGAAGAAAAGAATAAGTGTCTTCAGCAGCAACTAGCAACTAGCTTACGTGAGTGAGAGCGAGAAGAGAAAGCCTCGGCGAGAAGTGATCACGAAGTGATCCTAACTACAAGCTCCACAAACATAACCCCTCCGTGTTCAACTCCCGAATCCCTATTCGGAAATTGACGATCACGGAACACACGCTGGTAGTGTATTAGAAACATTGTGTCGAGTTTTCTACAACCGGATATTAACAAGCTCCCAGTTGCCACATAACCGCGGGCACGGCTTTCGAAAGTTCAAACCCTGCAGGGGTGTTCCAACTTGACCCATTACAAGCCCACGATCCGCGGAGTCGCAACTCCAAAGTGGGAAGACCCGAGTATCCTCGGAATCCCGTGCTCAAGATATACCGAACTAAGGTAAGGCTAATCCAGCAAATCCTCCCGGCGTGTCGACACCCTGATAGTAGCCGCGCGTATCTAAGTCTCAGGACACGACCGGATGGGACAAGCTACGGGTTTTTACCAGACCTTGAGTTTCCTCGAGGTGGCCCCGCAGGTTGCCCGTTTCGTACCAACACTCATGTGGAGCACTGGCCCGGGGTTGTTGATTAAGAAAAAGGGTCTATAACTCCCTATGCAAGTTTAGTTTGTTATTAGGCAAATAGTACCAATGTTGGGACTTGCTGGAAAAGACTTAGCACTTAGCGGTTTATCGAGGGGGTCCCATACACCCCAACCGTGTTAGGAACGCATAATCAAGGAACATAACACCGGTTTATACGGTTCCTAACGGCATGAGTGGAACAAATCACCAAGCAAAAGGCTTAGCCTTCCACCCTTGCCAATATATAGATGATTTCATTTTAAGCATTTATATAGTGTGATAAAACCCAACCAAACTTCAACATGAAGCAAGCATCTTCGATCTTCACCTGCAACTAGCAACGCTATAAGAAGGGTTGAGCGAAGCGTACTTAGCCAAGCAACGGTTTGCATAGGTAGGTTGGTTAAACATGGCAATTGGTTACAAGTAGGAGGCTGACAAGAAGATCATGGGCATCGAGGCAAAACTATAGATCGAGACTACTAGCAATAGGCAAAGATAGTAATGTTATCGGGGTTCGGTCATCTTGCCTGAAGAGAAGTCGTTCGGATCGTAAGAAGGGTCCTCGTGCTCAACCTCGTTGGAAACCTCGTGCTCGTACTCGAACTCAGACTCTGCTTCCGGCTCTAAACAAAACAATCACACCAAGCACCAATCAACAAGATGCAATGCGCACTCGAAAAAGATGAATGCATGATGGATGCACTAAGGATGCACACGGAGCACGGAAAATATCACTCAAGCAAATCACCTCAAAACATGATAACAATCTTATATTATTATTCTACACGGAAAATCAATCAAGTTTGATATAAGATTCGCTGAAATCGGAGTGACGGGCTAAAAGTTATGCCCGAAACAAGAAATGAGCGAAAGCTGAAATTTACAGCAACATAGCAACTTCGGAGCTCAGAAAATTAAGCTACAGCACTCAAATGTCATGGCAAAGGACATGAACACAAACTAGACATATACTACAGCAACTAAGTCCAAAGGTGCACCCCCAACGGAGCCACGAATCAAAAGCAATGATCTTGGACATATTGAACTTGACAATAAAATTCTGGCAGCAGAATTTTATTGAAACTTTGGAGCAAAAGATAAACATGCTACAGCCACTTAAATAGACATGTGAGAACATGGATTGAAAGACAACAATATATACTACAAGGAACAATCAAGATCCACTCCAAAACTATCATGCTTTGTCCTAGAACATCACACGAACATGGCATCGGAATGTTACAGATTTCAGACTTAGTGAAAAACCACTAAGTCCTAAAACAGCAATATCAGCATAGCATCTAAAAGAGCAAGTTTAAGTCACCTCGAAACTAAACATGACAAGAGGTAAGCACCTCATCAAAGTACACATGATGGTGATCCCGAAACACACAAGCATGCTTCATGTAGGTAAACACAACGATTGCAACGAGTTCAACAAGATGGCATTTCATAACAAGTGAAACAACATCACAGCCACATGGCACTTTGCAACGATGATAACAAGGCAAGAATAAATCTAACATGCTACCTAGCACATACAACACGTAGAGCATGGCAAGACGAACACGTGGACATGTCATTTGCATCATTCGGACAAACGAGCTAAAAGATATCACATGGCAAAGATGGCATAAAAACATCACATAGCAGCAGTTTATATCATGATGCACTCTTGCAACAGCAAAACAAGCACCTAGATGATCTCTAACATGCATGACAACAACAGATGAAACGTAGAGCACGATCCCACGAACGTCTGGACATGCTATATGCGCGAATCGGAGCAACAGACAAAAAGTTAAGGCAGTTCAAACATTGCATCACAAAACAAAAAATAACAGGGACTTAGAGATGTAGAGGTCAACCTCAGATCCAGATCTGGGGAAAAAAACAACAACGGGCCCCGGCGGCTGGGCTGGCTCGGAGCTGCGGGACGGGCCGGCGGGGAAGTGGCGGCCCGCGGAGGCGGCGGCCTGGCTGGCGGTGCTGGCGATCTGGCCTTGGCGGCTGGGAGGCCCAGGCCGCTGGGCCGGGTGATGGGCGATCGGGGCGAGGCGCGGCCTGGCGCCTGGAGGAGCGGGCGAGGGGCGGAGGAAGGCCTCGACCGGCTGGGCCGCGCCGATCTGGCTCGCGAGCGGGAGAGCTGGAGGGCGCCGCGGGAAGCTGGGCCTTCGGGCCCGGTGCGGGAGGCGACGATGTGGGGACCTGGGCCGGCGCGCGGGGAAGTGGGGACGGGCCCGCGGGGTGATCGGGGAACTGGTCCACGCGCGGGAGGGCGAAGCGGTGGCTGAGGCGATCGAGCCCAGCCGAGGGGCTGCCGACTGGCCCGATCGGAACGACGAGGGCGCCTGGCGCGTTGACTCCTGGCGCCGATCGGTCCTCCCAGGCGGATCGAGCGGAGGGCGCCGGCTGGGATCCTTCGTGGGAACGGCGGCTGGTTCCTAGGAGGGGACTTGCCAAGTGGAAGAGGGGGTTGGTGGATTTGAATTTTTAGGGAAGGGAGGAGGAAGGAGATAGAGATGCCAAAATTAGACTAGGGTCTAATATATAGCAGTTTTTAGGGTTAGGGGGGAATTTAGGGGTGTTTAGGAGCCCTCTGATCGCGATCCGACGGATCCGATCGCGGGGTAGTCTAGAAGGGCCTAGGAGAAGATAAAAGACTACAGTAGGGGTGTTCTGGGACACAAAGTGAAGGCACTTTGGACCCACACGAATAACTGATGGGATAGCCAACGGAGTCCAAACGAGACGGGATTTGAGAGGCGGGTTACACACAACAAAACAACAACACACAAAACAACCTCGCGGCACACCGGTAACGTTACACGCCCGAACAACAAAGTAGGCCTACGGGACATCACGGACACGTGAGGGAGCTCCGGAACGCAAAACAGAAAACGGGAAGGAACGCGTGGAACCGGATGTAACCGACAACACGAATGCAATGCAATGCACATGTCTACATGATATGAATGAAAGCCACACACTCACACAACAAAACGACGAAAACCCGAAAGACAAAGAACCTGGAATGGAAATAGATGAAGCCGGAGATATATTATATACCCAAAAGGGAAAGTATTACATCCGGGGCATTACAAACTCTCCTCTACTACAAAAAGATCTCGTCCCGAGATCTAGGACTGGAAAAAGGAAGGGTACTCGGAACGAAGATGATCTTCTCATTCCTAGGTAGCTTCTCGGTCGGTGTGATGTGACCACTTGACTTTCAGAAATTTGATGGATTTGTTGCGGGTCTTGCGTTCGGTTTCTTCGAGAATGGCAACTGGGTGCTCTCGGTAGGACAGGTCTTGTTGAAGATTAATCTCTTCAAACGGAATCATGCGCTCAGGTGCCTTGAAGCATTTGCAAAGTTGAGACACATGGAAGACATCATGAACATTGGCGAAGTTTGAAGGGAGCTCAAGTTGATAGGCTAGATCGCCTCTTTTGCCAAGAATCTTGAAAGGCCCGACGTATCTAGGAGCAAGTTTTCCTTTGATACCGAATCTTTGGGTGCCTTTCATCGGAGAAACTCGGAGATAGACATGATCATCGATGTTGAATGCCAAATCACGATGCTTGCCGTCATAGTAGCTCTTCTGACGCAACTGAGCGGCCTTGAGATTCTCACGTATGACTTTGCACATTTCTTCGGCTTCTGAGATCAGGTCATTGCCAAGAAGTTGGCGTTCGCCTGTTTCAGACCAGTTGAGAGGGGTACGGCACTTTCTGCCATAGAGAATTTCAAACGGTGCTTTGCCTGCACTTGCTTGAAAGCTGTTGTTGTAAGAGAACTCGGCAAATGGAAGGCAGTCTTCCCATTTCATGCCGAAGGAGATGACACATGCTCTGAGCATGTCTTCTAAGATCTGATTCACACGCTCGACTTGACCACTAGTCTGAGGGTGAAATGCAGTGCTGAACCTGATCTTAGTGCCCATGGTGGACTGAAAGGAGTCCCAGAACCTTGATGTGAACAAGCTTCCACGGTCTGAGGATATAACTTGAGGAATGCCATGTAGGGACACAATTCTGGAAGTGTACAGCTCTGCAAGTTGAGCTGCATTGATTGATTCTTTGACTGGAAGAAAGTGAGCGACTTTGGTAAGCTTGTCAATCACCACAAAGATAGCATCATTTCCTCGCTTGGATTTAGGAAAGCTAGTGACGAAGTCCATTTCAATGTGGTCGAACTTCCACTCGGGAATAGGAAGAGGTTGGAGAAGACCGGCTGGACGTTGATGTTCTGCTTTCACTCTTCTGCACACATCACATTCGTTCACGAATTGGGCAATCTCCCTTTTCATGCGTGTCCACCGGTAAGACTGCTTGAGGTCTTGATACATCTTGGAACTGCCAGGATGAATGGAAAGGAGAGAATCATGAGCTTCTTCCATTATGAGCTTCCTGAGATCACCTTTGGGAACAACGAGTCTGTCCTCGAAGAACAAGGTATCTCTCTCATCAACACGGAAGCACTTGTATTTTGGAGTGCCCTTTGCAATCCCATGTTTCACTTTCTTCACCATGGTATCACTGAGTTGGGCCTCACGGACTTGATCTTCCAAGGTAGGAGCAATTTGGAGATTTCCAAGAAAACCCTGCGGAACAACTTGAAGGTTGAGTTTCCTGAATGCTTCACAAAGCTCCGGCTGGTACGGCTTGATAAGAAGGTTGTTGCAATATGCCTTTCTGCTCAAAGCATCTGCAATCACATTCGCCTTGCCAGGAGTGTATTCAATGCTGGGATTATACTCTTGGATCATTTCAACCCAACGAGTCTGGCGGAGGTTCAGATGCTGCTGTGTGAAGATGTACTTCAAGCTCTTGTGATCAGTGAAGATGTCGACCTTTCTGCCCAACAACAGATGTCTCCACGTAATCAAAGCATGTACCACAGCTGCTAGCTCGAGATCATGTGTGGGATAGTTCTTCTCACTTGGCTTTAGCTGACGAGAAGTGTATGCCACAATTCTCTTATCTTGCATAAGCACACCACCAAGACCTTGAAGAGAAGCATCACAAAATACTTCATAGGGCTTGGATTCATCTGGAGGAGTCAGAACTGGAGCAGAGACAAGCTTATCTTTGAGAGTTTTGAATGCCACTTCACACTCTGGAGACCAAAAGTATTTGACATTCTTCTGAAGCAAGTTGGAGAGAGGCTTGGCAATCTTGGAGAAGTTCTCAACGAACCTTCTGCAATAGCTGGCAAGACCCAAAAAACTGCGGAGCTGCTTGACGTTCTGTGGAGCTTCCCAGTTGACAATTGCTTCAACTTTCTCGGGATTAACCGCAATACCGTCAGCTGAGATGATGTGGCCCAGGTACAAAACCTTATCGAGCCAAAACTCGCACTTGGAGAACTTGGCATAGAATTTATGCTATCGGAGTCGATCAAGAACCAGACGTAAGTGCTTTTCATGATCTTCTTCATTCTTGGAAAACACCAGAATATCATCCAGATACACAAGCACAAACTCGCCAGTATAGGGGTTGAAGATGTAATGCATCATCCTCGAAAAGGTAGGAGGAGCATTGGCGAGACCGAAGGACATGACGGTATACTCGTATGAACCGTAGCTCGTTCTGAAGGCATTCTTGGGAATGTCTTCCTCGCGAATGCGAATTTGATGATAGCCCATTCGGAGGTCAAGCTTAGAGAACACTTTAGCTCCTTTGAGCTGCTCAAAGAGTTCGTTGATGTTGGGGAGCGGATACTTGTTCTTAATCGTCTTCTTGTTCAATGGCCGGTAGTCAACACAGAGACGCTCCGTGCCATCTTTCTTCTTGACAAATAAGACACCACAGCCCCACGGAGATGTACTAGGCCTGATGAGACCCATACTCTCCTGCTTATCAAGCTGCTTCTTCAATTCCTTCAATTCGTCCGGAGAGAGCTTGTACGGACGCCGGCATGCAGGCTCAGTACCCGGCTCGAGTTCAATGACAAACTCCACCTGACGGTGTGGAGGCATTCCTGGAAGTTCTTCAGGAAAGACGTCTTGATATTCGTTCACCACCGGAATTTGAGATATGGCATTAATTTCGCCCTTATCATTGAGAGAGAAAAGCCGGATAGTGTTATCCCTGGAGGCGAAGATAATCACATCTTCATCAGAATGAGTCATCTTGACTTCCTTCTGTGCACAATCAATGTGAGCATCATGCTGAGAAAGCCAATCCATTCCGAGGATGAGGTCGATGTCAGAATTGCCGAGAATCACCGGAGAAGCCAAAAATCGATAATCACCCATGCGAATAGAAACATTCGGAGCCACCATACTAGAACTCAATCTCTTGCCAGGTGATATGACACTCAAAGGTCTTGGCAAAGCTTCAGAGTGAACATTATTCTTGGATGCAAATGGATATGACATGAAAGAGCAAGAAGCACCCGAATCAAACAAAACTTTAGCAGGGATAGAGTTCACTGGAAGGTTACCCAAAATGACATCGGAAGAATTCTCCGCTTGTGCTGCATTCATCAGATTGACCCTTGCTGCCTTTGGATCATGCCTGACAATAGCTGAACTCACAGGTGGAGGAGGAGGAAGACGCTTCGGATTCGGACAACGGTTGGCATAATGACCCTTCTGAGTGCATTTGTTGCAAGTCACTTCTGAGAGAGGACGGAAATGAGAGCCACTTGACTTGGAGCCTTGAGACTGAAACTGCTTCTTCGACTGGTTGCTCGGGTTGGGTGGGTGGGAGAAGCCACGACCACTAGAGTTCTTGTAGTTGGAGTTGTTGTATGGAGCTCGAATCACTGGAGGAGGAGGAAGCCTGAATTTCTGATGCTTCGAGACCATTTGAGACGATGAGGAAGAGTGAACAGCATCTCGAATTCTCTTCTTAGAAGCCTCCATCTTAAGCTGAGCTGCTTCTTGTTTCAAAGCCATGTTGTAGAACTTGTCGAATTCATCCGGCTCGAACAAAGTGAGAGCAAGCTGAAGTTCATCTTTGAGACCTCCACGGAACTGGTAGATTTTACTCTTGGCATCAGGAATGTCTTGCTTAGCATAGCGAGCGAGGTTTTGGAACTTGACATTATACTGAAAGACTGTCATGGAGCCCTGCTTCAGGTTGCGGAATTGCTCACGCATACCCTCGATGACACTTGTTGGAATGTGGTGCGAGCGAAAGTCCTTGCAGAAATTCTCCCAAGAGATCACTTGACCTGGCCTGGAGTCTTTGTACTGTTGCCACCAGTCAGCTGCTTGATCTTTCAGTTGGAAGGCTGCAAACTTCACATAATCATCTTCCTTCACGTTACTGCACTCAAAATGCTTCTTGATATCGGTTAGCCAATCTTCAGCATCAAGAGGGTCGACACAGTAACTGAAAGCTTTAGGATTGTTGGCCAAGAACTGGTTGAGAGTAGCATGGTGCTGTTGGTTGAAGAAGTTGCCTTGGTTCCCTGGAACACCCTGATTAGCTTGAATAGCTTGCATCTGCTGCATCATCTGCATCATCAACTGGGTGTTCTGAGCTGTAGTCTGCATAATTGCTCTCCCAGCCTCAGGCGGAGGAGGAGGGGAAGGAGGATGCTCTGGGACCTCTTCCACCTCTGGGTTAGCGTTGGGAACCCTTTTCGGAGCAATCCTGTAAGAGATGACCACGAATCAGCAATTGATTGACAAAAGGTATAAGCTGAATCAATGGAATGAATTGCAACAAATCTTCACAATAATCATTCGAACAATAGAACGAATGAAATCATCGGAGCAAGAGGAACGAATGATATTCTCAGTTAAATGATAACATCAATCTTCACGAGAAGCCACATAGGGGACAAAATGAAAATAAGAAAAAGCAACAAGGTACGGATGGGAACAAACACAAGAGAGGAGTTTCGTTCTAGCATCTTTGTGCTGAAAGCATATGAACGCGTTACGAAAAGGTTTTGCAATCCCCGGATCAGCATAGCCAAGGACCCTTTAAGATGCAACTCCTGATAGTAACATCGGTCATATAACCCCTTCACTCAATGTAGAACCCCGAACTCACTAACCTGCATTCGTTGGAAGAATGCCTACGATCTACTGGATAAAACCCACCTATAGATTTCCGAAAGATTCCAGTTATGCAATCAGGTGTTGGGGATACACGGGAAGCACCGCGCAATCAACTCTAAACCTACATCCAGGTGTATCCATCCTTCAACACATAACCAGTCTTTCTCGGAAACTGTGTACCTCGGACCTTCGAAAAGCATCCACTATAACAAGCTATGGCAATACTCCCGAACTACCTCCCTAGTACTGGGTGATGTCGGGGTTATCTTGCCACTGGCCGTATAGGAGAGATTTTCGATGTCGGCCGTCTTAAGTATTTAGTACTGCCGCGATATGCTTGTGACAACAATACCCCGAAGCTCAACTCCTCGGTAACAGGAGGCATCGAGAACAATATCCTTGTCACAAGAACATCGAAACAATCCCAGAATACTCGCGGGATTCCTAAAAAAAATTGTGCAATTTTTGAAGATAGGAGAGACAAGAGTAGTCGTCAGGAGTCCTCACCAGAGAGAAAGGGGATGAGAAGCAAAGAAATCCTACTCTCCGATATAATATAGGAATCAAAAAGTTTTCAGTGTGTGCCTAGACTCGACCGTCAATGATTCGATCAAACAGTGGGGGCTCCTAGGTCGGAGAAGGCTCTGAATACCAACTTGTAATGCCCAGGATGGAGTTATACCTCCTACGTGTCGAGGCACGACTTAAAGGCATAAATCCATCCTAGAATGATCTCAAGTTCGGTAATATTTGCACATCTCATGTAAAAGAGGGGATTGTAAACAGAAAATAGTTGACTTACACTCGCCACGTCACAGAATTACAATTCAAGTCTCAATCATCATACATTAAGAACATCACAACCCTCTAAGGGAAAAATCCAAATGCAAGATACCAAACTCAGATAAATAAACCACAGGCGGATCGAATCCTAGTAAGAGTCTCCACTACTGATCATCCGGGTATCGCACATAGTATCGACTACGCTCCTCGTCGTACTCCCAATCCAGCTCGGTGCCATCACCTGGATAGCTCACAGCTGGACCTGCATCTGGTGTGTGAAGTAACTGTGAGCCACAGAGGACTCAGCAATCCCGTTTCCGGGTAACAAGACTATCTAAGCCTTTGGGAGAGGATAAGGCTGAAGAAAAGAATAAGTGTCTGCAGCAGCAACTAGCAACTAGCTTACGTGAGTGAGAGCGAGAAGAGAAAGCCTCGGCGAGAAGTGATCACGAAGTGATCCTAACTACAAGCTCCACAAACATAACCCCTCCGTGTTCAACTCCCGAATCCCTATTCGGAAATTGACGATCACGGAACACACGCTGGTAGTGTATTAGAAACATTGTGTCGAGTTTTCTACAACCGGATATTAACAAGCTCCCATCTGCCACATAACCGCGGGCACGGCTTTCGAAAGTTCAAACCCTGCAGGGGTGTTCCAACTTGACCCATTACAAGCCCACGATCCGCGGAGTCGCAACTCCAAAGTGGGAAGACCCGAGTATCCTCGGAATCCCGTGCTCAAGATATACCGAACTAAGGTAAGGCTAATCCAGCAAATCCTCCCGGCGTGTCGACACCATGATAGTAGCCGCGCGTATCTAAGTCTCAGGACACGAGCGGATGGGACAAGCTATGGGTTTTTACCAGACCTTGAGTTTCCTCGAGGTGGCCCCGCAGGTTGCCCGTTTCGGACCAACACTCATGTGGAGCACTGGCCCGGGGTTGTTGATTAAGAAAAAGGGTTTATAACTCCCTATGCAAGTTTAGTTTGTTATTAGGTAAATAGTACCAATGTTGGGACTTGCTGGAAAAGACTTAGCACTTAACGGTTTATCGAGGGGGTCCCATACACCCCAACCGTGTTAGGAACGCATAATCAAGGAACATAACACCGGTTTATACGGTTCCTAACGGCATGAGTGGAACAAATCACCAAGCAAAAGGCTTAGCCTTCCACCCTTGCCAATATATAGATGATTTCATTTTAAGCATTTATATAGTGTGATAAAACCCAACCAAACTTCAACATGAAGCAAGCATCTTCGATCTTCACCTGCAACTAGCAACGCTATAAGAAGGGCTGAGCGAAGCGTACTTAGCCAAGCAACGGTTTACATAGGTAGGTTGGTTAAACATGGCAATTGGTTACAAGTAGGAGGCTGACAAGAAGATCATGGGCATCGAGGCAAAACTATAGATCGAGACTACTAGCAATAGGCAAAGATAGTAATGTTATCGGGGTTCGGTCATCTTGCCTGAAGAGAAGTCGTTCGGATCGTAAGAAGGGTCCTCGTGCTCAACCTCGTTGGAAACCTCGTGCTCGTACTCGAACTCGGACTCTGCTTCCGGCTCTAAACAAAACAATCACACCAAGTACCAATCAACAAGATGCAATGCGCACTCGAAAAAGATGAATGCATGATGGATGCACTAAGGATGCACACGGAGCACGGAAAATATCACTCAAGCAAATCACCTCAAAACATGATAACAATCTGATATTATTAATCTACACAGAAAATCAATCAAGTTTGATATAAGATTCGCTGAAATCGGAGTTACGGGCTAAAAGTTATGCCCGAAACAAGAAGTGAGCGAAAGCTGAAATTTACAGCAACATAGCAACTTCGGAGCTCAAAATAATTAAGCTACAGCACTCAAATGTCATGGCAAAGGACATGAACACAAACTAGACATATACTACAGCAACTAAGTCCAAAGGTGCACCCCCAACGGAGCCACGAATCAAAAGCAATGATCTTGGACATATTGAACTTGACAATAAAATTCTGGTTTATTGAAACTTTGGAGCAAAAGATAAACATGCTACAGCCACTTAAATAGACATGTGAGAACATGGATGGAAAGGCAACAATATATACTACAAGGAACAATCAAGATCCACTCCAAAACTATCATGCTTTGTCCTAGAACATCACACGAACATGGCATCGGAACGTTACAGATTTCAGACTTAGTGAAAAACCACTGAGTCCTAAAACAGCAATATCATCATAGCATCTAAAAGAGCAAGTTTAAGTCACCTCGAAACTAAACATGACAAGAGGTAAGCACCTCATCAAAGTACACATGATGGTGATCCCGAAACACACAAGCATGCTTCATGTAGGTAAACACAACGATTGCAACGAGTTCAACAAGATGGCATTTCATAACAAGTGAAACAACATCACAGCCACATGGCACTTTGCAACGATGATAACAAGGCAAGAATAAATCTAACATGCTACCTAGCACATACAACACGTAGAGCATGGCAAGACGAACACGTGGACATGTCATTTGCATCATTCGGACAAACGAGCTAAAAGATATCACATGGCAAAGATGGCATAAAAACGTCACATAGCAGCAGTTTATATCACGATGCACTCTTGCAACAGCAAAACAAGCACCTAGATGATCTCTAACATGCATGACAACAACAGATGAAACGTAGAGCACGATCCCACGAACATCTGGACATGCTATATGCGCGAATCGGAGCAACAGACAAAAAGTTAAGGCAGTTCAAACATTGCATCACAGAACAAAAAATAACAGGGACTTAGAGATGTAGAGGTCAACCTCAGATCCAGATCTGGGAGAAAAAACAACAACGGGCCCCGGCAGCTGGGCTGGCTCGGAGCTGCGGGACGGGCCGGCGGGGAAGTGGCGGCCCGCGGAGGCGGTGGCCTGGCTGGCGGTGCTGGCGATCTGGCCTTGGCGGCTGGGAGGCCCAGGCCGCTGGGCCGGGCGACGGGCGATCGGGGCGAGGCGCGGCCTGACGCCTGGAGGCGCGGGTGAGGGGCAGAGGAAGGCCTCGACCGGCTGGACCGCGCCGATCTGGCTCGCGAGCGGGAGAGCTGGAGGGCGCCGCGGGAAGCTGGGCCTTCGGGCCCGGTGCGGGAGGCGGCGATGTGGGGACCTGGGCCGGCGCGCGGGGAAGTGGGGACCGGCCCGCGGGGTGATCGGGGAACTGGTCCACGTGCGGGAGGGCGAAGCGGTGGCTGAGGCGATCGAGCCCAGCCGAGGGGCTGCCGACTGGCCCGATCGGAACGACGAGGGCGCCTGGCGCGTTGACTCCTGGCGCCGATCGGTCCTCCCAGGCGGATCGAGCGGAGGGCGCCGGCTGGGATCCTTCGTGGGAACGGCGGCTGGTTCCTAGGAGGGGACTTGCCAAGTGGAAGAGGGGGTTGGTGGATCTGAATTTTTAGGGAAGGGAGGAGGAAGGAGATAGAGATGCCAAAATTAGACTAGGGTCTAATATATAGCAGTTTTTAGGGTTAGGGGGGAATTTAGGGGTGTTTAGGAGCCCTCCGGTCGCGGTCCGACGGATCCGATCACGGGGTAGTCTAGAAGGGCCTAGGAGAAGATAAAAGACTGAAGTAGGGGTGTTCTGGGACACAAAGTGAAGGCACTTTGGACCCACACGAATAACTGATGGGATAGCCAACGGAGTCCAAACGAGACGAGATTTGAGAGGCGGGTTACACACAACAAAACAACAACACACAAAACAACCTCGCGGCACACCGGTAACGTTACACGCCCGAACAACAAAGTAGGCCTACGGGACGTCACGGACACGTGAGGGAGCTCCGGAACGCGAAACGGACAACGGAAAGGAACGCGTGGAACCGGATGCAACCGACAACACAAATGCAATGCAATGCACATGTCTACATGATATGAATGAAAGCCACACACTCACACAACAAAACGACGAAAACCCGAAAGACAAAGAACCCGGAATGGAAATAGATGAAGCCAGAGATATATTATATACCCAAAAGGGAAAGTATTACATCCGGGGCATTACAGGGTCTGCAACATTCTGATCCGTATGTATCTTGCAAAACTCTATGTCTCCCTCCTTGACTAGATCGCGGATGGAATTGAAGCGTCTTTTGATGTGCTTTGTTCTCTTGTGAAACCTGGATTCCTTCGCCAAGGTTATTGCTCCAGTGTTGTCACAAAAGATTTTCATTGGACCCGATGCACTAGGTATTGCACCTAGAGCGGATATGGACTCCTTCATTTGCTGCTTCCGAAGTAGCTATGTATTCCGCTTCACACGTAGATCCCGCCACGAAGCTCTGCTTGGAACTGCACCAACTGACAGCTCCACCGTTCAATAAAAACACATATCCGGTTTGTGACTTAGAGTCATCCGGATCAGTGTCAAAGCTAGAATCGACGTAACCATTTACGACGAGCTCTTTGTCACCTTCATATACGAGAAACATATCCTTTGTCCTTTTCAGGTATTTCAGGATGTTCTTGACCACTGTCCAGTGATCCACTCCTGGATTACTTTGGTACCTCCCTGCTAAACTTATAGCAAGGAACACATCAGGTCTGGTACACAGCATTGCATAGATGATAGATCCTATGGCTGAGGCATAGGGAATGACTTTCATTTTCTCTCTATCTTCTGCAGTGGTCGGGCATTGAGTCTTACTCAACTTCATACCTTGTAACACAGGCAAGAACCCTTTCTTTGACTGATCCATTTTGAACTTCTTCAAAACTTTATCAAGGTATGTGCTTTGTGAAAGTCCAATTAAGCGTCTTGATCTATCTCTATAGATCTTGATGCCTAATATATAAGCAGCTTCACCGAGGTCTTTCATTGAAAAACTCTTATTCAAGTATCCTTTTATGCTATCCAGAAATTCTATATCATTTCCAATCAACAATATGTCATCCACATATAATATTAGAAATGCTACAGAGCTCCCACTCACTTTCTTGAAAATATAGGCTTCTCCAAAAGTCTGTATAAAACCATATGCTTTGATTACCTCATCAAAGCGTATATTCCAACTCCGAGATGCTTGCACCAGTCCATAGATGGATCGCTAGACCTTGCATACTTTGTTAGCACCTTTTGGATTGACAAAACCTTTTGGTTGCATCAGATACAACTCTTCTTTGAGATATCCATTTAGGAATGCAGTTTTGACATCCATTTGCCAGATTTCATAATCATAAAATGCGGCAATTGCTAACATGATTCGGACAGACTTAAGCATCTCTACAGGTGAGAAAGTCTCATCGTAGTCAACTCCTTGAACTTGTCGAAACCCTTTCGCAACAAGTCGTGCTTTGTAAACAGTAAGATTACCGTCTGCGTCGGTCTTCCTCTTGAAGATCCATTTATTTTCGATGGCTTGCCGATCATCGGGCAAGTCAACCAAAGTCCACACTTTGTTCTCATACATGGATGCCATCTCAGATTTCATGGCCTCAAGCCATTTTGCGGAATCTAGGTTCATCATCGCTTCCTCATAGTTCGTAGGTTCATCATGGTCTAGTAACATGACTTCCAGAACTGGGTTGCCGTACCACTCTGGTGCGGAACGTACTCTGGTTGATCTACGACGTTCAGCAGAAACTTGATCTGAAGTTTCATGATCATCATCATTAGCTTCCTCACTGATCGGTGTAGGAATCACTGGAACAATTTTCTGTGATGTACTACTTTCCAATTCATGAGAAGGTACAATTACCTCATCAAGTTCTACTTTCCTCCCACTCACTTCTTTCGAGAGAAACTCCTTCTCTAGAAAGGATCCATTCTTAGCAACGAATGTCTTGCCTTCGGATCTGTGATAGAAGGTGTACCCAACAGTCTCTTTTGGGTATTCTATGAAGACACATTTCTCCGATTTTGGTTCGAGCTTATCAGGTTGAAGCTTTTTCACATAAGCATCGCAGCCCCAAACTTTAGGAAACGACAACTTTGGTTTCTTACCAAACCATAGTTCATAAGGTGTCGTCTCAATGGATTTAGATGGTGCCCTATTTAACGTGAATGCAGTTGTCTCTAAAGCATAACCCCAAAATGATAGTGGTAAATCGGTAAGAGACATCATAGACCGCACCATATCCAATAAAGTACGGTTACGATGTTCGGACACACCATTACGCTGTGGTGTTCCGGGTGGCGTGAGTTGTGAAACTATTCCACATTGTTTCAAATGAAGACCAAACTCGTAACTCAAATATTCTCCTCCACGATCAGATCGTAGAAACTTTATTTTCTTGTTATGATGATTCTATACTTCACTCTGAAATTCTTTGAACTTTTCAAATGTTTCAGACTTGTGCTTCATTAAGTAGATATACCCATATATGCTCAAATCATCAGTGAAGGTCAGAAAATAACGATACTTGCCGCGAGCTTCAACACTCATTGGTACACATACATCAGTATGTATGATTTCCAACAAATATGTTGCTCGCTCCATAGTTCCGGAGAACGGAGTTTTAGTCATCTTGCCCATGAGGCATGGTTCGCAAGCACCAAGTGATTCATAATCAAGTGATTCCAAAAGTCCATCACTATGGAGTTTCTTCATGCGCTTTACACCAATATGACCTAAACGGCAGTGCCACAAATAAGTTGCACTATCATTATTAACCTTGCATCTTTTGGTTTCAATATTATGAATATGTGTATCACTACAATCAAGATCCAATAAGAATAGACCACTCCTCAAGGGTGCATGACCATAAAAGATATTATTCATAAAAATAGAACAACCATTATTCTCTGATTTAAATGAATAACCGTCTCGCAACAAACATGATCCAGATATAATGTTCATGCTCAACGCTGGCACCAAATAACAATTATTTAGGCCTAAAACTAATCCCGAAGGTAGATGTAGAGGTAGCGTGCCGACGGCGATCACATCGACTTTGGAACCATTTCCCACGCGCATCGTCACCTCGTACTTATCTAATCTTCGTTTAATCTGTAGTCCCTGTTTCGAGTTATAAATATTAGCAACCGAACCGGTATCAAATACCCAGGTACTACTACGAGCATTAGTAAGGTACACATCAATAACATGTATATCACATATACCTTTGTTCACCTTGCCATCCTTTTTATCCGCCAAATACTTGGGGCAGTTCCGCTTCCAGTGTCCAGTCCCTTTGCAGTAGAAGCACTCAGTTTCAGGCTTGGCTCAAGACTTGGGTTTCTTCGCGGGACTAGCAACTGTCTTGCTATTCTTCTTGAAGTTCCCCTTCTTTCCCTTGCCCTTTTTCTTGAAATTAGTGGTCTTGTTACCATCAACACTTGATGCTCCTTTTTGATTTCTACCTCCGCAGCCTTGAGCATAGCGAAGAGCTCGGGAATTGTCTTCTGCATCCCTTGCATATTATAGTTCATCACAAAGCCTTTATAGCTTGGTGGCAGTGATTGAAGAACTCTATCAATAACACTATCCACGTCAACTTTGCAACCAAGTTGAGTCATATGATTGTAGTACCCAGACATTCTGAGCAAGTGTTCACTGATAGAACTATTCTCCTCCATCTTGCAGCTATAGAACTTGTTGGAAATCTCATATTTCTCAATCCGGGCATTTGCTTGAAATATTAACTTCAACTCCTGGAACATCTCATATGGTCCATGACGTTCAAAACGTCGTTGAAGTCCCGGTTTTAAGCCGTAAAGCATGGCACACTGAACTATCGTGTAGTCATCAGACCGCGTCTGCCAGACGTTCAAAGCGTCTAGATTAGCGGGAGGGGGCTTGTCACCTAGCGGTGCTTCAAGGACATAATTCTTCTGTGCAGTAATGAGGATAATCCTCGAGTTACGGACCCAGTCCGTGTAATTGCTACCATCATCTTTCAACTTAGCTTTCTCTAGGATTGCATTAAAATTCAAAGGAACGGTAGCACCGGCCATTGATCTACAACAAGATAGATATGCAAAAACTATCAGGACTAAGTTCATGATAAATTAAAGTTCAATTAATCATATTACTTAAAGAACTCCCACTTAGACAGACATCCCTCCGGTCATCTAAATGATCACGTGATCCAAATCAACTAAACCATGTCCGATCATCACGTGAGATGGAGTAGTTTCAATTGTGAACATCTTATGTTGATCATATCTACTATATGATTCACGCTCGACCTTTCGGTCTCCAGTGTTCCGAGGCCATATCTGCATATGCTAGGCTCGTCAAGTTTAGCCCGAGTATTCTGAGTGTGCAAAACTGGCTTACACCCGTTGTATTTGAACGTAGAGCTTATCACACCCGATCATCACGTGGTGTCTCGGCACGACGAACTTTCGCAACGGTGCATACTCAGGGAGAACACTTATACCTTGAAATTTAGTAAGGGATCATCTTATAATGCTACCGTCGTTCTAAGCAAAATAAGAAGCATAATAAGATAAACATCACATGCAATCAAAATATGTGACATGATATGGCCATCATCATCTTGTGCTTTTGATCTCCATCTCCAAAGCACCGTCATGATCACCTTCATCACCGGCGCGACACCTTGATCTCCATCGTAGCATCGTTGTCGTCTCGCCAACTATTGCTTCTACGACTATCGCTACCGCTTAGTGATAAAGTAAAGCAATTACATGGCGATTGCATTTCATACAATAAAGCAACAACCATATGGCTCCTGCCAGTTGCCGATAACATTACAAAACATGATAATCTCATACAAAACCGTATATCTCATCATGTCTTGACCATATCACATCACAACATGCCCTGCAAAAACAAGTTAGACGTCCTCTACTTTGTTGTTGCAAGTTTTACGTGGCTGCTACAGGCTTAGCAAGAACCGTTCTTGCCTACGCATATAAAAACCACAACGATGTTTCGTCAAGTATGTGTTGTTTTAACCTTCACAAGGACCGGGCGTAGCCACACTTGATTCAGCTAAAGTGAGAGAGATAGACACCCGCCAGTCACCTTTAAGCAACGAGTGCTCATAACGGTGAAACCAGTCTCGCGTAAGCGTACGCGTAATGTCGGTCTGGGCCGCTTCATCTAACAATACCGCCGAAGCAAAGTATGACATGCTGGTAAGTGCTAGGTGGCTTCTCACCCCTCGTTGGTTACCCCAAGTGGAAGGTTTGAGATGTAGTGTAGCAGAAGTTTTCCCTTGGCAATACCAAGGATCGTTTTCCCTGAGACTCCCAGTTTCATAAAGAAGGTGTCAACTGCTAACGGCGCCGGATATTAGCAATCAACGTGGACCTGCACACAGATACAAATAACTTTGCTCCCAACGAGTACAGAGAGGTTGTCAATCCCTCCGGCCTTGTAGTTTACAAAGGATCAAACGCAAGTGATAATAGTGATAGGTATAATTGCAATAGTAAGTAAAAAGCGGAAAGTAAATAGCGGATGTGATCAATGATGGTAATATGGACCGGAGTCTCATGATGTTCACTAGTGATGTCTCTCTCCCAAAAGACGATAAAACTGCTATGTGAGGTAAACGAATTACAGCTGGGCAATTGACAGGACCAATCTTAACTAAGTTACAAGAAAGGTAGAGGTTCAAAGCATGGGCGGTACGCCGAGGTAAGTAGACCGAAATCCATCTACATCTACTACTAATCATCCACCTTGAGATATCTATCCAGAACATCTCGCTGGTATTAAGTTGTGAGTCCCACCCATAGTGTAAACTCAAAGCAACAGACAACTGCATTAAAAGAACTTTGCGTAAAGTAAACAATCCTTGCACCCGCGGGCACAAGCACCATTGTATTCCCCCTTGTGGCAACAGCACATCCCCTAGACTCATGTTTCTGTCACTCAAGCTAGTCATCGAGGGGCATGAACCCACAATCAAGCATAACGTTCCCTCTTGGAGTCACTACCTACTACTTGGCCAAAGCAATAAATAACAACGGAGAACATGCAAGAATTACTTACGAACATAAATATAAAATAGGTGAATCAAATATATTACTCAAACACAATCTGAACATAATCTCATAATCCATCGGATCCCAGCAAACTCATCATAGCAACAACATAAGGATTACATATGTGCCTCGATCATGTAGGGCAGCTCACAAGGACTAATTAGTGAAGCACAAGAACGGGAGGAGAACATCACATAGCTACTGGTCATGGACCCATGGTCCAAGGGAGACTACTCACAACTCATCCGGGAGGCGTCCATGGTGGTGGAGAAGCTCCTGGTGGTGATCCTCCCCTCCGGCAGGGTGCCGGGAAGAGTTCTCTTGGTGCTGCCGATCTTGGAAGCGGCGGCGGCGGCGGAACAGAGATGAGATCGCGAAAAAGAGTTCTCGTCTCGAGGGTTTCGGGAGACGCTTTAAATATATGCCAAAGGGGGGCATCAGCGGAGCCTCGGGGGGCCCAGCC
>LR738716.1:160824561-160836905 GCA_902687465.1 Secale cereale | reverse complement strand
CTCCGGTAAATTCTGAAACTTTCCAGAACACTTCCGGTGTCCGAATATAGTCGTCCAATATATCAATCTTTACGTCTCGGACATTCCGAGACTCCTCGTCATGTCCGTGATCTCATCCGGGACTCCGAACTACCTTTGGTACATCAAAACTCATAATACCGATCGTCATCAAACGTTAAGCGTGCGGACCCTACGGGTTCGAGAACTATGTAGACATGAACGAAACTCATCTCTGGTCAATAACCAATAGCGGAACCTGGATGCTCATATTGGCTCCTACATATTCTATGAAAATCTTTATCGGTCAAACCGCATAACAACATACGTTGTTTCTTTTGTCATCGGTATGTTACTTGCCCGAGATTCGATCGTCGGTATCTCTATACCTAGTTCAATCTCGTTATCGGTAAGTCTCTTTACTCGTTCCGTAATACATCATCTCGTGACTAACTCATTAGTCTTTTGCTTGCAAGGCTTATTATGATGTGTGTTACCGAGAGGGCCTAGAGATACCTCTCCGACACTTGGAGTGACAAATCCTAGTCTTGATCTATGCCAACACCACGAATACTTTCGGAGACACCTGTAGAGCATCTTTATGATCACCCAGTTACGTTGTGACGTTTGATAGCACACAAGGTGTTCCTACGGTATTCGGGAGTTGCATAATCTCATAGTCATAAGAACATGTATAAGTCATGAAGAAAGCAATAGGAGTAAAACTAAACGATCATAGTGCTATGCTAACGGATGCGTCTAGTCCATCACATCATTCTCCTAATGATGTGATCCCGTTGATCAAATGACAACTCATGTCTATGGCTAGGAAACCTAGCCATCTTTGATCAATGAGCTAGTCTAGTAGAGGCATACTAGGGACATACTATTTTGTCTATGTATTCACACATGTATCAAGTTTCCGGTTAATACAATTCTAGCATGAATAAAAGACATTTGTCATGATATAAGGAAATACAAATAACATCTTTATTATTGCCTCTAGGGCATGTTTCCTTCACCTATAAATGCACGTCCCATCACGGTCAAAAGTTTCTTCCACCACCTCTCCACCTCGAACAACCCTAGCGCCTCCGCTAGCTTTCGAAGACGCCGGCGACGAAGCGCTTCGCTGCCGCAACGTTGTCAACGCCGTCCTCATGCCGGCCGCGGACATCTTCCTCTCCGCCGTCGCCGTAGCTGTCCTCCATCGCCAAGTTAGGGCACGGACGACCAAACTACTGGGCATCCAACTCCTACTCCGTGTAAGCAGTTCATCGTGTGGTAAATAAACTTGCTTTTTACCATCTTCTAGATCCATAAAGATTCATCTACTTTACCACAAGAGGTTTCTGCCTACTTAGATATACAGATCTATCTTGTCTGCATCTCATATCTTGCCTATTACATTCACATATGCTTCAACTATAGTTAGATTCCTCACTTGTACTTATTCGTGGATTCGTACAAATCTGGAACCAACTCCCATGAGTGAATGTCTTCGCACTATGAGGTCAAAGTCTTCAAAGCGGTTTTAATCTTCAAAACTTCTGAGAATGCATATGACATCTTCCCCTTCCCTCACATCTCTAATGCTGTCACAGGTACATGTCCGTGGGAGAATCCCTTGGTTCTCATAGTCTGCATTCATTTGCAGAGTTTTTGCAGCGTCACATTCATTCTCCTGAAGCTAGTTCCTGTCTGACCAGCAAACCGAAGCATTTGCCAGTTTTGAAGCCATTCAATTTGAAGCCATTCAGGTTGAAGCCAATGACAACTGACAAGACAGTAAGAAAGGGTGGCAGGCAGCGCCGTGGCAATACCTCTCGTGATTTGCCTCCTGATCTCAGTGAAATATACAAGACTGATCCAGAGGAGGATTATAATTAGAGGAAGACCCGAATCCAATGGATTCGAAGATACTGGGATGAACAATGGTTCAAATATAGGTTCGTGACCCCAGAGTATGCCGAGAAAAACGCCGTCAAGCATCCGTGGGGAGAATATCACTTATAAGAATCTTCCACCCAAGACTCGTGCTGAAGCCATTGCTCAAGGCTTCTATCCTTGCATGGTTAGAGGGCCACAGCCTGCTGATGCTGATCCAAGCGCTCTGCTCTGGTGTCACGACGACAATCTTTTCAAGCGAAATCTTCAATTCGCCAAGTACTCGGCCAAGGAAAACAAGAAGCTGTGGGGATTAGACTTCAATTCTGGCCCCTCTGTACCCCGCGCTGATGGCTCGCGCGAAGCTGAACCGAATCTGGTTGGGCCCTTCTACAACCTAGAGGGCCTCATCAGTCACATAAGGGTTCAAGGGGCAGATGTAGATCAGCCTAAAGCAGATGATGACTCTGAAGAAGCACCTGCAACGCCAAAGCCTGAGAAGAAGAAATCAAAGGCTTCAAAGTCTACTCCACCAAGGGCTTCAAGAGTGAAGCATTTGGCCACTGCTCCACCTGCAGCAAGTGTGCAATCTGAGGAACACTCGAGAATTTCCAAAAGCAAACAGCTGAAGAGGAAGCCAACACGCAACCCCAGTCCAACTCTCACTTTAGATGCAGTACTGAAGACTGCCAATGATTCCCTTGATCTCTCAAGTGATGAAGATCTTGGAGATGATGCTTTGGAGCTATTGATCAAGAGCAAGCAGGATGCTGAAATCTTCAATGATTTACCGCTCTTTGATATTGAAGTGCTCAATAACTTCATTGATGAATGGTTTGACACTCCCAACATGAGCTTCGACAATCTTCAACTTCTAGTTGGCCTCAGCGTCTCCTTCCATGGCGCCATTGCTTCTGAGCTGGCTCTGGCTCAAAGAATTGTTGAGCTGAAGCAAAAGATAGACTATGAAAAAGCTCAGTTCAAGAAGCATATGAACAAGCTCAGCGTGCAAGAAGTTCAAAACTTCAAGGTTATGATGCAAGTGCTCAAGGAAGCCTTTCGCCAGCGGCGTGAAGAAGCTAAAGGTTCACGTGAGCGCATCAAGGACTTGGTTGCAAAATGAGTTCAAGCATTCAATGAAGCTGAAAAGCGCAAGGCACTTGGGCGTCCTGGCATTGATCCAAGAATGGCTGCCAAGAAGAAGAAGAAGCAGTCTGTGCCCGAAGCTGAAGCATCTGGGCAGGAAATGCCTCGCATAGTCTTCCCTACTAGCATGACTGGCACGAAGCCTAAGGCACCTCCAACCGCTTCAACGCTCAGGAAGACTAAGGTGGCTGAAGCTGATGCTCGCAAGCGCAAGCAATCTACTGATGAAGCTCCACCCACTAAGAAGCGAAAGACCAAGAAGGATAGGGCTGCTTCCAAAGAGCCTATCTTTGTCAAGCCAATCTCAGTTGCTCGCCCTGCATCTGCCCAGAGAGAAAGAAGACTGACTGTCCATGAGCCTGCCCCCACCGCAGCTAAAGACATTGGTCCTCAAGACAATGTTGAAGATGATACCGTCCTTCCTCAGATCGAGTACAACATCGACTCTTCGCCTGTTCTCACGAACAACGAACGCATCAGCATTGGTCGTCCATTGACGCCAATTGCTCAGGATGACTCGTGGGCTGATCACCCACAGGAAACCCAAGACACTCCCCAGCAAAATCAAGACACCTGTATGGTGCTTGAAGATGAAGACTTTGAGGCCCAACAACCTCCATCTCCTCAGGCGTCGCCCGCTTTTTGCAGGCTTCGCAAAGGACCAAGGCCTCAAGTCACTGCCACAAGTGCTCCAGAAGGAGTAGAGCAACCATCTGCACCTGATGCTGCTCCTACTGGAAGCCACTCAGAATCTGAAGCCAAAGTGGCTGAAGATATTCCGGTTGCATCAGCCGAAGAAGAACAACCCCAAGTTGCTGAAGATATTCCGGCTGCATCAGCCGAAGAAGAACCACCCCAACAAGAAGAAGAACAACCCAGAGTTGCTGAAGAAAGTACTGTTGCACCACTTGTTCTCGAGGAGAACGTGGCCGACCCTCCAGCTCTTGAAGTGGAGGTAACAAATTCAGAGGCTGCCACCACCAACACTGAAGCCAATGACGTTGTCATGGCTGAAGCTTTTGTGGCACCTGAATATACTGTGGCACCTGAAGAACCTGCGCCTGAAGTTACTGCTCCTGAAGCCAGTGCTATGCCTGAAGCCAGCGCTGTGCCTGAAGCTAATGCTGCACCTGACGCCAATGTGCAGCTTGAAGAGAATGCCTCTGCTCCTGTTCCTCCTCCACGGCCTCACACAATTGAGCAAGCATACAACAAGGATGATCAGCTTGTTACTGTCCGGTGGCCAATTCTGATTCCGCCACCTACAACTGAACCACGTGCTGCTGGTCCACAGTTTGATCATCATGTTGCGCATAGGCCACAAGTTCAGAAGCCTAAGCCAAGACTGCCAAGGCTTCCAGGTATTGCAACATCTTCAGGGTCATTCAATGCCAATAGCTTCACTGCGCACAACACCTTCTTTGATAGTGCCAAGAACCCATATTTCAAGCCAAGAATATCATCAGATAGGTTCTGGAGCCATCAACAGCGCAGCTACTACTCAAGAGTACTCTATGGTCAAGGCTGCATTTTCCCTCATATGCGTCTTGACACTGAAGCTATTGCTGGTCTGCCCTGCTTGGAGGAAGCTCTTGACTGCTTCCGTGATGCTGGCCTTCTCAATTTTGTGCTGGATAAAGAGCATTGGAATGAAGAGCTGCTTCTGCAATTTTATGCAACACTCCACATACGAGGCTACAACAGGGATCCGAAGACATGGGTCCTTGAGTGGATGTCAGGCGATGTGCATCATGAAGCTAAAGCCTTTGATCTCATTGAGCTTACAGGCCTGCCCACTCCAGGAGATCTTTATGAACCTGGTTGTCAGCTGCACACTGAAGCCTTGGAGAGCATCTTTCAAGAGCGTTAGCCCAACATGAGCCAAATGCTCAGCATGATGAAGCCTCTGCCAAGTGATGCTGAATATCCTAAGGAATTCTTTGTTGAAGGCCTTGAGTACCCGCCGCGCACCATCTATCACATTATAAGGCGTACTCTATGGCCAATCAAAGGACATTCTTCATCAGCCAAGCTTGAAGGCACTACGAAGACTTTGGTCTTCTATATCTTCAATGGCATCAACTTCAATGCTCAAGATTTCTTCATCAGGCAAATGGCCACATCTGGAGCTGATCTATTTGGACTAAAATTTTATGCCCCTTGGATAATGCGCCTCATCAAGTTGCACTCAGCTGTCACTTATCAACCCTCTTCTTGCAACCATCAGATTTTCTTGCCTGAGGTTGATATGTCAGCTGAAGCCATTTACCAAGAGCCTGCTAAAGAGCCAGTTAGTCTTCACAACGCTGATCATCAAAGCTTCGCTCAGCAGATTGAAGGGGTTCCAGCAGTCTCTCGCGTCTATCCTCTGGCTGGCCATACTCGTCTACCTCGACACGCTGAAACCGAAGCCACTGAAAGCACCATCGCTCAAAGGCCTCAGAAGCGATCTCGTGTTCTGAATGACCGAGAGCTTCTGGTAGCCCTTCATCAGAAACAAGACAAGCATCACCTCTGGTTAAAGCATTAGATGCAGAGCCTCTTGATGGATGTCAATCGCATTCGCAATCTTGCCACCAAGAATGCTTTTGTTGCTCATGAAACTTGCAGGCGATCTTGGAAGAGTTTGACCTTACTGAGTGCTGAAGCGGATCTTCAAGACGATGGCTTCACTGAGAGATTCAAGTTTGACAACACTCCCCCAAGGACTGCTGTTATGCGTCGAACTCCATCTCTTGAAGACTCTGAATACTCTTCCTCCGCTGCAACAGTTGACGCCAGGGTGATCGATGATCAGGATGATGCTACTTCACCGCCTCCTACTTCAGCGCGCATCGACACTGCACCAACCACCTCTGCACCGCCAAACGACAACACCGACCCTGCAACCTCTTCTGCTCCACCTGGGAACGAGTAGAGGCTCTATGTCTTCAAACCTTTTTGGTCCTTACTGACAAAAGGGGGAGAAGCATATGAGTTGATAGTCTTCAAGCGGGTCCATATGGGCGGGTGCTTTATAATTTGCCTAGTGTTTACAACTCTCGTTTTGCTACATTTGGTTCTTTGAGTTGTAACACTTAAACTGATGGTCGTCTGCTACGTTTGTTTTGCTACTTTGTATTGCGATGATAAATTCCGCATCTGCTGCCTTATATTCCGCACTTAGTCATTTCTGCAGACGTCCATTTTTCATTGTGCATATCATTATCTTCGATATATCAAGTATGCATGATGAATTGTCTTCATAAGTTGAAGAGGATCTCCACAAGTACAACCTGCCATGTGCATTTGCATTCAAAGGCAAATCAACTATATGCACATCTTCAGGGGGGAGCCTTTTGCTACTTACGAAGACAATACCTTTATCCTTTACAATTTCACATATCTTTATCCCCGTTAAAAACTTCAACCAGATTGTCATCAATCACCAAAAAAGGGGAGATTGTAAGTGCATCTAGTGCCACCCCTAGTTGGTTTTGGAGTATTGACGACAAACCTGGTTGAGGGACTAATGTGTTTGTGAGAATTGCAGGATAACACAGGTAGTAGTCCCTCATTGATTCGGTTAACCTACCGGAGATGACCCCTAAAAATGTATGAAGACATTGATATCGGTGGTGGTATATGTGAAGATAATCATATTGAAGACTATGACATGAGAAGACATTGAGTGAAGACTATAGAAAGTGAAGATGTAGAGTTGTCGCTGTTTCCTTTTCTTCTTTATTGAGTCATAGGAACCACCGCACTGTTAAGTGGGGTCCAAGTGAACTAAGTCAGAGTGACTGATGTGATGCTCAACCAAATCCTATGTCTTCGAGCGAAGACAATGAGAGCAAATCTTATCCAGAGGCGGATGAGCCAGCTTTACTTGGAGCTCAAGTAAAGTTGCCGTGTGTGTTTGAAATCTGACCGTTGGAACACGTGTCAGTTCCTTAGTGACCCAGGGTTACTTCGGACAAATCAGGTCGGGTTGCCTAGTGGCTATAAATAGCCCACCCCCTACACCATAAATTGGTGGCTGCTCAGAGTTATTGCACGGCTTTTGTCGTTTGAGAGCAACCCATCTCCGAAGCATTTGAGAGAGAAATCCTTGCGAGGACAAAGCCCAAACACCCAGAGCCAAAGAGTGTTAGGCATCACTGAAGTCTTTCTATCTATGTGACCTGAAGACTTATTACACTTGAGGACTATGTTTCCTCCAGCCGGTTAGGCGTCGCGTTCTGAGCATCCAAGAGTTAATTGTGGATTGCCGATGAACGAAGTCTGTGAAGGTTTGGAAGTCTACCTTGAAGACTTACCAGAGTGATTGGGCGAGGACTAGGTGTTCCTAGCTCAAGGGGAACAAGGTGAAGACGCGGTCTTCTGAGTTAAATCTCAGCCTCCCTAACCAGACGTACAGTTGTCACAGCAACTGGAACTGGTCTAACAAATCACTGTCTTCCCCGAGCTACTGGTTCTATCCTATCCTTCCCTTTACTTACTGCTCTATGTTGTGAAGACATTGCATGTTTGCTTTATCTGATTGTCTTCACTGAGTATCTACTTGTTGTGATTGGCTTCATTCCTTCTTCCTTTGTGATCACTACTGCCTAGTTGCTATTAGTCTTCATACTTTCACTTTATTGAATACATGACTATGGCTTATCTAGTGTAGTCCACTTTCTGCTGCATACAAATAGGCTCAAGCTTATCGTTTGTCTTCAAAACTATCATGTTTTGAAGCATTTCATAAAAATCGCCTATTCACCCCCCCTCTAGTCGATATACTGCACTTTCATCTATAGTCACCTACTATGTGTTATGATCCGGCAACCCCGAAGTGACAATAATCGGGACCACTCCCGGTGATGACCATAGTTTGAGGAGTTCATGTATTCACTTTGTGTTAATGCTTTGGACCGATACTCTATTAAAAGGAGGCCTTAATATCCCTTAGTTTCCAATAGGACCCCGCTGCCACGGGAGGGTAGGACAAAAGATGTCATGCAAGTTCTTTTCCATAAGCACGTATGACTATATTCGGAATACATGCCTACATTGCATTGATGAACTGGATCTAGTTCTGTGTCACCCTAGGTTATAACTTCTACATGATGAATTGCATCCGACATAATTTCCCATCACCAATCTAATGCCTACGAGCTTTTCCTATATTGCTTGTTGCTTATTTACTTTTCCATTGCTACTATTACAAAAACTACAAAAACACTATCGTTACTTTTATTGCTGCTACCGCCACTATCATATTACTTTGCTACTAAACTATCTTGCTGCACATACTAAGTTTCCAGGTGTCGTTGAATTGACAACTCAGCTGCTAATACTTAAGAGTATTCTTTGGCTCCCCTTGTGTCGAATCAATAAATTTGGGTTGAATACTTTACCCTCGAAAACTGTTGCGATCCCCTACACTTGTGGGTTATCATGACGTTTGATAGCACACAAGGTGTTCCTCCGGTATTCGGGAGTTGCATAATCTCATAGTCATAGGAACATGTATAAGTCATGAAGAAAGCAATAGCAGTAAAACTAAACTATCATAGTGCTAAGCTAACGGATGGGTCTTGCCCATCACATCATTCTGCTAATGATGTGATCTTATTGATCAAATGACAAATCATGTCTATGGCTAGGAAACATAACCATCTTTGATCAATGAGCTAGTCTAGTAGAGGCATACTAGGGACATATTGTTTTGTCTATGTATTCACACATGTACTAAGTTTCCGGTTAATACAATTCTAGCATGATTAAAAGACATTTATCATGATATAAGGAAATACAAATAACATCTTTATTATTGCCTCTAGGGCATATTTCCTTCAATAAGGCTCCTGCCGGTTGCCGATAATTTACAAAACATGATCATATCATACAATAACGTATAACTCATCACGACTTGACCATATCACGTCACATCATGCCCTGCAAAAACAAGTTAGACGTCTTCTACTTTGTTGTTACAAGTTTTACGTGGCTGCTACGGGCTTCTAGCAAGAACCGTTCTTACCTACGGCACAAAAACCACAATGGTGATTTATCAAGTTTGCCGTTTTAACCTTCAACAAGGACCGGCCGCAGTCAAATTCGATTAAACTAAAGCAAGAGAGACAGACACCGGCCAGCCACCTTTATGCAAACAAGTTGCACGTAACGGTGGAACCGGTCTCATGAACGCGATCATGTAATATTGGTCCGGGCCGCTTCATCTCACAATATCGCCGAATCAAAATAAGACATTGGTGGTAAGCAGTATGAACATCACCGCCCACAACTCCTTTGTGTTCTACTCGTGCATATCATCTATGCATAAACCTGGCTCTGATACCTTGGGAAGGTAGCATGCAATTTCAAAAAAAATTCTACTCTCACGCAAGATCTATCTAGGATATGCATAGCAACGAGGCGGGAAGAGTGTGTCTACGTACCCTCGTAGACCGAAAGCGGAAGTGTTAGATTAATGCGGTTGATGTAGTCGAATGTCTTCGCGATTCAACCGATCAAGCACCGAACGTACGACACCTCCGAGTTCTGCACATGTTCAGCTCGATGACGTTCCACGAACTCTTGATCCAGCAGAGCGTCAAGGGAGAGTTCCGGCAGCACGACGGCGTGTTGACGGTGATGGTGAAGTAGATCGCGCAAGGCTTCGCGTAAGCACTACGACAATATGACCTGAGGTGTAAACTGTGGAGGGGGGCACCGCACACGGCTAAGAGAATAACTGTTGTCCTTTGGGGTGCCCCCTGCCCCTGTATATAAAGGAGGAGGGGAGGAGGCGGCTGGCCTAAAGGGGCGCGCCATGGGGGGAGTCCTACTAGGGCTCCACTCCTAGTAGGATTAGGACCCCCCCCCCTTTGTTCCTTTTCTTATAGTTGAAAAGAGGGAAGGAGAGGGAGAGGGAGAAGGAAAGGGGGCCGCGCCCCCTTCCCCTTGTCCAATTCGGACAGCCCAAGGGGGGAGGACGCCACCCCTTGTGGGCTCCCCTCTCTCTCCCCTATGGCCCATGTAGGCCTAATACTTCCCCGGGCGGTTCCGATAGCCCTTCGGTACTCCGATAAATATCCGAAACATTCCGAAACCATTCCGGTGTCCGCATACCATCATCCAATATATCGATCTTTATCTCTCAACCATTTCGAGACTCCTCGTCATGTCCATGATCTCATCCGGGACTCCGAACAATCTTCGGTCACCAAAAACACATAACTCTTAATACAAATCGTTATTGAACATTAAGCGTGCGGACCCTACGGGTTCGAGAACTATGTAGACATGACCGAGACACTTCTCCGATCAATAACCAATAGCGGAACCTGAATGCTCATATTGGCTCCCACATATTCTACAAAGATCTTTATCGGTCAAACCGTAATGACAACATACGTTATTGCCTTTGTCATCGGTATGTTACTTGCCGGAGATTCGATCGTCGGTATCTTCATACCTAGTTCAATATCGTTACCGGCAAGTCTCTTTACTCATTCCGTAATGCATCATATCACAACTAACTCATTAGTCACATTGCTTCCAAGGCTTCTTATGATGTGCATTACCGAGAGGGCATAGAGATACCTCTCCGATACTCGGAGTGACAAATCCTAATCTCGATCTATGCCAACCCAACAAACACCTTCGGAGATACCTGTAGAGCATCTTTATAAACACCCAGTTACGTTGTGACGTTTGATAGCACACAAGGCATTCCTCCGGTATCCGGGAGTTTCATAATCTCATATCCGGAGGAACATGTATTTGACATTAAGAAAGCAATAGCAGTAAAACTGAACAATCAAAATGCTAAGCTAACGAATGGGTCTTGTCCATCACATCATTCTCCTAATGATGTGATCCCGTTAATCAAATGACAAACGCATTGATTAATGAGCTAGTCTAGTAGAGGCTTACTAGGGACACTGTGTTTTGTCTATGTATCCACACATGTATCAAGTTTCCGGTTAATATAATTTTAGCATGAATAAAAGACATTTATCATGATACAAGGAAATATAAATAACAAATTTATTATTGCCTCTAGGGTATATTTCCTTCAGCACGTGCATACCTCCTCCGTTTTGCAACATCTGGAGATGCGGCCGGAGATGTTGTTGCAATTTTTGCAACATCAGGTTACAGAAAATTAGACGCGGCGGGAGCTATGTTTGCAATTTTTACCATGTTGTATTCGCAATTTTTTGCAACAAGGGTCTTGTTACAAAAAATAAAAGAAGAGGTTTGCAACATGGGACTTGTTGCATAAAATTAGAGAAGAGAAGGTTTCGCAACACAAGTCTTGTTGCAGGAATTAAAGAAGAGAAGATTCCGCAACAAGAGTATTGTTGCAGGAAATTAGAGAAGAGGACAACTCGCTTCATAGAATTGGACGGCTCGCGAGGCGACAGATCTTTTTAAAAGATTTGTCGGCCGACACGTAGCAGCGCCCTTTTTTAGTGGTGTTTAATTTTTTGAGGATCTTCTAGCGGTGTTTTAGTAGGGGAAACGTTTACCTTTAGCCGATCGATCCTGTGCGAGCGTCCGCTGCCTCCCTGCCCGTCCGATGCACTATGATGGAAAGCGACCCCTTTTGTCTCCACGTTTCTGCAACCGGTGCTTTGTTTCAGGAATGGGGTTTGCAACTAGCCTTTTATTGCAAACCGAACATGACTAGATCCCGCAGCGCACATACTAGGAAGGGCGACGGCGGCCAAGCCTAGCCTAGCACCGCCGCCTGTATGTTGTCATCGAGCGCATCCATGTTGGATCTCCACCTCCAGACGCCTCCCCACCGACGAGATCCACCATGTCGGCGAGATCCGGCGAGATCCGCCATGTCGGTTGTGGAGCACCATGAACTTCGCCGCCCTCCTGTCACCACCAACGCTAGCAGCAGCCACATCACCGCGAACATTTGCCCAAGTCCACTACGCGCTCGGCCTGTGTCGTTGTTTGCCACAACACCTCCAGTACATGTTTTTTGCAATAACGGCGTTGTTGCGTAACGGTGCCAGCAAACGACGACTATGCAAGTGCTCAACGCGGCCGAAGATGCTATTGCAATTTTTGCAACAAGAGTTTTGTTACAGAAAATTAGACGTAGCAACGGAAGATGTTGTTGCAATTTTTGCAACAAAGATCTTGTTGCGGGATATTATAAAAGTGGTTTTGCAATACGAGTCTTGTTGCAGAAAATCAAAGAAGAAGACATTTTGCAACAAGGATCATGTCTCAGAAAACCACTTGCATCACTGAATCACAGCTCGCAGGCGGTGCATGTTTTAATAAGGATCCACCGGCGGACGGTGTAGCATGCA
>LR738716.1:160803391-160824461 GCA_902687465.1 Secale cereale | reverse complement strand
CTATCTCTACACCGACATCTACCCAGACGGGAGCCGCCAGCAGAGCCCGCAGTGACGCTTAGCTCTATACCTTTTCGAACTTTTTGGTAACTTGTTGCCAAAGGGGGAGAAATTGTTATAGATCATAGGGCTTCGAGAGAGAGAGTGCTCTTTCGTCTTTCGTTCTTTTGCCGGTTTTCTTTGAGATACATTGGTTTCTTTTGGTTCCTGAAACTTTCAGTGTGCTTGCTACTAAGTTTGATGCTACCTTAATGAGTGCTTAGTCATACTATGCCTTAATGTGTGCTTATTACTTATCATATGCTATTCCTTATTGTATGGCTATTTACTCTTGTCTTGGTTATTGAGTGCATGTTACTCATTCTTATCATTTTGTGCGCTCCACCAAGATGTATGTGACATGGAAGAGTGACCCATAATCCTAATCGATTGTGCATTTGCATTCAAACGCAAATTTTAAATAATGCACAAATTTAGGGGGAGCTCTTGTTTATCACATACTTCTCAAAGCGACGATATTATTCCTTGATTATATCTTTTGTTGAAGCTTTGATCTATATGTTGTCATCAATTACCAAAAAGGGGGAGATTGAAAGTGCAACTAATCCCCGGGTGGTTTTGGTAATTAATAACAACATATATATCATTGAACTAATATTTACTTGAGAATCATTTCAGAAAAGTTCGATGATATGGGTATGGAAATGTCTGAAGAAGTGGACCCCTCAAAATGCTAAGACAAGCATTGGCAAAAGCTCAAGACTCTATTTTTGGTTTAGTGATCAAAGATCACATTGAGTCCATAGGAAAAGCCAATACTATTAAAAGGGGATGAGGTTGTGTTAATGTTCTTGTTGCTCAAGTGCTTGGTGATCTAGCTCCCTCAACTATCAGCACTCTTCACTTATCAACACACTCATAAGTAATCTCGGACAAACCGATTCTGCAAACTCAGTCCCACCAAGATGAACCACTTCAGTTATTTCCCCAAACCCTAATTTCTCGGTCCATCCGATTCTGAGTTTCGGTCTCACCGAAAATGGACTGCCAACCTTCTGTAACCAATTGACAGCATTTCGGAATATCCGAGTTGTTGTTTTCGGTCACACCGAGATGGCAAACCCTAACCTTTGACTCACTTCGGACACACCGAGATGGTATTTTCGGTCCCACCGAAAATCCCAACGTTCACTATATTTGAACTTTCGGTCTGACCGAGTTTTAACTTCGGTCTCACCGAGATTGGTCAAATGTGTGTGTAACGGTTGGATTTTGTGTGGAGGCTATATATACCCCTCCACCCCCTCCTCATTCGTGAGGAGAGCTATCAGAAAGTACCACCACTTCTACCATACACTTTCTGAGAAGTGAACCACCTACCCTTGTGTTGAGATCAAGCCATTCCATTCCTACCATATGAAACTTGATTTCTAGCCTTCCCAAGTTGCTTTCCACTCAAACCCTTCTTCCACCACAGCCATATCAGAGAAGAGAGTTGAGTGTTGGGGAGATTATCATCTGAAGCACAAGAGCAAGGAGTTCATCATCATCAACACCGTCTATTACCTTTTGGGGGGTGGTGCCTCCTAGATTGGTTAGGTGTCGCTTGGGAGCCTCCGTCTTTGAGATGTGGAGTTGAACCAAGAAGTTTGTAAGGGCAAGGAGATCGCCTACTTCGTGAAGATCTACCCCGAGTAAGGCTAGTCCTCCGTGGGCGTAGGCCGTGATGGAATAGACAAGGTTGCTTCTTCGTGGACCCTTCGTGGGTGGAGCCCTCCGTGGACTCGCGCAGCCGTTACCCTCCGTGGGTTGAAGTCTCCATCAACGTGGATGTACGATAGCACCACCTATCGGAACCACGACAAAAATCTCCGTGTCACCAAACTGCGTTTGATCTTCTCCACCTCCTTTTACATGTGCAATTTACTTTCCGCTGGATATACTCTAGAATTGCATGTGTAGGGTGTTACTTGAATTGGTCTTAATTGTGAAACTGCCAAAAACATTGCATGATTTAAAGGCAGATTTTTTATATTGTCAAGTAGTCTAATCACCCCCCCTCTAGACCTACTTTCGATCCTACAAGTGGTATCAGAGCTTTGGTCTCCATTGCCTTGGTTTCCATTGCATTGGACTCCATAAGCTTGGTTTCACAACCTAGGAGAGTATGGCGTCTAGTGAGGGTAATTATCGTAGAGGTCCTTACTTTGATGGTACAAATTTTGCTAGTTGGAAGCATAAAATGAAAATGCATATTCTTGGTCATAACCCAGCCGCATGGGGCATTATTTGTGTTGGCATGCAAGGTGATTTCTTTGAAGAAGGAAAAGTTCCGGATCGCGAAGCTACACCCGAAGAATTGAAGATGTTGCAAAACAATGCTCAAGCTTGTGACATTCTCTTCAATGCTTTGTGTCCCGAAGAGTTCAACAAAATCAGTCGTCTTGAGAATGCTAAGGAGATTTGGGATACTTTGGTTGAAATGCACGAAGGCACTGAGGCTGTGTTTGGTTCGGCTTCAGCTTCCAACTTCTGGGTCCAAAAGCCATAAGCTGAACCAAAGGGGTAAATTTACAAAGCAGCTTTTGAGAATCTGCAGCTTCTTTGTAGTGTAAATTTTGAAGCTGAAATATCCCAACTTTTCAGCTTCTCGGCTTCTCAGCTTCTAAATCAACCATTTTTGCCTGTCCCCTAAAACCGAGTAGTATTTACCCATCAATGCCACCATTGTTTCACAACCGTTTCAGCCAAACATCCGTTTCAACCAAACAGCTTCCAGCTTTTTCACAGCAGCTTTTCACAGCAGCTTTTTCACAGCAGCTTTTCCACAGCAGCTTTTCCAGAATCTGCAGCTCAACCAAACACAGCCTGAATCTGTGAAGGAATCAAAGCTAGATATTCTTCAAGGTCAACTTGACAAGTTCAAGATGAAGGATGGTGAAGGAGTCGCTGAAATGTACTCTAGGCTTGCTCTCATTACAAATGAGATTGCTGGCTTAGGAAGCGAAGAAATGACCGACCGATTCATCATTAAGAAGATTCTCAGAGCTTTGGATGGAAAGTATGACACCGTGTGCACTTTGATCCAAATGATGCCAAACTACAAGACCCTCAAGCCAACTGAAGTCATTGGAAGAATTGTTGCTCATGAAATGACACTTAAGGATAAGGAAGAGCTTCACAACAAGTCGAGTGGTGCTTACAAAGCTACAAGTGATGCTCCCACTACCTCAAGTGACAAGCTAATTTCCAATGAAGAGATAAGCCTAATGGTCAAGAACTTCAACAAGTTCTACAAGAACAGAGGCAAAGAAAGAAGCTCAAAGTCTAGATCATATGATGAAAAGAGATCTTCTAGTCGTGATCGAAACTGCTACAATTGTGGAAGACCCGGACACTTCTCAAATGAGTGTACGGCTCCCCACAAGAGAAGAGAAGAATCTCCAAGAAGAAGAGCAAGAGATGAGTCACCTCGGAGAGAGAGAAGGAGCAGAGATGATCATTATGAACGAAGACCTTCTCGGAGAAGCAAGGATTCGGAGAGGAAAGACAAGTCATCAAGGAGCTACACAAGAAGAAGACATCAAGCTCATGTTGGTGAATGGGTCTCCGGCTCCGACTCTGACAATCAATCCGATGGAAGCTATCACTCCGACTCCGACTATAGTCAAGATGAAGGTGTTGCCGGACTTGCTCTGGTATCCTCCAACTCCAACTCCTACGACTTATTTGATTCACCAAATGAGGGAATTGGAAGATGCTTCATGGCTAAAGGCCCCAAGGTAACACACCCTGAATTCATTGACTTCGATAGTGATGAGGATGACTTGCTTGGTGAAGATGAGCTCTTGCATGATAAATCTAGTGAGCTTAGTAATGATGAAAATGCTAGTAGTCTTTATAGTCGAGAAGAGTCGAATGACAATGCTATGAAGGAGATTGAGCGTCTAACTAAAGAACTAAACACTCTTAAGTTAGCTCATGAAACAACTCAAGAAGATCATAGAGAGCTCCTAAGATCTCATGAGAAGCTACGCTTCGAGAAGCTCACTCTAGAGCAAGAACATGAGTTTCTAAAAGCGATCAATGACGATCTTCGAAAGAAGAGTTCTTCATATCTTGCCAAACGACTTCTCTTGTCTAATTTCTTGCCACCTATTAAGACTAAGCATGACAAGCATAAGAAAAATCCTTCCTCTAGTAGTAACAATAACAATGTTAAATCCAATATTGTTGCTTCTAGTAGTTCTCTTGATTCCACTAACAATGTTTCAAGCCAAGTTACACTTGAGCAAGAAAATAGCTTATTGAAGGAAATCATAGAGAAAGGTGTCTACAAGAGTCTTGCCGGAAGCAAGAACTTTGAGGAGATTGTTCGCAAACAAGGAAGACACCGGAAGAATCAAGGGATTGGTTTTGAGCGAAAGTTCAACGCCGAAGGTGTTAAGTGGGAAGAAGGTCAATACCCTACTCCACAGTTTGTTTCACAAAAGGAGAAGTATGATCCTACTTCTTCCAATGTGGAACAAGCTCAAGATGACCTTCCACCACAAGACCACAAGCTAAAGGCCAAGGACAAGCTTCAAGAGGAGATTGATGCATTCATTGAAGCACCTCAAGCCATGGTCAAGTGGGTTCCCAAGGACACATCAAGTTCTACTTCGTCAAGTTCAACTACAACACCAAGGATTCCCATCAAGATGATGTGGATCCCAAAGAAGAAGAACTAGTAGGTTCTTGAGGGTGACTCCGCCAACAAACTTCACTCATATTCATTTTGGCAAGAACTTGTGCAATCAACTTCCACATCATGCACTTGTTCATGGAGTCACAAACCCTCTTGTTGGTAAGTCAAGGGACAAGGTAATCATTGCTTTCATAGACATCATCTTTTGTGTACTTCACTCTATGTCTATGGATATTCTTGTTTGTTCCTTGTGGGACTAACCCATGTAGGTATTGAAAGTGCCCTAATCCAAAGGTTTGCTCCCAACTCTTGATGATCTACATCAACATTGAGCATCCACATCTTCAACATCTACATGAAGTCTTCTAGGACAACCCAAGGTTAGTTTGACCCTTTAAAAGGGGTTCTCACATCTAGGGGGAGCTTTGCTCTAAAAATTGAGCTAAAGCATCTCCAAATGATGTGAACACATAAATGCTTTATGTAAAAGTGGCAACCCCACTTGTGCTTAAACGATGAGTATGACCTATGATCAAATGTTCTCATTTGGCTCCTAAGTCAATATACTCATATATAGATGACCTAGTCATCGACAAATTGTGTGCTAGTAGCTAGAGTGATTGGTTGTGCATGTTTGACACATATTTCAGTTGCTATCTTATTGTGTGAGCATGTTGAATGCATGATTTTATCCATTCAAGGACATCCATTTGTTGTTTTGATTGTTTTGTTTTCTCCTTCTGGCCAAATGGATGGACAAGAATGCCTAAGCACCTTCCCTAGCTATCTATGCTTTCTAGTCTCAAATTCTATTCATGCTCATATCACAACTTTGAACAAGTCTTTTTCGGACAGTCCGAGTGAGGAGCACTCGGAACCACCGATTCGTCTAAGGCTGACTTCGAAAACCTTCTAAGTCTATTTCGGTCTGACCGGCTTCTCAATCTCGGTCCAACCGAAATGCTTAGACTGATCTAGGTTTCATCTCGGTGAAACCGAGTTCAACATCTCGGTCTGACCGATATGTGTAACTGCACAGCAGTTATACATCTCGGTGACACCGAGTTTTTCAACTCGGTCCCACCGACAGCATGGGGTTATATATACCTGAGGGGCTGCGCGCGATCTCTTTCTTCAAACCGTTCGCCCCCAAGACCCCTGCTGCCGCCGCCCTGGTCTACGGATCGTCGCCTTCGTCGCCTGTGCGCCCTCGCCGCAGGTCTCCGCCGCCGTCAACGGTAATCATCTCCACCGTTGCCGCCGTAGAGGGACACCACCAAGTTAGGGTGTGTCCCGACCCCTTTTCGTGCTCCACTTCCGATTCTTGCACGATAGGTTTGCCATGATTCAATCCACGTTTGATATGTTCCCCATACATTAGTTCAGATCTTCTAGTTTCGAGGAAAATTCTTAGGTTTAGGTTTCCACGGAATGCATCTCGGTGAAGCCGATTTTGAAACTCGGAATGACCGATTTGGCCTCTGGCCATTGCACTGCATCATTCGGTTTGACCGAGTTGTGCCAATCGGAACGATCGAAAAGTAGTTTCAGTGAAACCCTAAGTTTTCGGTAGGACCGAAACCCATCTCGGTCTGACCGAAAGTGGTGTGTAGGTTTCTGTTGAGTACTTCAGTTACACCGAAACTTGAAATCGGTTTGACCGAAATACATTCTGTGAAAACTCAAAACTAAGTTTTGAACTCATTTTTTTTGCAAAAACCTCTGCAGTTGTGATAACTCATCTACTCTGCCTATACCTTATCTTTTCACAGGTTTTTCAGCCATGTCAGATGTCAGTGACAGCCAGAACAGGTCTGAATCACCGTTTGCTGAAATTCCAGAGGCAGATACAAGTCCTGCTAGCAGCTCCAGTGATGATGGTGAGAGGAGCACCCCTAGTGGTTTGCCTCCTGCAGCCACTAGAACCAGGAAGAAGAGAACTTCTGATGATGAGGACTCTGACTTTGTTGCTGAGGAAGTTACCTCCAAGCCAAAGAGGACTGTGGTTGCCAAAGAGCACCAAGGGTAGCAGTCAAGGAAAGGCACAAGCAAAGTGAAGCAGTCAGCAGTTGCTAAGAAGCTCAACTTGGAAGAGCCTGCTCCAAGCAAGGTGAAGAAGACTTCCAAAAGGAAGAGGGTAGTATATGCTGAACCTCAGGATGATGCTGCAGAAGAAGAAGAAGAAGAAGCACCCCAGCCTCCTCCTCAGAAAGCTAAGTTCATGGGTGATGCTATTCGGGCTCAAGCCTCCTCTAAGCCCAAGAAGCCTGCTCCAGTCAAGGCAGCTCCAGCCAAGCCCAAGAGAACAACCAGAAGCATTCCAGCTTCTGAGAAGAACAAAGGTGAGATGCCACCGTCTGAATCAGATGAAGAGCATGTGCTGCTTAAGCTCCGTCCCAAGTTGCCACTTCACAATGATGCTCATCCTCAAGCTGAGGACATGAAGGCAAGAAAGGACAAAGGTCTCAGGCTATGGAGACAGTCTGATCCATATGCTGTAAGGAGAAGGACTGCTGTGGACCCCAGATTCCACACCAGAGAGCAGCAGGATTTCTATGAGACCGTGCTGATGGATAAGAAGCCCATTGTTGCTGACACCAGGTATGTTGACTGGAAGTATATTGACAGTGAAGAGCACCGGGACTTCTTTCCCCATGTGCATGAGAGCTTTACTGCATGTGGAGTTGCTGATTTTGTGGGTCAAGAGCTGACAGCTTGGAATGACGAGATGATCATGCAGTTCTATGCCACAGCCCACTTCTATCCTGATGGCAAGATCATCTGGATGACTGAAGGTCAAAGGTTTTCTTCGACTGTTGAAGAATGGGCAGAACTTCTGAACGCTCCAGTGCAGAGAGAGGACGACATTGATGTCTATGGGATTCCTAAGAAGAGTCATGATTCCATGAAGAATATGTACAAGGAGATCCCAGCTGCTGATTTGGAAGGATGGAAGCTTGGCTCAGTGTACTATCTCCAGGCAGGTCTGACCACCACTAACACCATTCTGAGGCATACTTTGATGCCTAAGTCTGGAGACCACCGGATGATTCGAGGCTATTCTATCAACATGCTGCACATTCTCGATGAGAAGGCACCTTTTAAGGTGATGGACTTGATGGTAGAGACCATTAAGAGGACTGCAGCTGACCAGAAGAGGTCGTGTGGGTTTGCACCGCAGATACAGATGCTCATCAACGCCAAGTTTGGCACGGGCAAATTCATGTTGGATAGGAAGCACTTGCCACTGCAGCCAGAGCATGAGGACAACGTAGTTGTGATGGATGAAGAGGATCCTACCTCAGTTGAAGGACAAGCCAAAATCGAAGCTGCGAAGAAGGCTAAAGCTGACAAAGAGGCAGCAGCAGCAGCAGCTAAGCCAAAGAGCTTTGGAGAACAAATTCTTGAAGCTACCCAGAGGATTGAACAACGCCTGGCCAGCATTGAGCAATCTCAGGAGAGCCTTGAGAGGATTGTCGAGGAAAAAATCCACGCTCTGGACGTGAAGCTGACTGAGATTCAGGTGTCTGTCAACAAGCTTGAGGCAGACATGGAGGAGACTAGGCAGGAGAGAGCAGAGCTTATGCAGGATGATCTAGTCCAGGACTCTCATTGCCAGACTGCTCAGATTCCCAGAGGATCCAGATCTGCAGCTATCCCAGTGACAGACTCCAAGGCTACCACTTCGGCACCAGCTACAGCTCCAGCAGTTCCTCCAGCTCCAGCATCCACTCCTCCACCGCAGACTTCAGCAGAAGTCTTCGCCGATGCAGCTATCTCTACACCGACATCTACCCAGACGGGAGCCGCCAGCAGAGCCCGCAGTGACGCTTAGCTCTATACCTTTTCGAACTTTTTGGTAACTTGTTGCCAAAGGGGGAGAAATTGTTATAGATCATAGGGCTTCGAGAGAGAGAGTGCTCTTTCGTCTTTCGTTCTTTTGCCGGTTTTTCTTTGAGATACATTGGTTTCTTTTGGTTCCTGAAATTTTAAGTGTGCTTGCTACTACGTTTGATGCTATCTTAATGAGTGCTTAGTCATACTATGCTTTAATGTGTGCTTATTGCTTATCATATGCTATTCCTTTTTGTATGGCTATTTACTCTTGTCTTGGTGATTGAGTGCATGTTATTCATTCTTATCATTTTGTGCGCTCCAGCAAGATGTATGTGACATGGAAGAGTGACCCATAATCCTAATCGATTGTGCATTTGCATTCAAACGCAAATTTCAAATAATGCACAAATTTAGGGGGAGCTCTTGTTTATCACATACTTCTCAAAGCGACGATATTATTCCTTGATTATATCCTTTGTCGAAGCTTTGATCTATATGTTGTCATCAATTACCAAAAAGGGGGAGATTGAAAGTGCAACTAATCCCCGGGTGGTTTTGGTAATTAATAACAACATATATATCATTGAACTAATATTTACTTGAGAATCATTTCAGAAAAGTTCGATGATATGGGTATGGAAATGTCTGAAGAAGTGGACCCCTCAAAATGCTAAGACAAGCATTGGCAAAAGCTCAAGACTCTATTTTTGGTTTAGTGATCAAAGATCACATTGAGTCCATAGGAAAAGCCAATACTATTAAAAGGGGATGAGGTTGTGTTAATGTTCTTGTTGCTCAAGTGCTTGGTGATCTAGCTCCCTCAACTATCAGCACTCTTCACTTTTCAACACACTCATAAGTAATCTCGGACAAACCGATTCTGCAAACCCAGTCCCACCGAGATGAACCACTTCAGTTATTTCCCCAAACCCTAATTTCTCGGTCCATCCGATTCTGAGTTTCGGTCTCACCGAAAATGTACTGCCAACCTTCTGTAACCAATGACAGCATTTCGGAATATCCGAGTTGTTGTTTTCGGTCACACCGAGATGGCAAACCCTAACCTTTGACTCACTTCGGACATACCGAGATGGTATTTTCGGTCCCACCGAAAATCCCAACGTTCACTATATTTGAACTTTCGGTCTGACCGAGTTTTAACTTCGGTCTCACCGAGATTGGTCAAATGTGTGTGTAACGGTTGGATTTTGTCTGGAGGCTATATATACCCCTCCACCCCCTCTTCATTCGTGAGGAGAGCCATCAGAAAGTACCACCACTTCTACCACACACTTTCTGAGAAGTGAACCACCTACCCTTGTGTTGAGATCAAGCCATTCCATTCCTACCATATGAAACTTGATCTCTAGCCTTCCCAAGTTGCTTTCCACTCAAACCTTTCTTCCACCACAGTCATATCAGTGAGGAGAGTTGAGTGTTGGGGAGATTATCATCTGAAGCACAAGAGCAAGGAGTTCATCATCATCAACACCGTCTATTACCTTTTGGGGGGTGGTGCCTCCTAGATTGGTTAGGTGTCGCTTGGGAGCCTCCGTCTTTGAGATGTGGAGTTGAACCAAGAAGTTTGTAAGGGCAAGGAGATCGCCTACTTCGTGAAGATCTACCCCGAGTAAGGCTAGTCCTCCGTGGGCGTAGGCCATGATGGAATAGACAAGGTTGCTTCTTCGTGGACCCTTCGTGGGTGGAGCCCTCCGTGGACTCGCGCAGCCATTACCCTCGGTGGGTTGAAGTCTCCATCAACGTGGATGTACGATAGCACCACCTATCGGAACCACGACAAAAATCTTCGTGTCACCAAACTGCGTTTGATCTTCTCCACCTCTCTTTTACATGTGCAATTTACTTTCCGCTGCTTATACTCTAGAATTGCATGTGTAGGGTGATACTTGAATTGATCTTAATTGTGAAACTGCCAAAAACATTGCATGATCTAAAGGCAGATTTTTTATATTGTCAAGTAGTCTAATCACCCCCCCTCTAGACCTACTTTCGATCCTACACACGTGTCAGCTCCGCGTTGGCACAGGTGTCACTCATCGAATGGGCGAGATGCGCCTATGATATGTTGACACGTGGACCGGCCCAAAAGTGGCCCATAAAGTTTAAATAGGCCGGCCCAACTAAAGGCCCACATGATTTTGCGGCCATAATGGGCGAGCCCAGCAAAAGGCCCACGAGATTTTGTGGTCCATAATGGGCCGGCCCAGCAAAAGGCCCACGAGATTTTGCGTATCATAATGGGCCGGCCCAGCTGAAGGCCCATGAGATTTTGCGGGTCATAATGGGCTGGCCTAGCTAAAGGCCCACAAGATTTCGAGGACCATAATGGGCCGGCCTAGCTAAAGGCCCAACATTCTCAGTTAAGGCCCGTACGGCTAGTGTCAAATCGGCCCACCAACGGCCTGTCCTAAACTTGTCATCATCGCGGCCCATGGTCACTTCTGGCCCGTTAACAATCCGCTAAGTATATGGGCCGAATTACGACCCGGTGTATTTCCGGCCTGTTAAAGGTCCTACTTCATTTGGGCCTATATACAGGCCATTAGAACTTTCGACCCATAAACGACCGTGTAGGATTTGGGTCATATTCGACCATGTCTGACATTCGGCCTGTTAGAGGCCCACTATAGATTTGGGGCACTTTTGGCCTGTTGTGATTTTCGGCCTGTTAACGTCGGAAGAAATCCATGGGCCATATGTGGCCTAACGTCACATCGGGCCCATTAACGGCCCATATAAAAATGACGATAATCTAGCCCGACCGAATTTCCGGCCTGTTAAAGGCCCGTGTATTAGGTCGGCGCATTTATGGCCCGTCCGAATTTCGGCCTGTGAAAGATCTGCATCGTAAACTAGCCCAATCTCACTTTCGGTCTTTTAAAGGCCCATGTTTTTATGGGCTCGAGATATTTACACCTGTAAACGTCCTATTGTTACTGAGGTCCCAAATTATGTTTAGGCCTGTTAAAGGCCCACTATGGGCACATGCCTACCTGAAAAATATGAAATCTTCTGCTGATTTAGGCCCAGATATTTTTTGTGGGCTACATGCAAATTTCGGCCCATAATCGTTTTTAGCCCAATTGGAATGGGCCCGATGAATGTTGGCATGTTGGGCTCCTATGAAGCTTTCGGCCGAATACATTACTAAGATAAACCTACACTATACAAAAATAGCGTTGCAATTATTGTAGCCTTTGGCAGCATCATAAATGTTGTATCACAACAAAAGGCATGTTGGCATAAAGTTTACAATCCTTGCAGATAAAAGCACCATCAGATGTATAGAAGCACAGATCATTTGACCTGAGTGCTAATGTTTTAGGCTGTAGAACCTGATGGAGCAGCACGATCTTCACCTTTTTTCCGCCATTGCTCTTGAACAACGAAGCCAATGTCTGATAGTCTGGTTTCAAAACCATTCATATCTTGACAACATTTGTCAACCTCTATTCTTGTTTCCAAAACGACGTCCATTAGGGATTGGACTTGTGTCTGGAGCACATATATATCACTCTGTCTAGCAGGAATATTTTGTTTAGTAGGCGATTTGGACGAGGTTACCTTGACAACCAACCCAGAATTACGCAGGAAGGTGCTTTTTGCACTGTTAGTGGAGAGATACTGACGCACTGCAGCAAGAGGTGACATTGTGCCTGTGGTAGCATCGTCACCTTCAGGTGATTGTGGCTGTTCAATCATTTTTTCCATAGCTTCCTGAAAGTTTGAACTTGTAGATTATTGTACCAGATAAGTTACTAATGAGACAAAAACAAACAAAGTAGGTTACACGTTTATACATAACTTATTTTGGTGAACTACTATAATACATTAGCATGTATTGTAGTGCCAACTACATAATAAAATCACTTTCGGAACATGTGTCCATGTAGCATGCCTACTGTATTGTCTTGTTCCTCACATTCGTTGACATCTAAGGACAAAGAGACATGGTTTAAAGTAGGATGAACATAGTATGACATCATTCATATCATGGGCAAACAGATATAAAACAAACATGCTATTTTATCATTGTGTGCGCACGTGAACATAACAACTAGAATACAGATCAAGACCAAAAGAATATCCTTCATCCCTTTTAAACCATGTAAGGTGAAATGATACGTTAAGACAACTGTGTATAAAAGTGAACATAGTAACTGACATTGGTTGCAAACCAAGTAGTTAAATGAACACATCATAGTACCAATCAGTTCAAAGGCAGGAGGAGTAAGGACTTACAACAGCGGCTTGAACTAGTGTGCTCATGCCCTTCATCTTGCTGGTGTGGCAATCATTGAAGATTTGCGGGTTCTTTTTGCTCCGCACATGCTTTCCTCTGTATTTGGAACAAGTCAATATAGATACGATAATATGGCACAGAAAAAAGAAGGAAGTAGCAACTATTTACAAGAGCCTCGCAGTGTGCAATATAGCTACGAGATCCTGTTGTGTGTTGGAATTTCACTTTAGAATGGTTTGTCTTGTTCTTCAAACAGTTAGCCTAGAAGAAGATACACTTGTAAGGCACATACATAAATACAAGTTCAATATGTGGTCTGATCAAATACATATAGCCTACCTTATACTTTGGATCAGACCGGTGTTTAACGAGGGCTGTCCAGTCTTCATTTGTAATATATTCCACTTGAGATGTTTGGGCGATTTCATTGTTAGCCATGCCTTCCGATACGTCTCCAACATATCTATAATTTTTTATTGTTCCATGCTATTATATTATCCTTCTAGGATGTATTATGGGCTTTTATATACACTTTTATATGATTTTTGGGACTAACCTATTAACCTAGAGCCCAGTGCCAGTTTCTGTTTTTTTCTTGTTTTTTAATATCGCAGAAAAGGAATATCAAACGGAGTCCAATTGACGAGCCAATTTTTGATGATAATTTGTGGACCAAAAGATGCCCCGGAAGTAAAAGAGTTGGGCCAGGAGAGCCACAGGCTGCCCACGAGGGTGGGGGGCGCGCCCACCCCATGTGGTGGCGCCCCCCTATCTCGTGGACAGCCCGGAGACCCCCTGATGTGAGACGTATGCAAAAAGTCCTATAAATACAAAAACCTCCTAAAAATAACCTAGATCAGGAGTTCCGCCACCGAAAGCCTCTCTTGCCACCGAAAACCAATCTAGACTCGTTCTGGCACCCTGCCAGAGGGGGGAATCCCTCTTCGGTGGCTATCTTCATCACTCCGGCACTCTCCATGACGAGGGAGCAGTAGTCCACCCTCGGGGCTGAGGGTATGTATCAGTAGCTATGTGTTTGATCTCTCTCTCTCTCTCTCTCTCTCGTGTTCTTGAGATGGCACGATCTTGATGTATCGCGAGCTTGGCTATTACAGTTGGATCTTATGATGCTTCTCCCCCTCTACTCTCTTGTGATGAATTGAGTTTTCCCTTTGAAGTTATCTTATCCGATTGAGTCTTTAAGGATTTGAGAACACTTGATGTATGTCTTGCGTGGGATACATGTGGTGAGAATGGGGTATTCTATTGATTCACTTGATGTATGTTTTGGTACTCAACTTGTGGGTTCCGTGACCTTGGGAATCTATGCATAGGGGTTGGCACACGTTTTCGTCTTGACTCTCCGGTAGAAACTTTGGGGCACTCTATGAAGTACTTTGTGTTGGTTGAATAGATGAATCTGAGATTGTGTGATGCATATCGTATAATCATGCCCATGGATACTTGAGGTGACAATGGAGTATCTAGGTGACATTAGGGTTTTGGTTGATTTGTGTCTTAAGGTGTTATTCTAGTACACACTCTATGATAGATTGAACAGAAAGAATATCTTTGTGTTATTTTACTATGGACTCTTGAATAGATCGATCAGAAAGAATAACTTTGAGGTGGTTTCGTACCCTACCATAATCTCTTTGTTTGTTCTCCGCTATTATTTACTTTGGAGTGACTCTTTGTTGCATGTTGAGGGATAGTTATATGATCCAATTATGTTATTATTGTTGAGAGAACTTGCACTAGTGAAAGTATGAACCCTAGGCCTTGTTTCCTATCATTTCAACACCGTTTATGCTCACTTTTACCACTTGCTACGTTGCTGTCTTTATATCTTATTATTACAAAAACATATATCTACCATCCATATTGCACTTGCATCACCATCTTTTCGCCGAACTAGTGCACCTATACAATTTACCATTGTATTGGGTGTGTTGGGGACACAAGAGACTCTTTGTTATTTGGTTGCAGGGTTGTTTGAGAGAGACCATATTCATCCTACGTCTCCCACAGATTGATAAACCTTAGGTCATCCACTTGAGGGAAATTTGCTACTGTCCTACAAACCTCTGTACTTGGATGCCCAACAACGTCTACAAGAAGAAGGTTGCGTAGTAGACATCAAGCCCTTTTCTAGCGCCGTTGCCGGGGAGGTGAGTGCTTGAAGGTATATCTTTAGATCTTGCAATAGAATCTTTTAGCTTCTTGTTTTATCACTAGTTTAGTTTATAAAAGAAAACTATAAAAAATGGAATTAAGGTTACCTCATATGCTTCATCTTTTTAATATCTTTCGTGAAAATGATGGGAAGGAAAATTCTGCTCAAGTACTAGAAGAAGAATTACATACAATGCTTGGCATAAAATATGTGAATGATGAGCATGATTGCAATGTTGTTAGTATGAATTCTTTGAATACCCATGATGCTAATGATATGCAAAGCCACAAGCTTGGGGATGCTATGTTTGATGATGATATGTTTAGTCCCCCAAGTTTTGATGAACAAATTTATTATGATGAAAGCATGCCTCCTATTTATGATGATTATTGTGATAACATGTATGATATAAAGAATAAAGATAACCATGAAACTTGTCATCATGATTTTAATTTTCAATTGGATTATGTTTCACATGATAATTATTTTATTGAGTTTGCTCCCACTATTATTCATGAGAAGAAATTTGCTTATGTGGAGAGTAGTAAAATTTCTGTGCAAGTAGATCATGAAAAGAATGCTTTATGTGATGTTTATATTGTTGAATTCATTCATGATGCTACTTAAAATTATTATGAGAGAGGATCATATGCTTGTGGGAATTGCAATAATACCAAGTTCCCTCTCTATGTGCTTAAAATTTTGAAGCTATGCTTGTTTTGCTTTCCTATGCTAGTTGATTATTGTTCCCATAAGTTTTTTGCTCACAAAATCCCTATGCATAGGAAGTGGGTTAGACTTAAATGTGCTAGTCATATTTTTCATGATGCTCTCTTTATATTTCAACTCTTATCTTTTGTGTGAGCATCATTGAAATCATCATGCCTAGCTAGGGGCATTAACCGATAGCGCTTGTTGGGAGGCAACCCAACTTTATTTTTGTTCTTTGTTTTTGCTTCTGTTTAGGAATAAATATTGCATCTAGCTTCTGTTTAGATATGGTTTTGGGTTATAATTAGTGTTTGTGCCAAGTAGAACCTTTGGGAAGACTTGTGTGAAGTTTATGCGATCATGCTGTAAAAAACAGAAACTTTAGCGCTCACGAGATTAGCTGCCATTTTTTACTGGAGAGTTCTTTTTAGTTGATTCTTTTTGCAGATGATTAATAGAAAAATTCCTCAGGTCCACCAATTTATTTAAGAATTTTTAGAGTTACAGAAGTATTCGAAAGTTACAGATTGCTACATATTGTTCTGTTTTTGACAGATTCTGCTTTCTATGTGTTGTTTGCTTATTTTGGTGAATCTATGAGTAGTATCGGAGGGTATGAACCATATAGAAGTTGGAATACAGTACATATAACACCAATATGAATTTATAATGAGTTCACAACAGTACCTAAGTGGTGGTTTTATTTTCTGTTGAGTTTTGTGTTGTGAAGTTTTCAAGTTTGGGGTAAAGATTCGATGGACTATGGAATAAGGAGTGGCAAGAGCCTAAGCTTGGGGATCCCCAAGGAACCCCAAGGTAATATTCAAGGATAACCAAGAGCCTAAGCTTGGGGATGCCCCGGGAAGACATCCCCTCTGTTGTCTTCGTCTATCGGTAACTTTACTCGATGCTATATTTTTATTCACCACATGATATGTGTTTTGCTTGGAGGTCATTTTGTTTTATTTAGTTTTGATTGCTGTTTGAATAATATCCCAAGATCTGAAATTCTTAAATGTTAGAGAGTCTTCACATAGTTACATAATTATTCAACTACTCATTGATCTTCACTTATATCTTTCGGAGTAGTTTGTCATTTGCTCTAGTGCTTCACTTATATCCTTTTAGAGCACGGCGGTGGTTTTATTTTGTAGAAATTATTGATCTCTCATGCTTCACTTATATCCTTTTGAGAGTCTTTTAGAACAACATGGTAATGTGCTTTGGTTATAAAATTAGTCCTAATATGATAGGCATCCAAGATGGGTATAGTAAAAACTTTCACATAAAGTGCATTGAATACTATGAGAAGTTTGATACTTGATGATTGTTTTGAGTTATGAGGATGGTGATATTAGAGTCGTGCTAGTAGAGTAGTTGTGAATTTGAGAAATACATGTGTTAAAGTTTGCAAGTCCCGTAGCATGCACGTATGGTAACCGTTCTATGACCAATTTGAAGCATGAGGTATTTCATTGAGTGTCATCCTTTGTGTGGAGGTCGGGGGCGCGCGATTGTTAACTCCTACCAACCTCCCCCTAGGAGCATGCGTTTAGTACTTTGTTTTGATGACTTGTAGATTTTTGCAATAAGTATGTGAGTTCTTTATGACTAATGTTGAGTCCATGGATTATATGCACTCTCACCCTTCCACCATTGCTAGCCTCTCTCGTACCGCGCAACTTTCGCCGGTACCATACACCCACCATATACCTTCCTCAAAACAGCCACCATACCTACCTATCATGGCATTTCCATAGCCATTCAGAGATATATTGCCATGCAACTTTCCATCGTTCCATTTTTTATGACACACCTCATCATTGTCATATTGCCATGCATGAAAATGTAGTTGACATCGTATTTGTTGCTAGGCCACCATGCATAATTTTTCATACATGTCACTCTTGATTCATTGCACATCCCGGTACACCACTGGAGGCATTCATATAGAGTCATACTTTGTTGTAGTATCAAGTTGTAATATCGAGTTGTATGTAAATAAAAGTGTGATGATCATCATTATTAGAGCATTGTCCCAAAAAAAAGAAAAAAAAGAAGGAAAGGCCAAGAAAAAGAAAGTCCCAAAAAAAAGAAAGGCCCAAAAAAAGAAAAAAAAAGAAAAAGAAAAGGGACAATGCTACTATCTTTTCCACACTTGTGCTTCAAAGGAGCACCATAATATTCATGATAGAGAGTCTCTTGTTTTGTCACTTTCATATACTAGTGGGAATTTTCATTATAGGACTTGGCTTGTATATTCCAACAATGGGCTTCCTCAAATGCCCTAGGTCTTCGTGAGCAAGCAAGTTGGATGCACAAACACTTAGTTTCTTTTGTTGAGCTTTCGTACATTTATAGCTCTAGTGCATCCGTTGCATGGCAATCCCTACTCACTCATATTGATATCTATTGATGGGCATCTCCATAGCCCATTGACATTGATACACCTAGTTGATGTGAGACCATCTTCCTCTTTTGTCTTCTCCACAACCACCATTCTATTCCACCTATAGTGCTATATCCATGGCTCACGCTCATGTATTGCGTGAAAGTTGAAAGGTTTGAAAAAAATTGAGTATGAAACTAGTGCTTGGCGGAAACCGGGGTTGTGCATGATTGGAATATTTTGTGTGACGAAGATGGAGCATAGCCTAACTATATGATTTTGTAGGGATGAACTTTCTTTGGTCATGTTATTTTGAGAAGACATGATTGCTTTGTTAGTATGCTTGAAGTATTACTATTCCTATGTCAATATAGACTTTTATCTTGAATCTTTCGGATCTGAACATTCATGCCACAATAAAGAAAATTACATTGAGAATTATGTTAGGTAGCATTCCACATCAAAAATTATGTTTTTATCATTTACCTACTCAAGGACGAGCAGGAATTAAGCTTGGGGATGCTTGATACGTCTCCAACGTATCTATAATTTTTGTTTTTTCCATGCTATTATGTTATCCTTCTAGGATGTTTTATGGGCTTTTATATACACTTTTATATGATTTTTGGGACTAACCTATTAACCTAGATCCCAGTGCCAGTTTCTGTTTTTCCTTGTTTTTGAATATCGCAGAAAAGGAATATCAAACGGAGTACAATTGACGAGCCAATTTTTGATGATTTTTTCTGGACGAAAAGAAGCCCCTGAAGTAAAAGAGTTGGGCCAAGAGAGCCACGGGCTGCCCACGAGGGTGGGGGCGCGCCCACCCCAATGGTGGCGCCTCTTTGACAGCCCGGAGACCCCCCCCCCTCACGTCAGACCTACGCCAAAAAATCCTATAAATACAGAAACCTCCGAAAAATAACCTAGATCGGGAGTTCCACTATCGAAAGCCTCTGTTGCCACCGAAAACCAATCTAGACCCGTTCTGGCACCCTGCCGGAGGGAGCAATCCCTCTCTGGTGGCAACCTTCATCATCTCGGCGCCCTCCATGATGAGGAGGAGTAGTCCACAGTCGGGGCTGAGGGTATGTATCAGTAGCTATGTGTTTGATTTCTCTCTCTCTCTCGTGTTCTTGAGATGGCACGATCTTGATGTATCGCGAGCTTTGCTATTATAGTTGGATCTTATGATGCTTCTCCCCCTCTACTCTCTTGTGATGAATTGAGTTTCCCCTTTGAAGTTATCCTATCGGATTGAGCCTTTTAGGATTTGAGAACACTTGATGTATGTCTTGTGTGGGATACCTGTGGTGACAATGGGGTATTCTATTGATTCACTTGATGTATGTTTTGGTGATCAACTTGCGGGTTCCGTGACCTTGGGAATCTATGCATAGGGGTTGGCACACGTTTTCGTCTTGACTCTCCGGTAGAAACTTTGGGGCACTCTTTGAAGTACTTTGTGTTGGTTGAATAGATGAATCTTAGATTGTGCGATGCATATCGTATAATCATGCCCACAGATACTTGAGGTGACAATGGAGTATCTAGGCGACATTAGGGTTTTGGTTGATTTGTGTCTTAAGGTGTTATTCTAGTACGAACTCTATGATAGATTGAACGGAAATAATAGCTTTGTGTTATTTTACTACGGACTCTTGAATAGATCGATCAGAAAGAATAACTTTGAGGTGGTTTCGTACCCTACATAATCTCTTCATTTGTTCTCCGCTATTAGTTACTTTGGAGTGACTCTTTGTTGCATGTTGAGGGATAGTTATATGATCCAATTATGTTATTATTGTTGAGAGAACTTGCACTAGTGAAAGTATGAACCCTAGGCCTTGTTTCCTATCATTGCAACAACGTTTATGCTCACTTTTACCACTTGCTACGTTGCTGTTTTTATATCTTCTTATTACAAAAATCATATATCTACCATCCATATTGCACTTGTATCACCATCTCTTTGCCGAACTAGTGCACCTATACAATTTATCATTGTATTGGGTGTGTTGGGGACACAAGAGACTCTTTGTTATTGGGTTGCAGGGTTGTTTGAGAGAGACCATCTTCATCCTACGCCTCCCACCGACTGATAAACCTTAGGTCATCCACTTGAGGGAAATTTGCTACTGTCCTACAAACCTCTGCACTTGGAGGCCCAACAATGTCTACAAGAAGATGGTTGCGTAGTAGACATCACCTTCAAAGTGAGATTTTCTAAGGTGGTATCGATACTGTCGCAGAGCAGACTGGAAAACATGAGTGCATGCTTGTTTAGTTGCATCATCTTTCGGATGCAACTTGAACCTCATCTGTTGAAAAAAGAATGTGAGTCTTATTAGGAGGAAGATAGAAATTATGGAATAGAGCAAGACAATATTACTAATTGCGATGAATAACATTACTTACGGATAAATGGTCAAGGATGGTGTTAAACTGGATATTGTCTTTCTCATTCCTATATTCGATCCATGTTGGGAGGATACGTGCATGACACCCAACGGCAACGGCTGCCTCTGATACTAACTTGGCTGACTCTGTAGCATCATGTGGCCTTTTTAACCCTGCCTCAAAATGAATCTCCTTTCTTCCTCCTTTAGATTTTGTTAATCTGTCAAGCATTATCCCTGATGTCTGTTTCCGCTTGTGTCGTAGTGCTAGTTCAACAATGAATATGGAAAGTGTAAGTGTACATCAAACTATGAGAGTACATATAAAGGAGCATGCAACTGCAACTTGACTCGGTTAGGTACCGTCTTGGTGTTGATTCTCATGAGGTTCATCTGATCTTGCCAAGTCCTGTAGTGTCAGTAGTGCTTCAGAAGTAGTGTTAGGTGTGAAGGCAGCTTGGTAACTGGCTAGTTCCGGAGCAAACGAACGAGTAACTCGTTGAGATGCTGGTACAGTTGAAGCGGATGCTGCAGCTGGTGCAGCAGGTGATACCGTGTTTGTAGATTTAGCCGGTGGACTTGGACCTTCTACTGCACTATAAGTACC
>LR738716.1:160786739-160798015 GCA_902687465.1 Secale cereale | reverse complement strand
ATACGCAATTTGCAAAATTCATGATCTCATCCAAAAAAATAATGCCATTTATATTTTAATTTAATGCGTAGAACCGCCTTTTACACGTAGAGGCACTATGCCTCGGGCCGTTCTCACAAACGCGCTATATATCTCTCTATCTACCGCATAAGTGCACACACTTTATATGCATCGACATTTCTCTTTCACACATGCTCACGATCTCTCTCGGGGTGTCGGGGAGTCTCAAGCACATGCTCTCTCTGTATCTCTCTCTCTCTCTCTCTCTCTCTCTCTCTCTCTCTCTCTCTGACTACTATGTACCACTCTTTTCACTAATCTCAGTTGGAAAACACTATTTCTCTCACATGCATATATACACACGCATGGTCTCTACTAGCCCTCTATACGCACATATATGTGCCTACGTGTCTCCCGCACACACATTATCTTTAGGCCTCTCTCGCACACATTGCCCTCCCCCAGACACACCTCTCTCTTAGTAGTTGGCAGATATGATTCCATCATATCATCCGGTAGGATATCCCTGACTGTTAAGCTGGATGGTAATACGAGGCAAAGTTTTACCCTAGTTCGGACCCTTGCAGTTGAGGAAAAAGCCAACTCCTGGTCCTATATATTAGTGATAGGGGTGTGTACAAAGTACACGTGAATACCAGGCATTGTGCGTGTGTGTATACTATCAACGAACTAGCCCCCAAGCTTCTATAACATACTGGGGGCCTAGGGTTACAAATCATATATAGTCAGCTTATCACTAGTGGGGATAGAGTCCTCCGTGACTCTGGTAACTAGCTTTGTGTTGTACGCCGAGTCCTCCACATGGTTCTTCGTATAACGCGTCTCGATCCAACCTATGTGGCGCAGGATGGAACCGACACATGAGTCCTCATGTTGACCCACCACAACTAGAAATCATGTGCCCACCACACCACACACGCAATCGGCCATTAAGAAAATAAGCATATACAATAGTACAATGTTATACATGGAAGTTAATTGCATGGTGCATCCAAAAATATTTGTTCTTCATTGTGAGTGTTTATATATTCTCCTAAAATATTAGTCACGGGAAAGAGAAACACAGGGCATATCTCTCCTTGTCTCCACCGGACATCCCCTCTTTCTACACCACTTTCACGTACGCACACAAACTATCTCTCGGCCCTCTAAAAGTATGCATGCCCACGACACATTCACGCATGACGGCCACTGTATTTCAAGCTAAAGCACTATACGGTCACTGGAGTTCAGAATATGCTCATTACGGTCACCGTATACATTCTCGTGGTGATCATACCGTATCTAGCTCACGATGCGTCTTCATATTTTTTTGATGACACTGACGGACTTTGCATTTGATGCGTGCTTCGTATTTTGTTGACGACACTTACAGTCATTGTATTTGAAGCGAAAGCATGATATGGTCACTGGACTTTAGAATAAGCTCATCATGGTCACCACATACATTTTGTCGTGCTAACCAACATGTGGTTGGATGGTTAGGAGGACGGTGGTTTCTCGAGCCCACCAGGGTTAAAGTGCCGATGCTCGCATTTATCCTAGGTTAGTTTTAGTATTTTCCGGCGATGTGCGTTCAGTGGAAGGAGACGTTCCACTCGACTACAAGGCACCTATGGTGACTTCATAGATTCTCAAGATCATATCGTGGCCCACTCTCTCGAAGGTGATCATAGGGGTAGGGTCTGCGTGTGTGCTCTTATAGCGGTGAGTGCTTGCGCGTATATATGAGCCCTTGCGTCTGTACCTGTTAAAAAAATACCTATCATGATTATACGGTCACTGGCTCACCCGTACAACTCCATATTTTGTTGATGACACAATCAATTGACCAGTCAAACGTTCCATGTGGCACAACTAGTGTTGCACCATCGAGGCTCGTTACCGTGGGGCCCACCTATCAGCCCGTATATGAAAGAAAGAAATGGTAGTTTGAGTTTGTACTGTGTTAATAAAATACATTTTAGTGTGATCACACGGTCACTGGCTCACCATAGAACTCTGTAATTTGTTGATGACACGATCAATTGACCAGTCAAACGGTCCACATTCAGCAGCACACATTACCAAAGGGCCCACCCGTCAGCACGTATATGAAGGACATAAATGGTAATCAATTAGTTGTCGGTGGGTACTCGAAGTCATGAGACCTCTGGTTGGCAGTCGCCGGCGGTGGGTGGGCGCGTTGATTGGGCGGTGGGGTGGGGATCGCCGGAGAAAAAGCTTGGCGTGGGGGCCTAGAGGGATGCCCGGTGCGGCAGCGGACCGGCCGTGAGGAGTGGTTTCGCGGCGGGCGGGGTGGCGCGGGCCGGCGGTTCGGCCGGTGGTGGCTGGCGGCTGAGGGGGTGGAGTTTGATGGTAAACTGCAGGCCCTTCATTTCGTATCCAACGGCTGGAAAATCTAATGACCAGAGATGAAAAAGTCAGTCGACTGACGTGTAGCCTCACCCCGCACGTACACATGTATGCATGCAAGACACGCACGCATGCAGTCGTGCAACACTGACACGTACACATAACGAACACACACACGCATGCAGGCTTGCAACACTGACGCGTACACATGCACTCACGAACACGCGCACATACGCACACATGCATGCAACACTGAAACGTACCCTTGCAGGCACGCAACACTTGCACGCCTGCATGCACATAGCACACGACACAAGACACACGCTCAACTTTTACGTGCATGCACCCTTTGTTAAGGACATGGGTTGTTATGGGTATTAATCAATCTTATCTGTGATAAGCAGAACATTGATGTTTGTAATGGTCTTTATGAATCACAACGTATCAAACGGGCTATCAACATGAAAAGGATGACATCACACTCAATGAACAATAATCGGTTTATGAAATGCCCGCTTCTGACCGCCCTGGCCCACCAAAGGTTCCTCTGCTGTGCGCTGCCTGCGTTGGATCGCTGACATGCAGGCCATGTACCCTAAGAGCCCACACATCAGTGGAAGAATGGCGCGTTGTCCTACGTCAGAGTCGAGGGCGCCACTCCCTGCACGCCTGGCTGAACACGCCTCCTTGTCGCATTCAAACGCCTCCATGAAACCCGCCCGTGTGGAAGCCGAGAAACCCACTCTGGACACACGTCCGTTCATGACCGGGCCGGCATTAAATGCAACGCCGGCCGAGCTCCTCCCGTCCACCGTCTATTTAATCTCCTGTTTAAACGAGGCCAAACGCCGGCCAAGAATCGCACACCTCCGCCGCTCCCCTATCTCCACCTTCACCATTTTGTCCACTCTTACAATGGCTTACGAAGAGTAGTTATTCTGCATCCAAGCCAGCTGGTGGCCCGCCGAGCCTGCCGGATACGAGCTATGCAGCTCGCTGATCCACCTCCCTCCCCTCGCCCGACGGAGCCAGTTGCCGCCCCAAGCCGGTGCGCGGTTCAGCAACTCGCCGCTCCAGGCCAGCTCGACGAGGAGCGGCGCACGGGTATCGTTGATGCCGTCCACGCTGCCGCCTCATACTGCGTCTCCCATGTCTGTGGCCAAGACTCCCATGCCGGCGGCCGCGCCATGCAAGCAGCGACAAAAGCCGGGTGTGCGGAGAGCGACGAGTCGGTGGCCAGCGCCTCCGCGTCCGCCGCCATCATCGAGGAGAAGTAGAACACGGGAAGCCGCCGCCGCTTGGGTCCCATGAAGGCCACCACGGAGGCGACGCCGGCGTAAACAGCAGGTGTCTTGCCAGATCCTTTTGTTGCGAGGAACTTCGTCAACCCTGCATATACCTCCGGGGCTCCTGGTTGTCCGGTGATCGTGATTCCAGACATGAGGAACACAAATCAATCGGCGGCCGACCATTTAGGCCAGGTATTATATACCTGTGCTGTCTAGAACTAGCACCACGTAGTTCATTTGAATGTAATGAAATTTGTCATGTTTGTATGAAAATCCGGTATCTTATATGATTTCCATCATTGTTTATATGAAATATCGCCGTGTTTGCGTGAATTTCGTCCGGTTGGTTGACTTGTTGTCATAATGTGTGCAGCTATGGTTGGATGGCGTAATTTGCGGGTCGCCGGTCGGTCTGCGGGCGGCTCGGGCGGCGTGGTGGGACAAAAAGAACACAACTCATGCGAGCTCGTCTCCAACGTGCGCGCTGGAGGATGCATGAGAACCCGAGCCATTCCTCGTTCATCGGTGGCAAAGGCACCGATGGACAAAAGGGTCGCCAATATTTTGGCTACCCCGGGCAAGATCCAAACAGCCCCTCCCAACAGATTCAAATCCCTCGTTCACCATGGAATTTTGCCATGTGTTGGTTTCATGGACTAGCAAGATGCCCGTGCGTTGCACGGAACATCAAGATGCAATTTTTTACAAAACACCTGTTGTTATTGACCCATGCAGGAGTAATCCCATTTTGTAAAAACTAATGATTGCTCGAGAATTTTATCGGTTAAATGGTATCTCGAGAATTTTATCGGACTCCATTTTTGTATACAAGGCCACAAACCCATATTACAAGTACCAAGGCAAAAATTAATGTCTTCTAACTAAATGATGCAAGCCACCTTGTTTCCTTGTTTGTCGTGTAAATTAATGTGTATTCTTCTCTTTCATGCACATCAAGCCAATGCTCACACTCCCGCATGCTTGCAAGGGATAATTAATATCCTCCTTTGATAGTAGTACTAAGAGGCAAACACCATTAATATTGCATTGATTAGTGTTAGTGGCCTTGTATATCTGCAAATTGTAATTTTGATAGTGGCCTTGTATATAAAAATGGAGGGAGAAAGATGAGAGATAAGGTGAGGAGGAGTGGGGCGTGGTGGCGACTGGTGGTCGGACTGGGCAGAGGCATGGGGATGGACAGCGCATTATGTCTAGGTTTGTATCTCTATAGTCCCTCCCACATACACCCACGTAGGTGGGGGACGTGCACGAAGAGAAGAGGTGCACGCACGGCGCACGTACTCCCGTCTCTTTCCCAACCACACCCACGCGGGTACACTGTGGAGCTCATTTCTGTACGAAAAGGCAGCCCACGTGGTAACTTGACACGTGTACTGGTTGTCCACTAGATGGAGGGAGGATTGTCTACCACGGGTGAACAAACAAATTGTGACTTGACGCGTTATGTTAAAAAAGAGGCAAACCATGTGGGGCCTACCTTAGAGGCAAGGCTCTATACACTGGAGTACTTTTGATGTGTCCTGTCAACTCGCATTACGAGGAGGAGCTTGCTTAGTATGCAGTCTCCCCCGCCCACGGGCGCGGTGGCTCGCAAGATGAGGTGAAGCTTGCTTACTACGCCTTACGCCTGCTCCCTCGCCCACGCGCGCGGTGGCTCGCAGGACGAGGAGAAAATTTTACTACTCCCTCCGTTTACTCCTCGTCCCTACTACCTTGGTTAGAGAGATTATCATATTTTTTGGAATATATATATGTCCTTTAGTACTCCCTCCATTTACTTATACAAGGCCACTACAAAAAAATACATGTCAGTCTACCTTGGTTAGAGAGAAATTTTTACTACTCCCTCCGTTTACTCCTGGTCCCTACTACCTTGGTTAGAGATTTTTTTCTTGACACTGCTTGCATCGGGTGATCTAACGCACCTCGAAATCCAACATGTGATGGTACTACTACTAGTAGTAGAATTGAGACTTATAAAACGGAAAAACGAATGTTTTTTAGATGAGCCCTGTAAACCCTGGTGGGTACGTACTCCGTAAAATCAGATTTTCCCGAAACTAAGTCGCTCAACCTTTATTTGCTTGTTTCCCTTCCCGCCTCCTTGCCTCAAAAAGACTATGCCAAACTCCCCTGCCTGACGCGCGAGAAAAGACCCGCCCTCGCCTTATTTTAGACCGGGTTTGTATCGATGGATCGCGTGAAGCAGCAAAAACCCAAGCCGTGTCTTGTACTCCTCGGTCGACGCTCGCTTTCATGAATTTTGTACTTCCTGTCGCCGACATGTGGGACATATAGCAACTGGGTCGACGTGTCAAGAACCAAATAACAGTGCAAAACAGCAGGGGGGCACCCCAGTCGTACCGCCCCAGTAGTTGTAGTAATGAGCAATGAGACGTCAAATCATAATGCCGCACCTTCCCAGACGAACGAAGCAACCATTATTTCACACTTCGGTTTGCCATCATCTCAAACCACGTAGTATTGCTTCTGCCTCAAGAGGGACACGCTCATCGCCTTGGTACATCATGACATGTGGGACCGCATGACAGGCCATGCTCCCCCGCCGACCGCTCGGTAAAATCACCTCATTTTTACTACTGTGCTTCCTCCGTATCAGTTTACATGGCATGCTCGTCGTTCTAGGTTGAGAATTTACCTGGCTATATATGTGATGAATAGTATATGTTTAGAAACTACATCCGCTTAATAATCCAATGATATACTTTTTGTGACATAGTAACTCGGATTTAGTTAGTCAAATCAATGACCTAGAACTTCTTGCACGCCCTATAAAACGAGACGTCTAAATAAAACGAGACAGAGAGGGTAGTTCAGTATGTATCTTTTTAGACCAATATAGTCGGGATTCACCAAGGAGCAAAACCAAGTGGTAGGCTGCACCTGTCGTGTTGGCGTAGCGACTCAAGCAGGGTCAGTCCGCACACGAAATGGCGACACACTTAACAGGACCCCTTTGGCCGACATGTGGCTCATCCACCGTCTTGTTCCACGTGTAGTTCGGAGCAGCGGTTGGAATTGGAGGCACCTAGTCGTAGCGCCGCAGTAGTATAAAATGAGCGATGAGGGGTCAAATCAGAAAGCCCCACCTTTCCCGCATTAAGATGGACAGACAAAGCAACCGTCATTTCACTCTAGGGCGCAAGAGCATAAAGAAAAGAGAAAACCAATTATGCGTGCGACATCTACCTAGAGCAGCCTAGGGTAGGGGTCTCCACTACAGATCATTTTTTTGAAAGCGCCTCCACTACAAATCGGATTCTCCCTCGTCCTCTTGAAGAACACCGATGATGCGTGCGGCGGTAGGGTTTGTAGGAGTACTACTAGGGCGTGCGGGGCCACGTCATAGTAAATGGGAGAGGGATTGAGTTCGATTCGACGCCTTAAATATGGGTGGTCCGCTTGGTTTTAGGGGAACAAGGCAGCATTTTGGGTTCGGGGACCAGTGGAGATATAGTACATACAAAAAATTGAGGAAATAGGTTCAACCGAAAGGCAGTGATGCATGGGAACTGCATTTTGATATACCCGGGGCCGCGTGAAATTTTCTACTCTACTCAAAACTAGTAAGGTACACATGCATTGAACGCATGAGATTTCAAAAACAAATTATGAATAAATACACACTATAGCATGTAAAGCTTTGAGTCATATATGCATGATGTAGATGTTCATTTAGTTCTTATAGTTCATCTAATTCAAAATCAATTAGTTTTATAAAAATGTTAAGATTTATGGGGTTGTGCATTGTAAAGCATAAAGTAAAAAACAAATAATGGCAATTCATTTTAAAAAAAATCAATTATGATACAGAAGATTCTAGAACAAAGGAGAAGTGCTTGTGTTTTGAGGTTTGTGCATTATGCTTAAGTTCAACCATGGAGTCTTCTAAATTGTACATGTGGCAGATCTGGTGGAATGTTGATGATATCCAACGACCAGTACTGCTCGGATTTGCCATCTCTACACTGTCGGATTAGCTTCATCCAGCGACCATCTTCAAGTTATTCGCACACTATATAGTTTTTGTGCCGTAGTTGCATGTCTTGGAAAAAAGCTACTAGTGGGTTGTACTAGCTATTTAGGAATAGAAGATGTATACATGGAAGTTGTAGGGAAAGAGATGACATGGAGTATCTCAATTCCTATGAGTAGGGATTGGAAAAGAGATGTCATTTGGTTGACATCATAGGAACTTTTCTATTGAATCTAGAGATGACATGTATCTCAATTCCTATGAGGAGGTGTAATGCCCAGGATGGAGTTATACCTCCTACGTGTCGAGGCACGACTTAAAGGCATAAATCCATCCTAGAATGATCTCAAGTTTGGTATCTTTGCACGACTCATGTAAAGAGGGATTAAAATGCAAAAGGAGATAGTTGGCTTACACTCGCCACTTCACACAATACAATACATAAACAATACATCATTCAAAACATCACAACCCGACTACGGGTGAAGATCCAAAAGAAAGATACCAAAACAACATAAAGCCACAGGTCAGGATCGAATCCTAGTAGAAACCACTACTGATCGTCAAAACGTCACAAGCAAACAACCACAAGCTTCATCGGACTCCCGGTGAAGTATTGATCCAACTCCTGCATCGTACACGGCTGAACCTGCATCTGGTGTGGTGAAGTAACTGTGAGCCACAGAGGACTCAGCAATCCCGTTCCCGGGTAACAAGACTATTTAAGCCTTGGGTGAGGACAAGGCTGAAGAAAGAACGAGAGGTGAAGGAAACAAAACAAGAGTCTGCAGCAGCAACTAGCACTAACTTACGTAAAAGAGAGCGAGAAGAGAAGTGCATCGGTCGAAAGATGATCACGAAGTGATCCTAGCTAAAGCCGGTCAAACATAACCCCACCGTGTTCAACTCCCGAATCCCTATTCGGAAATTGACAGTCACGGTACACACGCTGGTAGTGTATTGAAACATTGTGTCAAGTTATCTACAACCGGAATTAACAAGCTCCCATCTGCCACATAACCGCGGGCACGGCTTTCGAAAGTTCAAACCCTGCAGGGGTGTTCCAACTTGACCCATTACAAGCCCACGATCCGCGGAGTCGCAACTCCATAGTTGGGAAGACCCGAGTATTCTCGGAATCCCGTGCTCAAGTTAAACCGAACTAAGGTAAGGCTAATCCAGCAAATCCTCCCGGCGTGTCGACACCCTGATAGTAGCCGTGCGTATCTAAGTCTCAGGACACGACCGGATGGGCGATTCTACAGGACCCAATCCTCGAGTTTCCCCGTGGTGGTTCCCGCAGACTCCCCGTTTGGGACCAACACCATCGGCACTGGCCCCCCCTGCTATGTAGAAATAAAGGATCCTCGAGGGAGCGACCCTCTATGCAAATTTAATTAATTAATTAAGTTGTTATTATGAGGCAAATAGTACCAAATGTTGGGACTTGCTGGAAAAGACTTAGCACTTAGCGGTTTATCAAGGGGGTCCCATACACCCCAACCGTGTTAGGAACGCATAATCAAGGAACATAACACCGGCTTATACGGATCCTAACGGCATGAGTGGAACAAAACACCAAGCAAAAGGCTTAGCCTTCCACCCTGCCAGTATATAGATGATTTCATTTTTAAGCATTTATATAGTGTGATATAACCCAACCAAACTTCAACATGAAGCAAGCATCTTCAATCTTCACCTGCAACTAACAATGCTATAAGAGGGGCTGAGCAAGCCTACGTATAGCCAAGCAACGGTTTGCAAAGGTAGGGTGGTTAAACATGGCAAATGGTTACAAGTAGGAGGCTGACAAGAAGACATGGGCATCGAGGCAAAACTAAAGATCGAGACTACTAGCAATAGGCAAAGATAGTAATGGTATCCGGGTTCGGTCATCTTGCCTGGGATTCCACAGAGGAGAAGAACGGATCCAAGAAGCAGACGGAGCAACAGTCGAGCGGATCCTCACAACTCCGGAACGAAACCGAAGCTAACAAGAGAAGAAACCGGAAAGAAGCAAACAACACGGTAAACACGCAAGCATAAACATGGCATACGATGCACAAGCAAGCATGATGCATGTCCGGTTTAAATATGCATGGCATGGCAAAGTGCACAAACAACACTACAAGTTAAGTGGAGATCAATATGCAACGAGTTGCATATTGACGAAACACCACATTTAATTATTTAGTTGACTCTCATTATTTACAAAACAAGATTAAATGTTTTTCAACATGGCAAGAGGTGAAGCATAAAGAAACTACACTATTTAGGCATTTTAAATGGGGCCGGAAAAATAACAACAACATATCCGGAAAATCCCCATGAGCATGTTTAAATAATTATAACCAAACAACAACCACACATTATTATGTTGTTAACATGATGCGGATGACATGAACAAGTTTATGCAAGTTTTATTAAAAGGTTGACTTAAGAGAGACAAGAAGCATTTGTCACCGTGGTGGAACAAAAAGGGTGCCACGGCAATGATCCGAAAATGATGCAACGCATCATATCGGTACCGGTAACTCGGTGAGGGACCGGTGCAAAACAAAAGGTGGAGTGAACGAGTTGAACAAGATGATGGGGTGATCCCGTTGCCGGGTTCCCACGAGTCGGTGGCGAGGCAACCGAGGAACAAGCCAAACGGACGAAACGGGCACAACGGGCACACAAGGGAGCATTTCATACAACCACAACAAGCATGCATCACGGGTCATCGACGGGGTTATACCTTCGAAACAATTGTTTCGGGACGGTTCGAGATCGTAGAGGAAGTAGCCGTAGTAGTGGAAGTAGTGGTACACGGCCGAAGAGGAAGAAGTCGTTCACGTGGCGGTAGTTGTACTCGGGCGACGGTAGAGGAAGTAGTGGGAAGTAGTTGTTCCGTTCGTCTTGGCGGTTCCACGACGGCGGTAGTTGTTCACGGTCATCGGTAGTCGTTCGGGGCGTCGTGGTACTCGGGGTTCCCGTTTGCGACGGTAGTGGAAGTAGTGGAACTTGACGCATCCGAAGAGGTACTTGACGAGTCGGTCGCGGTACTTGTTCCCGGAGGTGTTCACGAGCTTGTTTTTCCGTAGATGATCGGTTCGTCGAGGTACTTGGTCGTCTCGGTCTCGTACACGGTTCATCTGTCCAAAATTACAGCAAAAACAACACACAAAAGAGAAACAACAGCGGCAACACGGCGAGGCAGGGGCCGCGGGATCTTGCACGCTGGACGGAGGGAGACGGCTGCGGGGCTGCACGGGAAGAAGCGGTGCTGCTGTGCTGGCCGGCGGGCAGAAGGCGCCGGGGCCACGGGCCTCTTGGCCGCGCGAGGGGGCTCCGGCCCTGGACGACGGGGCTGCAGACCTTGGGCGCCATCGGAGCAGGACTCCCGCGGCGAGGCACGGAGGAACGGCAAGAGGAGGGCTCGGCCTGGCCGGCGCTGGTAGCCTAGCGGCGAGGCGCAGAGGAGGCCTGCACGGGAGGAAAGCCTGGAGGAGGGAGGAGCTTGGTGGCCGGCTGCCGCTCTGCTGGAGATGGAGGGGCGCCGCGGCGAGGCGAGAAGAGGCTCGGCGGCGCGGGCTTCTGGAGAGGAG
>LR738716.1:160775980-160786729 GCA_902687465.1 Secale cereale | reverse complement strand
GGGAAGGAAGGAGGGTCGCGCTCGGGGCGGCGCTCCTGGCGAAGGGGAAGAAGTGACGCGGTGGCACCGGCCCGGGCACCATGGCGAGGGCGAAGCGGAGAGGACCGAGGCGAGGGAGAGTCGGGGTGACGAAGGTTCGATGGGTTCGGGCGATGGGGAGAGAAAAGGGGAGTGCGGTCGGGCTCGGTCGATGGGGAACGCCTGGCGGCGGAGGGAGGAAACGAGAGGCTGCGGGAGCCTAGCGCCCTAGGGTTGGGAGGGGTTTTGGGCCTTGGGCCGGCTGGGAACAGGAAAGGCTGGAGAGAAGTATGGGCCAGGAGGGAAGGAGGAGGGAAGCATGGGCCAGGAGGAAAAAAGAGGCCTGGGCTCTACTAAGTTTATTTCTTAGCAGAAAACATAAAGAGGGATCCAAAAATAAAAGGAAAGAGGCAAGGAACAGAAAAATAAAATATAGAACATTTTTATAAGGCTTTACGGGATAATTCCAACCTCACAAAAATAGTTCCAACAAAAAGGGAAGTGCAAAACTAAAACATTTAGCTTGCAATAAAAGGAGTTTAGATAAGTGGAGGAGCCTCGAAACAACGGAAAGAATTATAGGCAAGGTTTTGGAGGTGAAACTTGAAGTGAAATAAACATGGGGAATTGTGCAAGTGTGTTACGGTGATTCCGAAGCCATGGAATATTTATTAATATATAGCTCCCTAAAATAATGGGAGACTTTTATATGTTATAAAGAGAAGTCACCTTCCCTCGATTTAAATGGACCGGAGGCCCACACAATTTATTAGGTTGAGATGCAAAAATAAAAAAAGACATGATGGCATGATGACATGATGCAATGCAAAAAAATAAATAACACAAGCACAAAAGAACCACACGGGCAACCCGGAACATCTGGAATCTTCTGGAAGCTTCTGGAATCTTCTGGGACGTCAGTCTCGGGCGTCACAACTCTCCCACACTAACAGAGGATCTCGACCCGAGATCCTAGAGATATCACCGGGTAAAAACGGAAGAGGAAGAGGTAAAACAAAGTTGCTTCTTTGACAGACGAGTGAAACCAAAGAACCTTGAGAGGTTGAACAAGTGAAAGAAGAATGCAACGGAGATGAACGAAGTTGAAAACACTCCGTTAGAAAAGAGGAGCAAGGAGCATTATGAGAACCTTGAAGGTTGAAGGACATGAAACAAGAGCTCACGAACCATTATTTGTTTTTACTTTATGCTTTACAATGCACAATTCCATGAATCATAAAATAGATTAAGGGCTTCTTTGATTCAAAGGATTCTCGAAGGAATTTAGGAGGATTCCAATCCTTAGGAATTTTTCCTATCTTGGTTGTTTGATTCCTAGGATTGTAAGCCATAGGAATTTTTCCATATGATTCATTTGCACTAGATTTCATAGGAAACATCCAATCCACTCAAACCTCTTTGAAATAATTCTGCGTTTTTTCTATGCACAATCAAGCACTCGTACCATCATGTAGGACTCAAGACGACATTCCACTCTAATCCCATGTTCTTCCTATTCCCGCCTTTTAGAAATCCTACGAATCAAAGAGGCCCTAGGTTTTTTATAAAAACTAATTGATTTTGAATGATGTGAACTATAAGAATTAAACGAAGGTCTACATTAGGCATATATGACTCAGAGCTTACATGCTACTGTGTGATATTTATTCGTAATTTGGTTGCAAAGTCTGACGCGTGCAATGCAGGTGTACCTTACTAGTACTTCGAGTATGTGCAAAAGACAATGACACGCTACACAGTGTCTCTCTTACAGTTCATGAAGCCACGTGGCACATGGGGAGGCGTTGTCGCGACATCCTTGTGTGGATTGATCACCGTGACGTGCTGCTAGATCCAGAAGAATGTACTCGTCCTCCCTGAGCCGCACTGGCGGTACATGCACGAAGCGATGATGTGCACGCACGCCATGCATGCACTCATTCCCTCGCACGCACACGCGGGTACATGGGCGGATGCAATTTTGTACCAAGATCCACCCCATGTGATAATTTGACGCGTGTAAAGTCCTTCACTTCATTGATGGTCAATTAATACAGCGCATGCAAATTGAGTGGACGTGAGGGCAGAAGAAAGACATTACTACTCCACTGCACGCATGCGAGTAGTTAAATCATGGGTTGCTAGTAGTACTTCCATTGGTCTCCTTCATATTTTGTGCCAATTTTTGACAGTAACATAATATTTATGCATCTTAGCAGTGTAGTCTACTTGAAATTTATGTTCCACTAAACTCATTGGGAGCCGTTTCGGGCCTCAAAACCAAAAACTATCAATTAATCTTTACCTTGTTCCCATCACATTCGAAAGTACTAGTGCTACAATTAAGTGCAAGCCTGCTCACACCTACTAGTACGTACCAAACCTGAACGTGTTCCATGCAGGTTTTAGTACTAGTTCTAGTACTTAGGTTATAAAAAGAGGAACTACCTAACCGAAAATTACTCTACCTTCCTCCTCATAAGTACTCCTTCATCGTCCGTCCTTCCCATGGCCGGTGTGTAGAGCTCTAGGTCGAGAACTACTCGTAATAAGGGAGTGGCAACCATGGCTGTGAAAAAAAAGAGGGCTCACCGCCACACAGAGACCTCGAAAGATCTCTCATGGGCAGGCGACGGCTACCAGGAGCGCCCTAGACGCGGAGGCGAACATGCCGAGCTGGCGGCGCTGGAGTCGTTATCCCTCGACGGCATGCCCGGTCAGCTCAATAAGCACCTCAATGAGAAGAAGGAGTTCATTCACGGTTTGGTGGAGCTGCTGAAGGAGAGCCTTGACGACATACCCGCCGAGCTCAATGAGCAGGGGGAGTTGACCGCCGGCTTGGTGATGCTGCTGAAGAAGAGCATTGCCTTGGAGAAGAAGGCGATCGGCAAAATCCTGCAACTTCAGGAGGACAAGCCGAAGCTCTGCCACGAGCTCGACCTGCTGAAGGAGGAGAACGCCGGCTAGAAGAAGTTGCATGAGAATAGTAGTTCCTCGATGAAGATGTTGCATGCCCTCGTCATGGAACAGAAGGAGGAGTTGGCGAAGCTCCGCATCGAGTACCCGGCTGCTGTCAAGGTACGTAATGCGGCCATGGAACAGATGATGAAGGCTCGCGTCGAGAAATCCTGCATCATGGACACAATGATGAAGATGGCGGAGGAGATGCGCAAGGAGATGGAGGTCGTGGAGGTGATGAAGAAGGAGTTACGACTACGTGCCCATCAACCCTTCATGTAGTGAGAGCAGCGCCCTAAACTTGTGTGTGCGTCTTCCTTCTTTTTCTGGGGTGATAATCCTCCTTCTTCTTTTACTCCTGTGTTTCTTATTTTGCTTCGGGTGTTTCACCGCACGTGTCACCTTCTCTGCGAGGCATGAATAGAACAATGCTAAAAATTAGATGACTAGCAAATTAGTAGATCATTCTTCATCGCCAATAGAATAATGCCTCTTGCTAGGAATATATAATAAGAGTAGAGAGTAGAGGATATGGCACTGGGATGCCGTGTTTCGTGCTCCTCCATCGTACTCTAGTGGAAAACTTGAATATACCACACGGTTCTTTGCTCCTCCTGAGGTCGTCGGCACATTTATACGAGCAGTCAAATCACAAGGCCCCGCCTTCCAGCAGTAATGAGCCGACAAATCACAAAGGCCCTCGCCTATCGTAAAAAGGACCAAGCTAGACTGCCCCGCGCTCTAGCCTTTTAAAAAATGTATTCATTTGTACAGTAGTATTATCGATGGATTGCTCCATGGAGCAAAACTAACAAGATGTAATTAAAGAAAAAAGGTGGTACAAATAGAGAGCGCTCGTCGCCAAATTATGCATATACTATATGACACTACCCACTATGAAGGTACTAGTAATATAGACTAGTAACTGGTCTATGTTACTCTCCACTATGACCAGCCAAAGTCGAGGCGCGGATACCAACGAAGGCCTAGTTGTGTCTATACTTGGACAACTCACCCGACTACTTGCGCACCAGGCAGACGAAGCTCGTGTCGTGTTGGTGCCGTGTGCGGCCTGCACATTAACCAAAACCCCACGCCTCCATCTTGGCCTCCGCGTTTAAAACATCTCAATCTCAAGGCCAAGGAGCAACGTGAAACCTATGATAGAGCCAATCGGATGGTTGAGAACACTACAATTCATAGCTACAGATGCGTGTGTGAGAGAGGACGAGTGTGTGCGTGCACCTCTTCTCAGAGTACAACTGTATGTGGGTGGCGTTGACCTAGGGAGCAGTGATGGTGCGTGCGAGAAGTCCCGAGAGATAGGTGTAATGCGTCTGAAAAAAATACTAGTCTATAGCTCGCCGCGAGGCTATTCTCGTCGAACGCCAAGCGTAAGATATGTATCCAACGGTGCCAGTTTTTGCACGTACACAACAATAGAAAAAGAACTAGTACCATGGCATATGCTACACCACGGCCGAGAAAACGTGCCGACATTATGCCATCCGGGAATAGTGTCGCACTTCGAAACTAGAACCGTCAATAAATTTTGAGCGCGTCTCGTCACCTTCCAAATTACTACAACTACGACGCTATATTTAATTGCAAACCTGTTCACACCGATCACAACCTAAACGCTTTCCCACTTAGGAGCGTATTAGTATTACTCGGTTATAAGATGACTGCACATTCCTCCTCAACTACTCATCCACAAAAAACAATCAAGTCAATCAAGCCATAGCCAGCGTGAGTTCTGGGACGAGAGATTTCCAACAGGGAGAGGTGAGCATGGAAGAGGAAGCACGAGAGATGTCCCGCCTCGGCGCGAAAGTAACCGACATGTCTAGCCGCGTAGCAGTAGCAACACAGAGGTCCCACCGTGCCGCCGAAGCAGCACGGAGGTCCCGCCGCGCTACGACGTACCAGACTGGTCTGGCCACGCCACGGAAGTAGTAGAGATGTCCCGCCGCGCCGCCAAAGCAGCAGGGACGTCCAACCGCGACGCGGGGGCTTGGGAAAATTTCTCGCGGGCAGGTGAGGACTCTTATGGGCGCATGCATGCGATAGTCCATAGCCAGATGGATCAGATCTCCGGCTGGGCGAGGATGCAGGACGAGGCTACCGGCGTCATCCGGCAACTAGGGAAAGGCAATGCGAAGCTCTGGGGCGAACCCGACCTACTGAGGGCGAAGATCGCCGGAAGGGCAAAGCAGGAGCAGGAGACCGATGCCATGTTGCAGAGGATGGGCGTCACCATCAAGAAACTAATGGACGAGAATGCCATGCTCCACATCGAGCGCAACAGGCTGGTGGATGAATCCATGGATGCTACCAAGCAGCGTATTAAGGACATGAAACTGATGAAAGAGATCATCGCCTGCCGTGAGAACTAGTCTCTGCGACCTGCAGCGCATAAAGAAAGTAGAGATCAACGAGCCAGATCGTTGTATGTGTCTTCCTTCTTCTTTTGCCCTTGTGTATTTCGGGCGTAGCCGCATGTGGCTTTTCTAATTATCTTCCTAATTATGTAAGACAATTAATATCCATTCTCGTTGTCCTTATATATATTCATCGGTCTTGCTATAAGTTGCAGTAGATGCTATATATGTTTGTCGGATCTTACATCAAGATCCGTGCAAAAATTTCTTTTCAGATTTTCTTTTTTCTCTCTTAAATCTCAGTCGAGTGAGACATTGCCATGCCATTAAACAGAGGCTCGGGCGCCATTAATGGAGACCCTGGGAGAGAGGTGGACAGCAGATGGAGGTCAAATGGCGCTCCTCCCGATAAGCATGCGCAGGGGTCTGATCGCACGCCTCCCGTACTCAAATAGCTACCCTACACGGCGCCTCCTAAATAATAATAAAAGTGGACGCGTGGCGGCACGTAAATGGTAAATAGAATGCACCCGGTTTCAATAATACTTGTGTTTCCGATTGTAACGTGACAGCACTTGTTCCAAAATGACTTTATTGATTGTTAATGTGTGTGCCTTCACAAATCGGACAGCGAAATTACCACAGCATGTTGGTGCCATGTCATGGCACCAAGCCAAGTTTCATGATTTTCATGCGTGTTTCGGATTTACAGGAATTAAAAAACCAAGTTTCTCAATGTTTCTAGCCGAGCCATGACGCCTAGATGTTTGAATTTCATTCCCATTTCTGGCATGGGACCTATAAATTTACCCAAGGACACACATGTGATTTTTAAACCAGCTTTGGTGCACTGGAGCATGTGCTTGTATTTAAAATTTGAATTATGCACACAAATGTGACACGTTCCCTCTCAGAACCACGAGCCTTCTTGAGAGAAGCTCCGGTTTGCAAGAAACTTATACCAAAACTTGTTCCTGTTCTGCAATTTTTTTACAACAACATGGTAGTACCATGACATGACACCATGCCAAGTTTCATGATTTTCAGGCGTGTTTTGGATATACAATTTTTTTAAACCAAGCTTCTCAATGTTCTCGGCCGAACCACGATGCCCAGATGTTTGAATTTCATTCCCATTTGTTGCATGGGACCTAGAAATTCACCCGAGGACACACATGTGATTTTTCAGTCAAATTTGGTGCACGGGAGCATATGCTTGTAGTTCAAATTTGAATTATGCACATTAAATGACCAGAAACTCAATTAATGTATAAAAAGGCCAAACGAACCCGGAATAATTCCAAGATTTAACAGGTCACTCATATAATTCTATGTTGCCTCTGTAAAGAAAATCTGGCAGGGGCAGCGTATATTGTTTCGCACACAAATGTATAAGAAATAAAGAAATAAAGAAATTAGCCCTACTTAATTCTTGGGTTCTTATTATTTATGCCACTAGTTGTGTATCACTACTCAGTTTTGTCATTAGAAGTTACAACTACTCAAAAATGCCATCGATCCGTGAAATGCCTGCTCAAAAATGCAATTAGATATCTAAAAAATGCCATCGTTAAGTTAGATGTTTGCTCAGAAATGCCATTAGACATTGTTATTTTCACGTCAAACCCGTTGACCATGTTACATGACAAAAATAAGCCGATTCTCACAATGATAAGTTAATGGTGTCGAGCACAACACACCCCTCAAATAAACTAAGCACCCTGGAATTCTTTGACAAAACTAAGCACCTTGAAATTCTTTGACAACTAAACTGCTGGCTATATGATGTTGGCCATATATATATTGTACGTTTATAATGTCAAGAAACGAGTGGTAGTTCTATACCAACTAAAAGATAAAATGTACGATATATAACGAGAAGAAACATAACATAGTTCTGCTGGGGGCTCAGCACAACACACCCCTCAAATAAAACTAAGCATACCAGAAATTAAACTAAGCAACTAATCCGGTAGACACTGCATTAGAACCACCATGAGCAACGTCACTGCCACCTTACTCGGAGTCCTCGTCCACGTCCTCGACTTCGTCCTTGTCCCTCTTCCTCTTGGGTGATACTTCTTTGCTTGAACCGCACACTTGGCTCTTGCTCTTCATCCAACCCTTGTAGATATTGAAACAAAGGTAGCCATCCATTGCAGCGTAGTGGATGTGGTCTATATCTAGTACAGTCCACTTCCATGCACGATGAAACGTGTGCGGAGGTTTCTTCAATTCACCGTACATCGGATGAACCATGGCTCCTGCCAGGGTCAACATTGAAGGCTGATCAAGGGAGGGCACCAGCCCTTCCTTCTGGAGGTCGAAGGGGTCGCCTACAACATGGCCTATGCGACCCAGGATTTCCTTGTCGTTCCTAAAGTCTACAGTAACGAATTTGACTCGGCCGCCATGGAGGAAGTTCTTAAATTCCTCGCACTCAACGTCGGCATGGCATATGTGGTAGACCAAGCATAAGTCATGCACGCAAACCAGGATCACGGCGGGCTTCTTCTTCTCTGCCTATTTTAGTTTCTTCTCGCTTCCCAGGACTGTGGTGTACTCAACATCTAGCCCAGCGACCCACTCATCATTTGAGTTTTCGAACATGCGTTTGAAGCGAGCAAGGCATTCTTTCACCTTTGTGGAAGAACGGGTGTAGATGACGTCGAACTCATCATCGTAATGTGAAAGGACGAGACGACTAGGAGCGGTTTATCGATTGTAAAAATGTCGAGTGGGGGGCGCGTGCGAATGGCAGGGTAGTGGCTTGCCTGGTGGATAAATGGATTCATGCACAGTACTATGGGGGGGCAATTAGATGTCATGTCTACTCGACGCCCAATTAAATGGCTTTCGATGTCATGTCAAGCGTCGGGAAAATTATAGGTGATACGAAGCTTTCCATTCTCCCATGATACGGGCTTCCGAGAGTCCTTGAATCTGAGATCGAACGTTTGCATGGCGTGATTCTAGACCTATGGGTGAATATCCTATCTTGGAGGGTTATTCTGCAAATTTTCAGCAACTTAGCATGCGACTGTTCGATCTCAGATCCAAGGGCTGCCAGTAGCCCGTATCATGGTCGCGCCTACCATGACCGTCGCCTCGCTCTCGCGGTCGCGCCCTTGGAGATTTAACACGGTGCGTTAGGCTACCTGATGTTGGCATGTCATACATAGTCATCACTTAGGTTGGTCGTAGTGGGGAGTATCATATACTAGTATCATGCATATGATACTAGTGTTTGATACTACATTCGTAGTGCATAGTATCATATTTGGTATCATAGAATGGTTCATTTATTGCCATGCATGACACATAGTAGCACATCATTTAATATGATACGGTATCATGATATGATACTCAACCCTCTCTTACTTCATTAAATAATATGCCACCTCATCAAAACTGCCTAGTTGGCATGCATGATACTACCATTACGGGTAGCCTTAGTCACTCATACAACAAGGTTAGCTATAAGGTTGGCTATAAGAGTATTTTTTTGTTTACTTCTCTCTATTTCTTTCTTCGTAGTATTTATTGCATTTTCCAAGGAGTGACCTCTTCCAATGAAATGATGCTTAGATGAGGTGCTATGGGCAATAAATGGCTTAGCAACTCAAGTCCCCAATGCATAGGTGCTTAGTTTTTTGTTGCTAAGTTTGCTTCATCTAGGTACACGCGCTTATTATCGTTTCTTCCTGGGGTCAGCAAACTCGTCTCTCTCTTCTTAATTAACTTGGCACATTAGACTTTATGCCTATGTGGCAGGCTTAGCACCTGTAGGATCAAGTACAATAGTGTGCTATAAGCCCGCTTTACATGGCATTTTTGCATATGTGGGGGAAAGAGGCAAGGAAAAAGTGGAGGAGTGGGCTCTCAAGCAAGAGCCAGCCTCTACATGTTGGAACATCGGGAGAGGCACCTGTATGGAGGTGATCAGGAATCCGGCTTGGCAGTTAAAATGATAATGGCAAGTCAAATCATCGGGCCCCACCTGTCCAACAGTAACTCACTGTCAAATCACACAGCCCTACATTTGCAGTAGCCTACTCCCTCATCTTCTCGCGTCTCTGTCGAACCGACTAGGCGGAACTGCCCCACCTACCGCGCGGGAAAAGCCCCACCCTCGACTTTTAAATAGTACAATATACTAATTTTGTATCCATGGATTGCGACATAGAGCAAAGCCTCAAGAAAACGGCAGTACACATGTAGGGAGTATACAGCACGCCCGTCGCATTCGCGTCGCACCCCAGACGGTTGGTCGGTCTGGGACGCAGCTCTCCGAATGGAACGCGCATCATATTGCGTTTGCACACACATGTGGGACTGCAATTGAAACCGACCATAGGCACACTCCCCGGCCCCGCAAGTCGGGTGAGTTAATAGAAGTACATACGTTGGTACCTGGACGATCCCTGCAAGACACGAAAGATCAGTTCATCCATGCATGTGACCAGACTCCAGCAGACACGCCTGGCTTGGCTATCGTCTACATATCGTGCATGCTGTGTTGTACAGGGCTGTAGTTCTGGTGAGAAATCCAAAAAAAGGTTTCTTGTCATGTCGCAAAATTAGGTGTCATGTGCTTCGGATCACTGCGAGGGTTAAACAGCGACAACTGAGTTGGGCTAGTCATTGGGGGCACATGCACGAAGAATACTCGGCTGCCATCTAGGTCAAGCCGGCTATGTTAATTACGGACCCCTTTTCTACGAGCTTATTTTTAAATTGAGCTTTGATCCTCGTCTAGTTTGTCCGTCGGGATTCATCTTGTCTCCTTTGGGCAGTGAGGTTATGATTTCTTGTCATGTGGCATTTTTCGTGTTATATGTTATAATCCGGTGCTTCAGATCAAAATGACGACAACTACGCCTCCGGGGCACGTGCATGAAGACTTCTCGTCAGTCATTGCCGAGGTCAAGCTGACTCCGGCCGGTAGACAAAAGAAAACTAGTACTCCACTATATAGGCAGGAGCCTCCGCGCTTGCTTGCTAGTGTTGCTCTCTTCACACTGTCTCGTCCTCTCTAGATTTAAACACGACAGCGGTGGCCACACTCTCTCTCTCTCTACTCACCGCTGGTCATAGATCCAGTCGGATCCTCTCCGTCGAGGAAGGTGAGAAGGTGCAACGTTCATGCGGTCGTCCTCGATGACGACTCTTACCCATTGTCGGCACGTCCCGATCAGCGTGCCTTGATGTTCTCTCCCAAGCATCGCTGGCGAGGGAGGGTCTCCCACCCCTTCTTCCTCACTGCCGTAGTGTGGGCAGATCCGGCCTCCCGCCGCCCACCTAGCGACATCCCGGCAACCCTCAGGTATAACTTCCTTCAAAACTGGCCTTGCTCTACTTCTCGAGCTCCTCACATCGCTGCATTTGTATC
>LR738716.1:160761486-160775892 GCA_902687465.1 Secale cereale | reverse complement strand
AGGCCCCCTCTTATAGATAGGATCGATCGGCTGTTCGAAAACCACCTAATTTTTTACTGTTAAGAGGTAAAACTAGTTCATGCACTCGAATCTAGTAGTACTTGGTTCAAACAAGGAAGAAAGGGGGTGGGGGTGGGGGAATTTGTTACCTGAATCTGGGACTTGGTCGAAAGAGGAAATAATGGGGGCGAAAAGTAGCAGAGACTGGATATCCAACTGGTCTCTAGGTCTAATAGGGAAATAAAGGGAACGCAGTACAAACTCAATATACACCCGATCTATTGGTTAAAAAGGGAAAGAAAGTGGGGACTGGGGAACAAGTCAACAGAGTAAGTCCAGCCCTAGATTTGCTACCCTCACACAGTATAAGGTGGCTATATACCGAACAAAAATGGGACCAACCCAGATATCCTCTTCTGATGTTTGTTGCCCCGAGCCGCTCTTATGTAATGCCATTGGTAAAATGTAGCAGTCGCACTGTTAAAAGTAAGGACACTTTACACCAATGTTTTTTTCAATGTAATTCCTCTAGTAATATGAATCAATGGCATTTTTTTCATGTCCTGCTAAATTTCCCATTCAGATAAGTTGCTTCTTTTCGTTTTCTGATGGAAATGGAACCGGGGCTGGAGCCCTTTTCTTAAAAAAGAAGAAGAAGAAGCTGCTAGCTCATGGGACATTGCTTCATTTTAGGTGAACTGTACCAAAAGGTCCCATGAATTGAATCATCCATGTTGGTGACTGGTGTCATCCCTTCTACGATGGCGTTGACTACCGATATGGTTCCCATCACATGGTATGTTCCTTTTTGGTCTGACCGTTTGCCAAAGATCCTGCATGTTGATCCTGCTCTTGTGCTAATGTTTTGGCACTGCCATGATAAAGCAGTAGTGTTATTATTTTGCACCTTAATCTAGTGTCACTATTAAGTTGAGGCAATGTTTTGGCACCGCTAGTGCCACTATTTTTTTATATATCGAAAGAGGGGTTCCCTCCGATTTAATTAAAGAAACCCAACCATAGAGAACCATTATCCGACAACATCTCAGTGTAAACGGGCAGTTAGGCAACTACTACTAGAATGGACTGAGTACTAGCAGGAGACAAGTTCGCCACATAAGCTAGGCAGGTAGAGGGACGCATCACCAACTCGACCAAGTTTGGATTACAACCCAAATGCTACCACATACACACCAGGGGGGAGATAGGGACTGAAAGAGCCAGCTTCAGCATCCCAGTCTAAGCACCCCCGGCCTTCATCCTTGCGACGCACGGTACACCTTGTTTGCCACCTGCTCGACCCTAGTGTCATTGAGAAAATGAAGTAATAATACAGTTAAAATAGAGCGAGTGTTGTAATGCCCCGAATGTAACACTTTCCCTATATGGCAATATATAAACTTTGGCTTCATCAATTCCATTCCGGGTTCTTCTTTATTTTCGGGTTTCTTCGTTTTGTCGTGTGTGTGTGTGTGCATTTCATCCATGTCATGTTGTCATGTGCATTGCATTGCATTTGTGTTGTCTTTTGCATCCGGTCCCACCCGTCTCTTCCCGTTGTCCGTTTCGAGTTCCGACGCTCTCACACGTGCCCGTGGCAACCCCGAGTCCTTCTTTCGTGTGTGGCCATGTAACGTTTCCGGAATGACGTGAGACTTGTCGTGCGATGTTGTTTTGGTACATGTAGGCCGCCTATCAAGTTTCGTCGCGTTTGGAGTTCGTTTGGTACTCCAACGGTTAACCTAGTGGGCTAAAAGTACCTCCTCTTTGAGGCCCAAGACCCCCTCCGCAACAGCCCAACAACCCAGCACAACCCTTCCCATCATCTCGATCGTTCAATTGTGATCGCGTGGCCGAAAACCGCTCCCCATTTGGAGTCTCCTAGCTCCATGTGCCTATAAAAACATCCACCCCTCCATTTTCGTCCAAAACCCTAGCCTCCTCCTAGCTCCAGCCCCGCCTCAAAATCCGTGCCGGGCGGACGTGTTCGACCCGGGCCGGACAGGTTTTCCTCCGCCGCCGCTCCCACCGCGCGGGCCTGCCGGGCCCGAGGCCGGCCCCCGCGACCCACATCGCCTCCGCCGCCGCGCATTCCCTCAGCCGCCGTCCTCCTCAGATCCGGCGGCTCGCCGCCGTCGCGAGGGCCCGCCGCCGCGCCGCCACCCGCAGGCGGCCGGAGCCCCGCCACCGCCGCCCGTGCTTCTAGCTTGCCGCCGGCGCCCGCAAGATCCCGCTGTCGCCGGGCCCGAGGCCACCTCGCCGCCCGTCAGGCCTCACCGCAGGCCCAAGCTCCGGCCACCCCAGTCGTCCCGCCGGCCGGCCACTTCGATCCGCCGCCGCTGAGAAGTCCGGCCCCGATCCAGATCGAGGTCGCCCCGATCAAGCGAAAACCTAACGGGCCGGCTGCCGTTTGCATGTTTGCCCGCGGACCCGCTCCGCGACCCGCACCGTTGACCCGGCCCGCACCCGCGTTGACTCCGGAGGTTGACCCCGTTTCCCTAAGTCTTTTGCTGTTATTTTTGTTGTCTGATGCATTTCGTGATGATGATAACTTTTACTGTGCTTGTCCGATTTGTGCATATAATATGTCAAAATGACCGTGGTGATGTGTACTATGTTTTGTTCCATTGTGTCATGCTTGATTGAGTCCATCTAGATATCTTAATCATCATGACAAGAGTGCTACATCATATAAACTGCTGCTATTAGTTTTTTTCATGCCTTGTTTGAGATGTGATAACTTGGTGCATGTTTATCCAAATGAAGCAAATGATATGTCCAAATGTTCATCATGAGATGCTCTACATGTTGATTGCTATAGCATGCATGTTAGAGTTCATATTGCCATGTTTATCCCTGTTGCAAAGGTGGTTGTGGCTGTTAGGTTTTGCAACTTGTTACGAGATGCCTAGTTGAGGAGCTCGTTGCTATTGTTGTGTTTGTCCCCATGTCACATGCTCATATGTTTTAGATTCCCCATCACGTGATCTTTGTTGTGGTGCAAACCAATTGCCATGATATGCTTTGAGATGACTTAAACATGCTCACAACATGCCATGATAATATTGTTGTTTTAACACTTAGTGAAATTTCACTAAGTCTGGAATCTGTAATATCGTGTTGCTATGTTTGCTTGTTGTCCTAGGCAAATCCATGTTAGTTTCGGGGTGGCCATTGATCATTCCTTGTTGTATATGTTGTTGCCTATCCATCCATGACCTCACATGCTCTTTTGGATTGCTATAGCATATTTAATTCTTGCTCCCAAGTTGCTATAAAATATTGCTGTCCGGTTTTTAGTGTCATGATCAAAATGTTGTAGCTTGTTGCTATTGATCCATGCCACCTATGGAGATGCTCCAATGGAGTTGTTTGGTATAGGATATGTCTACTGCATGTCCATGCTTCTTGTCACCATGTTTGAATGTTGTAGAGTATATATATCTTGCTTCCAAGTTGCTATGTGGTTGTTAATTCCAGCTTTGCATTGTTTCTTGTTTCGGGTGTATCTTTTAGCCCGTTGCTCCGTTTTGAGCGTGCCCCACATGAAACTTGTGTGGTTTTGCATGTAGATTCATAATATCATATTGTTAACATGTTTGGAGTATGTTTGCTTGATGTTTGGGTGCATCTTGCACCGTTGCCATGCTTATCTTGTTTTGATCATATCTTCTAGACCGTAGCTCCATTTTAAACAAACTTTATATGAAACTTGACTAGATTTTCGTGTAGATCATCTTGGTGCATGTTAACTTGCTGTTTAAGAATTTGAACTTAAGGTTTGTTCAGATCTGAACTAATTTCCAACTATGCATATGAGGACTTACCGAATTTGTCTTAAGTTGTTTCCGGCCTCATTTAAACCTGCTGTTTCTTGTGTTGTTTCTCTGTGCTTCCTACCTTGCCCTGTTTTGCATCCTAAATAGACTTGTCTTGCATCCTACTTGCTTGAGTAAATTGTCATGTTTCTTGAGCTGTTACTCTGTGCTTCCTATGGTGTCTTGTAATGCATCCTAAGTGCATCTGCAGTGCTTCCTGAGTGCATCATACTTGCATCCTGTAGTTTGCGCATTGCACCTTGTTTGATTTCGTGCCTCGTGTGTTCTTGTGTTGAGTAGAGCCGGAAGCCGAGACCGAGTACGAGAACGAGGTTACTACCGAGGTTGAGAATGAGGAGCCCTCTTACGATCCCATCAACGACTCGACAGGCAAGATGACCTGACCCAGATATCATTACTATCTTTGCCTATTGCTAGAAGTCTCGCTCTTTAGCTTATTGCCTTGATGCTCGTGTTTGTTTGTCAGCCTCCTATTATAACCATGAATCTGTCTAACCACCCAACCTATGCAAACCTTTGATTGGCTACGTAGGCTTCGCTCAGCCCCTCTTATAGCATTGCTAGTTGCAGGAGAAGATTTGAAGATTCTTGCTTCATGTCGAAGCTTGTTGGGATATCACACTATATAAACTATTTAATGAAATCATCTATATATTGGTAATGGGTTGAAGGCTAAGCCTCTTGCTTGGTGATTTGTTCCACTCATGCCGCCTTAGGAACCGTATAAGCCGATGTTATGTTCCTTGATTTTGCGTTCCTCACACGGTTGGGGTTATGGGACCCCCTCGATAAACCGCTTAGTGCTAAGTCTTTTCCAGCAAGTCCTAACATTGGTACTATTTGCCTAACAACTAAAAACTTGCATAGGGAGTAATTAACCCTCTTCCTAATCAACAACCCGGGCCAGTGCTCCACATGAGTGTTGGTCCAAACTGGGGGGTCCTGCAGGGCCACCTCGAGGAAACCCGAGGTCTGGTAAAAACATGTAGCATCGCCCATCCGGTCGTGGCCTGAGACGAGATACGCGCGGCTACTATCAGGGTGTCGGCACGCCAGGAGGATTTGCTGGATTAGTCTTACCTTAGTCAGAGTATCTTGAGCACGGGATTCCGAGAATACTCGGGCCTTCCCACCTTGGAGTTGCGACTCCGCGGATCGTGGGCTTGTAATGGGCCAAGTTGGAACACCCCTCCAGGGTTTTGAACTTTCGAAAGCCGTGCCCGCGGTTATGTGGTAGATGGGAATTTGTTAATATCCGGTTGTAGAAAACTTGACACCATGTTCTGAACACACTACCATCGTGAGTAACCGTGACGGTCATTTTTCGAAAGGGGTTCGGGAAGTGAACACGGTGGGGTTATGTTTGACGTGCTTAGATAGGATCACTTCATGATCACTTTGTCGCTCGTGGCACTTCTCTTCTCGCTCTTATCACGTAAGCTAGTGCTAGTGCAGCTGCAGCCTTTTATTCTTTCTTCAGCCTTGTTCCACACCGAAGGCTTAGATAGTTCTATTACCCGGGACCGGGATTGCTGAGTCCTCCGTGGCTCACAGATTCTACACCACACCCGATGCAGGTACCATGGTGAGCTACTCAGGTGACGGCACAGAGCTATACTGGGAGTACGATGAGGAACGTAGCCGTTACTACATGCACTATCCCGATGATCAGTAGTGTTTTCTACTAGGGGCGATTCGAACCTGTGGCTTTATGTATTTTGGTATCTTTCATTTGGATCTTCACCCGTAGTCGGGTTGTGATGTTATTTGAATGATGTTTGACTATGTAATGAATTGTGTGACGTGGCGAGTGTAAGCCAACTATCTCCTTTTGCAATTTCACCAAAAAATTTTTAGGAATCTCGCGAGTATTGTTTGGATTGTTCCGATGTCTTTGTGACGAGAACATTGTTCTCGATGCCTCCTGTCATTTAGGGGTTGTGGCAGCGTCCCGAGGAGTTGAGCTCCGAGGTGTTGTCGTCACAAATATATCGCATCAGTTCTGGAATACTTAAGACGGCCGACATCGAAAACTCTCCTATGCGGTTAGTGGCAAGATAACCCCGACGTCACCCAGTACTGGGGAGGTAGTTCGGGAGTATTGCCATAGCTTGTATAGTAGATGCGTTTCGAAGGTCCGAGGTAGACGGTTTCCGGAAATAACTGGTTATGTGTTGAAGGATGGATACAGCGGGATGTAGGATTAGAGTTGAGAGCGCGATGCTTCCCCTGTATCCCCAACACCTGATTGCATAACTGGAAACTTTCGGAAATTAATAGGTGGGTTCATCTAGTAGCTCATAGGCATTCTTCCAACGAATGCATGATATGGAGTTTGGGGTTCTACATTGAGTGAAGTGGTTTTATGGCCGTTGTTCTGATCGGGAGTTGCATCTTAAAGGGTCCTTGGCTATGCTGATCCGGGGATTGCAAAACCCTTTTGTAACACGTTCCATAAGCTTTCAGCACGAATATGTCGAACGAAACTTCTATCTTGTATTTGTTCTATCTGTTCCTTGTTGTTTTTTATTTACCTTTTGTCTCCCAAGTGGATTCTCGTGAAGATTGTTGTTACTATTAAACTGAGATTTACATTCGTTCATTCTTGTTCGAATGTTCTTGTGAAGACTATGTTGCAATTTCTCGCCGTTGATTCAGCTTATATACTCTTTCAATCAATGGCTAATAGTGGTCATCTCTTTCAGGATGGCTCCCAAAAGGGTTCCCAATGCTAACCCAGAGGGTGAAGAGGTTCCTGATCGTCCTCCTTCACCTCCTCCTCCGTCTGAGGCCTGGAGAGCAATTATGCAAGCGACGAACCATAACACCCAGATGCTTATGCAAATGATGCAGAATATTCAAGCAAATCAAGCAAATCAGGGTGCTCATGGGAACCAAGGCAATTTGTTCAACCAACCTCATTTTTCTACGCTCAACCAGTTCTTGGCAAATCAACCAAAGGCATTCAGTTTCTGCGTGGACCCTCTAGATGCTGAAGACTGGATAACAGATATCAAGAAGCATTTCGAGTGCAGTAACGTCAGGCCCGAGGACTATGTGAAGTTTGCAGCCTTCCAACTCAAGGACCAAGCAGCTGATTGGTGGCAGCAGTACAAAGATTCCAGAGCAGGACGTGTAATCTCCTGGGATAACTTCTGCAAGGACTTTCGTTCTCACTACATTCCAACAAGTGTCATCGAGGGTATGCGTTAGCAATTCCGCAACCTGAAGCAAGGCTCAATGTCTGTCTACCAATATAATGTCAAGTTCCAGAACCTTGCCCGCTATGCCAAGCAAGACATCCCAGATGCCAAGAGCAAGATCTATCAGTTCTGTGGTGGTCTGAAGGATGAACTTCAACTAGCTCTCACCTTGTTCGAGCCTGATGAGTTTCATCAATTCTATAACATGGCACTTAAGCAAGAGGCAGCCCAGCTCAAGATGGAAGCTTCCAAAAAGAGGATCAGAGACGTTGTTCCCTCCTCCTCTTCTTCTCAAGTGGTCGCAAAGCAACAGAAGTTTTGGCTTCCACCTCCTCCAGTGATCCGAGCTCCCTACAACAACAACAAGAATTCTGGTGTCCGTGCTTTCTCCCACCCACCCAACCCAAGCAATCAGTCAAAGAATCATTTTCAAGCTTCCAAGTCAAGTGCTCCTTATCACTGTCCTCTCTCAAAAGTGGTTTGCAACAAGTGCACTCAGAAGGGTCATTATACTAACAAGTGTCCCAACCCAAGGCGCCTTCCGCCTCCTCCACCTGTCAGCACTACTATTGTCAAGCATAATCCAAAGGCAGCAAGAGTGAATCTGATGAATGCAGCTCAAGCAGAGAATTCTTCAGATGTGATACTTGGTAACCTTCCAGTTAACTCTATTCCTGCAAAAGTGTTGTTCGATTCAGGTGCATCATGTTCTTTCATGTCATATCCATTTGCATCCAAGCACGATGTTGTCACCAAAAATTTGCCAAGGGAGTTATCAGTTATTTCTCCGGGGAGACGAATGCATTCTAGTGTGTATGCTCCGGATGTATCTATTCTCATGGGTCATTACCGCTTTCTGGCTTCTCCGGTTGTTCTCGGCAACTCCGACATTGACCTTATTCTCGGGATGGATTGGCTTTCTCAGCATGATGCTCACATTGATTGTGCAAACAAGGAAGTCAAGATTACTCATTCCGACGAAGACGTGATTATCTTCGCCCCTCGAGATAACACAATCAGGCTATTATCTCCCAATGACAAGGGCGAGATTAATGCCATCTCTCAAATTCCGGTGGTCAACGAATACGAGGATGTTTTCCCTGAAGAGCTTCCAGGCATGCCTCCGCATCGTCAAGTTGAATTTGTCATTGAACTCAAGCCAGGTACCGAGCGAGCATGCTGGCGTCCGTACAAGCTCTCCCCTGAAGAGTTGAAGGAGTTGAAGAAACAGCTTGATGAACAAGAGCGTATGGGTCTGATCAGGCCTAGCACGTCTCCTTGGGGCTGTGGTGTCTTATTTGTCAAGAAGAAGGATGGCACGGAGCGACTTTGCGTTGATTACCAGCCATTGAACAAGAAGACAATAAAGAACAAGTATCCGCTCCCCAACATCAATGAATTGTTCGAGCAACTCAAAGGAGCTCAAGTGTTCTCTAAGCTCGACCTTCGGATGGGTTATCACCAAATTCGCATTCGTGAAGAAGATATCCACAAGACTGCCTTCAGAACAAGCTACGGCTCCTATGAATATACAGTCATGTCCTTTGGCCTCGCTAATGCTCCACCCACCTTCTCGAGAATGATGCACCACATTTTCAACCCCTACACCAACGAATTTGTGCTTGTGTATTTGGATGACATCTTGGTATTCTCCAAGAATGAAGAGGATCACGAAAAGCACCTCCGTCTGGTTCTCGACAGACTCCGTGAACATAAGTTCTATGCCAAGTTCTCCAAGTGTGAATTCTGGCTCGATAAGGTTTTGTATCTGGGCCATATCATCTCTGCTGACGGTATTGCGGTCAACCCCGAGAAAGTTGAAGCGATTGTCAACTGGGAACCTCCTCAGAACGTCAAGCAACTCCGAAGCTTCCTTGGTCTTGCTAGCTATTGCAGAAGGTTCGTTGAGAACTTCTCCAAGATTGCCAAGCCTCTCTCCAACTTGCTGCAGAAGAATGTCAAGGACAACTGGTCTCCGGATTGAGATGTGGCATTCAAAACTCTCAAAGAAAAGCTCATCTCTGCTCCAGTTCTTACCCCTCGAGATGAGTCCAAGCCCTACGAAGTATTCTGTGATGCTTCTCTTCAAGGACTTGGTGGTGTGCTAATGCAGGACAAGAAAATTGTGGCATACACTTCTCGTCAATTGAAGCCAAGTGAGAAGAACTACCCCACACATGATCTCGAGCTAGCAGCTGTGGTACATGCCTTGATCGCGTGGAGACACCTTCTGTTGGGCAGAAAAGTCGACATCTTCACCGATCACAAGAGCTTGAAGTACATCTTCACACAGCCGAACCTGAACCTTCGCCAGACTCGTTGGGTTGAGATGATCCAAGAGTATGATCCAAGCATCGAATACACACCTGGCAAGGCCAATGTCATTGCAGATGCCTTGAGAAGAAAGGCACATTGCAACAGTCTCCTTATCAAGCCGTTTCAGCCTGAGCTTTGTGAAGAATTCAGTAAGCTCAACCTCCAAGTTGTTCCGCAAGGCTTTCTTGCAAATCTTCAAGTTGCTCCTACCTTGGAAGATCAGATCCGTGAGGCCCAACTCAGTGATGCTATGGTGCAGAAAGTGAAACATGGTATTGCAAAGGGTACTCCCAAATACAAGTGCTATCGCGTTGATGATAGAGATACCTTGTTCTTTGAGGACAGACTTGTGGTTCCCAAGGGTGATCTCAGGAAGCTCATAATGAACGAAGCACATGACTCCCTCCTGTCGATTCATCCTGGAAGTTCCAAGATGTACCAAGACCTCAAGAAATCTTACTGGTGGACACGCATGAAAAGGGAGATTGCCCAATTCGTGAATGAATGTGATGTCTGCAGAAGAGTGAAGGCACAACATCAACGTCCAGCCGGTCTTCTCCAACCTCTTCCTATTCCCAAGTGGAAATTCGACCACATTGAAATGGATTTTGTCACTGGGTTTCCCAAGTCCAAGAAGGGGAATGGTTCTATCTTTGTTGTCATCGACAAGCTTACCAAAGTAGCTCACTTCCTTCCAGTCAAAGAATCCATCAATGCAGCTCTGCTGGCAGAGTTGTACACTTCCAGAATTGTGTCCTTACATGGCATTCCTCAAGTTCTCTCCTCAGACCGTGGATGTTTGTTCACATCCAAGTTCTGGGACTCCTTTCAGTCTACCATGGGCACTAAGATCCGTTTCAGCACTACTTTTCACCCTCAGACTAGTGGTCAAGTCGTAAGAGTGAACAATGTCCTAGAAGACATGCTCAGAGCTTGTGTCATCTCTTTTGGCATGAAGTGGGAAGATTGTCTTCCGTTTGCCAAGTTCTCTTACAACAACAGTTTCCAAGCAAGTGCCGACAAAGCTCCGTTTGAAATCCTCTATGGCAGAAAGTGCCGTACCCCTCTCAACTGGTCCGAGACTGGTGAACGTCAACTTCTTGGTAATGACTTGATCTCAGAAGCCAAAGAAATGTGCAACGTCATACGTGAGAATCTCAAGGCCGCTCAGCTGCGTCAGAAGAGCTACTATGACGGCAAGCATCGTGATTTGGCCTTCAACATTGGTGATCATGTCTATCTCCGTGTTTCTCCTATGAAAGGAACCCAAAGATTTGTTATCAAAGGCAAGCTTGCTCCTAGATACGTGCGCCCTTTCAAGATCCTTGGCAAAAGAGGTGATCTAGCCTATCAACTTGAGCTCCCTTCCAACTTCGCTAATGTTCATGATGTGTTTCACGTGTCTCAACTCCGCAAGTGCTTCAAGACACCTGAACGCACCATTCCGTTTGAGGAGATTGATCTTCAACAAGACTTGTCTTACCGAGAGCATCCCGTTGCTATTCTTGAAGAAACCGAGCGCAAGACCCGCAACAAGTCAATCAAGTTCTTGAAAGTTAAGTGGTCACACCATACCGACCGAGAAGCTACGTGGGAACGAGAAGATCACCTTCGTTCCGAGTACCCTTCCTTCTTCCAGTCCTAGATCTCGGGACGAGATCTTTTCGTAGTAGAGGAGAGTTTGTAATGCCCCGGATGTAACACTTTGCCTATATGGCAATATATCAACTTTGCCTTCATCAATTCCATTCCGGGTTCTTCTTTATTTTCGGGTTTCTTTGTTTTGTCGTGTGTGTGTGTGCATTTCATCCATGTCATGTTGTCATGTGCATTGCATTGCATTTGTGTTTTCTTTTGCATCCGGTCCCACTCGTCTCTTCCCGATGTCCGTTTTGAGTTCCGACGCTCTCACACGTGCCCGTGGCATCCCCGAGTCCTTATTTCGTGTGTGGCCGTGTAACGTTTCCGGAATGGCGTGAGACTTGTCGTGCGATGTTGTTTTGGTACGTGTAGGCCGCCTGTCAAGTTTTGTCGCATTTGGAGTTCGTTTGGTACTCCAACGGTTAACCTAGTGGGCTAAAAGTACCTCCTCTTTGACGCCCAAGAGCCCCTCCGCAACAGCCCGACAACCCAGCACAACCCTTCCCATCATCTTGGTCGTTGAATTGTGATCGCGTGGCCGAAAACCGCTCCCCATTTGGATTCTCCTAACTCCTTGTGCCTATAAAAACGTCCACCCCTCCATTTTCGTCCAAAACCCTAGCCTCCTCCTAGCTCCAGCCCCGCCTCGGAATCCGTGCCAGGCGGACGTGTCCGACCCGGGCCGGACAGGTTTTCCTCCGCCGCCGCTCCCACCGCGCGGGCCCGACTGGCCCTAGGCCGGCCCCCGCGGCCTGCATCACCTCCTCCGTCGCGCATTCCCTCCGCCGCCGTCCTCCTCAGATCCGGTGGCTCGCCACCGTCGCGAGGCCCCGCCGCCGCGCCGCCACCCGCAGGCGGCCGGAGCCCCGCCACCGCCGCCCGAGCTTCTAGCTCGCCGCCGGCGCCCGCAAGATCCCGCTGCCGCCGGGCCCGAGGCCACCTCGCCGCCCATCAGGCCTCACCGCCGACCCGAGCTCCGTCCACCCCAGTCGTCCCGCCGGCCGGCCGCTTTGATCCGCCGCCGCGGTGAAGTCCGGTCCCGATCCAGATCGAGCTCGCCCCGATCCGGCGAAAACCTAACGGGCCGGCTGCCGTTCGCCCGTTTGCCCGCGGACCCGCTCCGCGACCCGCACCGTTGACCCGGCCCGCACCCGCGTTGACTCCGGAGGTTGACCCCGTTTCCCAAAGTCTTTTGCTCTTATTTTTGTTGTCTAATGCATTTTGTGATGATGATAACTTTTACTGTGCTTGTGTGATTTGTGCATATAATATGTCAAAATGACCGTGGTGATGTGTACTATGTTTTGTTCCATTGTGTCATGCTTGTTTGAGTCCATATAGATGTCTTAATCATCATGACAAGTGTGCTACATGATATAAACTGGTGCTATTAGTTGTTTTCATGCCATGTTTGAGATGTGATAACTTGGTGCATGTTTATCCAAATGAAGCAAATGATATGTCCAAATGTTCATCATGAGATGCTCTACATGTTGATTGCTATAGCATGCATGTTAGAGTTCATATTGCCATGTTTATCCCTGTTGCAAAGGTGCATGTGGCTGTTAGGTTTTGCAACTTGTTACGAGATGCCTAGTTGAGGAGCTCGTTGCTATTGTTGTGTTTGTCCCCATGCCACATGCTCATATGTTTTAGATTCCCCATCATGTGATATTTGTTGTGGTGCAAACCAATTGCCATGATATGCTTTGAGATGACTTAAACATGCTCACAAACATGCCATGATAATATTGTTGTTTTAACACTTAGTGAAATTTCACTAAGTCTGGAATCTGTAATATCCTGTTACTATGTTTGCTTGTTGTCCTAGGCAAATCCATTTAGTTTTGGGGTGGCCATTGATCATTCCTTGTTGTATATGTTGTTGCCTATCCATCCATACCCTCACATGCTCTTTTGGATTGTTGTAGCATATTTAATTCTTGCTCCCAAGTTGCTATAAAATATTGCTGTCAGGTTTTTAGCGTCATGATCAAAATGTTGTAGCTTGTAGCTATTGATCCATGCCTCCTATGGAGATGATCCAATGGAGTTGTTTGCTGTAGGATATGTCTACTTCATGTCCATGCTTCTTGTCACCATGTTTGAGTGCTGTAGAGTATATATATATTGCTTCCAAGTTGCTATGTGGCTGTTAATTTCAGCTTTGCATTGTTTCTTGTTTCGGGTGTATCTTTTAGCCCGTTGCTCCTTTTTGAGCGTGCCCCACATGAAACTTGTGTGGTTTTGCATGTAGATTCATAATATCATCTTGTTAACATATTTGGAGTATGTTTGGTTAATGTTTGGGTGCATCTTGCACCGTTGCCATGCTTATCTTGTTTTGATCATATCTTCTATACCGTAGCTCTGTTTTAAACAAACTTTATATGAAACTTGACTAGATTTTCATGTAGATCATCTTGGTGCATGTTAACTTGCTGTCTAACAACTTTAACTTAAGTAGTTTCCGGCCTCATTTAAACCTGCTGTTTCTTGTGTTGTTTCTCTGTGCTTCCTACCTTGCCCTGTTTTGCATCCTAAATAGACTTGTCTTGCATTCTACTTGCTTGAGTAAATTGTCATGTTTTTTGAGCTGTTACTCTGTGCTTCCTATGTTGTCTTGTAATGCTTCCTAGGTGCATCTGCAGTACTTCCTGAGTGCATCATACATGCATCCTGTAGTTTGTGCATTGCACCTTATTTGATTTCGTGCCTCATGTGTTCTTGTGTTGAGTAGAGCCGGAAGCCGAGACCGAGTACGAGAACGAGGTTACAAACGAGGTTGAGAACGAAGAGCCCTCTTACGATCCCATCGACAACTCGACATGCAACATGACCTGACCGAGATATCATTACTATCTTTGCCTATTGCTAGAAGTCTCGCTCTTTAGCTTATTGCCTCGATGCCCATGTTTGTCTATCAGCCTCCTATTGTAACCATGAATCTGTCTAACCACCCAACCTATGCAAACCTTTGATTGGCTACGTAGGCTTCGCTCAGCCCCTCTTATAGCATTGCTAGTTGCAAGAGAAGATTTGAAGATTCTTGCTTCATGTCACAGCTTGTTGGGATATCACACTATATAATCTCTTTAATGAAATCATCTATATATTGGTAATGGGTGGAAGGCTAAGCCTCTTGCTTGGTGATTTGTTCCACTCATGCCGCCCTAGGAACCGTATAAACCGGTGTTATGTTCATTGATTTTGCCGTCCTCACACGGTTGGGGTTATGGGACCCCCTCGATAAACCGCTTAGCGCTAAGTCTTTTCCAGCAAGTCCTAACATTGATACTATTTGCCTAACAACTAAAAACTTGCATAGGGAGTAATTAACCCTCTTCTTAATCAACAACCCGGGCCAGTGCTCCACATGAGTGTTGGTCCAAACTGGGGGTCCTGCA
>LR738716.1:160745804-160761450 GCA_902687465.1 Secale cereale | reverse complement strand
ATCCGGTCGTGGCCTGAGACGAGATACGCGCGGCTACTATCAGGGTGTCGGCACGCCGGGAGGATTTGCTGGATTAGTCTTACCTTAGTCGGAGTATCTTGAGCACGGGATTCCGAGAATACTCGGGCCTTCCCACCTTGGAGTTGCGACTCCGTGGATCGTGGGCTTGTAATGGGCCAAGTTGGAACACCCCTGCAGGGTTTTGAACTTTCGAAAGCCGTGCCCACGGTTATGTGGCAGATGGGAATTTGTTAATATCCGGTTGTAGAAAACTTGACACCATGTTCTGAAGACACTACCATCGTGAGTAACCGTGACGGTCATTTTCCGAAAGGGGTTCGGGAAGTGAACACGGTGGGGTTATGTTTGACGTGCTTAGATAGGATCACTTCATGATCACTTTGTCTCTCGTGGCACTTCTCTTCTCGCTCTTATCACGTAAGCTAGTGCTAGTGCAGCTGCAGCCTTTTATTCTTTCTTCAGCCTTGTTCCACACCCAAGGCTTAGATAGTTCTGTTACCCGGGAACGGGATTGCTGAGTCCTCCGTGGCTCACAGATTCTACACCACACCAGATGCAGGTACCATGGTGAGCTACTCAGGTGACGGCACGGAGCTATACTGGGAGTACGATGAGGAACGTAGCCGTTACTACGTGCACTATCCCGATGATCAGTAGTGGTTTCTAGTAGGGGCGATTCGAACCTGTGGCTTTATGTATTTTGGTATCTTTCATTTGGATCTTCACCCGTAGTCGGGTTGTGATGTTATTTGAATGAATTTTGACTATGTAATGAATTGTGTGACGTGGCGAGTGTAAGCCAACTATCTCCTTTTGCAATTTCATCCCTATTTTTACATGAGTCGTGGAATGATACCGAACTTGCGATCATTCCAGAATGGGCTTATACCTTTAAGTCGTGCCTCGACACGTAGGAGGTATAGTCCCATCCTGGGCATTACAAGTGTCCTCTCTATCATTTCATTTTCAATGTAGATAAAGAAAGTGCTTCTCTTTGTAAATGTACGTTTCATCAAGTAGTCCCATTCCTAATGTTTAAGCGTTTCTGCAAACTGGGGTGCTTAATTTTAGTTGATCTACACAAAAATAGAGATTTGAATGTCTCAAGGCCCCTCCTTGTACTACCGTTGTACACTGATGTTCATCACTGGCAGAAGGTGTATCGGTGAGACTTGGGTCGATTTCTAGTATGACATAATATTTTCTTTTGTTTATTAGTGTATGTTTCATCAACTAGTGCCACTATAATCTAGTCACACCTTTTCATTATATGTGCAAACAGGGTTATTCAACTGCATTTTGGTGGAACTGCACAAATGTACGGATAGAGCCGGCATATATGCAGAGTGCGAGGTGCCAAGTAAAAATTACCGACACCAACCCTACTCCATCTAAGCATTGGCATCCACCACCATCAGTGGGATGTGTGGCACTCACTTAGGAGGAGCTTAGGGTTGTTAGTATTTGCAGGTTGTGAATTGTGTTTTGTGTTGTGTATTTTGAGAGTACTTTCAGATATGAATGTCTTTTGAATTTCAGATTTGCAGTATTGAGCATATGAAGTATTTTATGAATTCTAGAGATCTATTTTTAGCACTTAAAAAAATGTAGTTTCATAGGAGTATACAAGTGCAGACAATGTGATTCTCAGAGAAGAAACTGGAAGTTTCAGTTTCAGATAAGGAACTCCAAGTTCAGTTTCAGATAAGAAACTGCAACTTTCTAAGGCAGAGCATTTATATTAACACGACATTTTCAAACAGTGTTAACATCATGCTGGAAGTTTTATTCATGGTCGAAACTGGAACTACCAGCCAGTTAACATCATGTTGATCAACATTCATGCAAAGCACATGTTCATATGATGCACAGTCAAAAAGATATGTTATTTTCAAAATGCTCACACAATGTCGAGTTTGCGAAAAACAGAGAAAACGAGGGACGAAGTTTTGGAAAGTGTAGGACGTGGTGTGCATAGATGACAATTGGGATCCACATGTCAATTAAGGAAGAGGCAAAAAATTTGGAGATATTTTCTCTACAGAGGTGGAATCGAACCCGAGCGAAACAGCTGTCGGGTAGTGTCACTCGGCCACTGGGCTAGTTCAGTTGTTTCGTTACTAATGAGGTGTCGGGGAAACTGATCGCCCACGAACACCTATGGGACCGGAGCCCCTTTTCGGTACGGCAAGGGAGCGGAGGGTGCACGAAGAGCGGATCGAGGTGAGCACGCGAGTAGTTTACCCAGGTTCGGGCCGCACGGATGCGTAAAACCCTACTCCTGCCTTGGTTTGTATTGTATTCTTAGCTTGGGAGCGAGGAGAGCTACAGTGCTTGTCGCTGGCAACACCGAGCGTGAGAGTGATCGGAGATCGGAACCCCTTCTACGTTGCGCATGGGCCTCCTTTTATAGGTCAAAGGGGTCACCGACAGGTGGCAACGTAGATGAGGGTAAAAATGTAAAAACGGTAGTAGTTGGAATAGTGTATGTACAGTGTTCTGTACCTAACCCTGACGGCAGGGGACAAGGGTATTGAATGCCCGTCGCCGTCACCACAAACAGTGCAAAAAAGCGTCCGTCAGGGCGTCTCCGTTCGCCACGATGGTGGCCTCGCCGTCGCGGCTTGCCACCGTGTACCCCAGGCTGCACAGCCTTCCGCCACGTGCCCCTGGAAGGGCCCCAGGGCGACGCGTGGCTGGATGAGCTGGAGCGCGGGCACATAGTGGAAGCCTGCCGCGGCAAGCGCCTTGCCGCGGCAAGCGCCTTGCCGCGGCCGCTACCTTGTCGCGCCCGGAAGCTTGTCGCTCTCCGGGCCTTGCCGCGGCGCACTGCGCGTCGCGACAAGCCTCCTGAAATGCCATGCTTGGCCTTCCTGACAAGCTCCTCTTGCCAGGGCCTTGTGTCAAAAGGGTGGTTTTGAGCCTGGAACGGCCTTCCCGGCAAGCTCCTCTTGCCGGGGTCTTGTTTCTTCAACTTGAATACTTTGTTCTTGAATGGCTCCAAAGGAACCATAGTGGGCCTTGGCGGGCGTGTGGCAAGCCCTGCCACGGGACGCTGCTACTGCCCGTGCACAAGTTGGGATACTAAGGTACCCCTACTTTAGTACACCGACAGGAGCCCCCGGGCCTGGGCCATACACGGTGCCCAGCGCTGTTGGGCCGGGCCCAGAACAGTGCACGGGCACACGCGGCCCACGGCGCGCCGTATCCCACTCCGTATCCACCGTGCCCCTCCCTAATGGCACGCGTCGATTGCGGCGTCGTGGGAGAGATCGTGGCTTGTTTCTTTAATGGGGGAAATGCGGAACGCCCCCCTTCCCCCTTAAAAGCAGGGGAAATAGGGGCAGTTCCCTCCATTCGTCCATTGCTTCTTCAACCTCCAAAAACCCCCGCCACTCTCCTCCTCCCCGAGGGTCGAAAGAGAGCAGCGCTCCGCCCTTCCTCCGCCGCCGCTAGTCTCTCCAGCGCCGTCGACTTCCCCCGCCGTCCCCGCCATGGCCCCGAAGGGCCACAAGGCGAAAGCCGCAAAGACCGCCAGGGCACTGAAGCTAGCGGCAATGCGGAAGAAGATGGTGGTCTTCCTGCCGAGGCTCGGCGCGAGGGAGCTGAAGGACTCCTTCTACCTCTTCTGGTCGAGGGAGACAAAAGCGCACCCGCGCACCAGGGTACTCCCCGCCGAGGCATGCGACATGTTTCCGGGAGGGTACGCCTATTTCGCTCTATTCTTCCATTGCGGACTCTGCCCACCATATTCCGAATTCTTTTGTGATATCATGAATACCTACGGGTTTCATCTCCTTGATTTCACCCCAAACGCCGTCTTGACCATGGCCGTTTTCGCACATCTGTGCGAGAACTTTGTCGGAGTGTACCCCAACGTAGCCCTCTTCCGCCATTATTTTACGCCTCGAGTAGAGTCTGGGTCTCCTCTGTCCGGCGGGATCTCTTGGATATTTAGGCTTCAAAAGAAAGAGGCATACTTGACTGGGGAACTCCGCGGCAAGTGGGAGGAGTGGAGGGCCAACTGGTGCTGGATCATGGAGGACGAAACCCAGCAGTTCACTTCCCCGCGCCAAGTTGCAATAGTGCGCGGCAATGACTGAAGTGACCTGGCCCCGGAGGATGACAAGCTAAAGATAGCCACCACTAGGATCCTTCGCCTCCGGCAAGCCAAACTCACTGTAGGGGTTGTCGGAGCAGATTTCCTTCGCCGCCGCATCGCTCCCTTGCAGGAGAGGAAAAGGCCTGCTTGGGAATTTGGGAACGCGGCAGACTTTATGAGGCTGCGCCCAGGCCTCAACTACAATTTCACTGTCCTGGAGCTCAAAGGGATGCTCCGTGAGCTGTTCAAGCACGACCCCAAGCATCCAGAGTCGTTCGCGTTGCCGCGGGGCGTAGTTCCGCTCTGCAACAATTCGTCGCTCAGCGCTATCCGCGCGGCGATGCCATGGTGCGACTCCCATGGAATTGACCCCACTTGGCTGGAGCCTTCTGACGAAGCCGTGCAAACGTTCTTCGATAACTTGGTGGAGCTGCCCATCAACCCCGACGAGAAGAAGGGCCTCACCCGCGACACCACCGACGAGGAGATGGCTTATATTGCCACCAGGTTGGAGGAGGCAGCTGCAGCCGAGGCCGCGGGCGAGTTTGGGTATACCTTAGAGGAGGCAGATGCAGTGGAGGCGGTGAGTCTAGCCGAGGAGGAAGAGATCCTCAAGCTGATAAAGCCTGCCGGGCAACCTGCTGGGACGAGCGAGGCCACCGGGCAAGGTACAGAGTCGAGCGAGCCCGCCGAGCAAGGGGCCGAATCAAGCGATTCCGCCGAAGACTCGGGCGGGTCTCTGAACCTTGGTTCCTCTTCATCCTCGGGAAGTTCACCGCCACCGGCATGTCCTCCGGCTCCAGCGAGGAGGCGCCTCCGCAAAGCCGCGGACGCGGCGGAGCGGCCGGCGGGCAAGCAGCCGCAGCGCCGCCCGACGCTCGCCACCACGACGAGCAAGGCCGCCAAGGGAGTGCCCCGTGCTTCAGCAGCGGCTGGAGGAGGGTCTTCCCGGGCTGGGGCTAACACTCCTGCTGCCCCTCGGGCCTCGGCGACGACCGGGGCAGGATCTTCTCAGACCACCGCCCCTGAGCCCGCCAAGCGGCCGAGGGCGCCTACTCCTCCAGCTCCTCATGCCAGGACGCGCGAGGCAGATTTTGACTTCTCCGTGCTCAGCTCCGACGAGGAGGAGGAAGAGTAAGCACTGTCAACTCTTGTTTCCTTCGATTTGCTCTTGTCTTGAATCTTCTTTGCCTAATTTTGATCTTGTTTTTCTTCTAGGACCCTGGCCCAGAGGGCGGTGAAGAGGGCCAAGATCCCGGTGGTCGACCTTGAGGACGAGCCCGTCGCAACAGCAGGGGATGTGCCTGCGACAGGTTTGCCGGACCAGCCAGCTGCTCCGCAGAGCAGCCCCCAGCGCAGCCCCTAGCGTAAGTCTTCTGTTCACTTCTTCGCTTGTCGGGCACGCGCAGGCTTCTCATCCTTGTTAATCTTTTTGCTTGTTTGTTGACTTGTATAGAAGTGGAGCTGCAGCCTCAGGAGCGCCAAGAGACTGCTCCCGACGAGCCACACGCCCCGACCTCTCCGCCAAGGAGGAGCTCCCCGGCGAGGGAGAATACTCCGCCAAGGGCGGGTACTCCGCCAAGGGCGAGCACTCCACCAAGGGCGAGCACCCCGCCAAGGGAAGGCGCCAGCGGCCCTCCGCCGGCGGGGGCTACCACCACGCCGCCGAGGGAGGACTCCCCGGCGAGGAACCTCGTTGAAGAAGAGGCCCGCGCAGGTAACCCTTGGACTTTTCTTCTCTTGGATTTCTCTTTTTTGGATATTTGCTTGACAATTATTTTCTTCTTTCTTCTTCCTTTCTTGTCTTCAGACTCGTCCGCTCCAGAGCCTATGGAGACGGAGGCCGCCACCGAGGAGCCCGCGCGCGGCAATGCTGGTGACGCCGCGGCCACCGAAGAGGCGATCGGTGCTGACGAGCCTGCCGTTGAAGAGGCAGCCAGGGCCGCCGACGCGGCAGCTGGGGAGGGGACCAGCGGTCGCACTGATGGCCCTGAGGCCGCAGGAGCATTCGACGCTGCCCCGACCGCCGACCCTGCCGATGCCGCGGCCGGAACTGGCGCCTACTTGGAGGCTGGAAACAGGGTCTTCATTCAGCTCCCGTGGGCTTCTACGTCAAGGGCGCCCGCGGAGGGAGAGGTCTTCAATGGGGAAGTCCTCGCCTCCGCCGGGCTAAAGTTCGTCGACACGCCCGGCAGCAGTAGCGAGCCCGAGGAGGAGCGACTCCTGCGGATGCTCCTGGCCCTGTACCGCGCCAGGCAGGCCAAGCTGGAGTCCCGAGAGGCTCTGGCCGCCAAGGCGGGCGTCGACTTGGAGAAGCGCGCCGAAGAGCTTCGGGCCGCCAACCAGGCGGCCCTCCGATCCTTGGCGGAGGAGCGGGAGGAGCTCGCCGAGGCGCATCAGGCGTTCATCCTTGAGAAGGCCGAAGCAGAGGAGCAGCAACGGCTCGCCGCCGAGGAGTTGTCCCGGCGGGAAGGAGAGCTGACGCAGCGGAAGGTCGACCTCGACAGCCACGAGGACGACCTTGCCGCGCGCGAACAGTCCCTTGGCGGAGCTCTGCAAGAAGCAAGGGACGCCGCTGCAGCTGCAGAGACCGCCAAGAGAGACTTGGAGGCGAGGGTGGCGCAACTGGAGATCCACTTGAAGATGAGCGAGGAGAAGGTTGTTGCGCTCACGTCGGAGAGGGAGAAGGACGCCCACAGCCACTCCGAGCTGCAGGTTCGTCTCTCCGACAAGGGCAAGGAGCTCACCATCGCCAAGGATTCTGTTGCAGACTTGGAGCTGAAGCTGTCCACCCTCACCGCATCACTTGATAGCGCCAGAAATCGGGAGACGAAGCTGAAGGAGGACCTCAGGGCCGAGAGGGCGCTGTTGGACAGCGCCGCCCTTACTCAAAACAACTTCAGGCAAACGGTGGAGCAGTGGACCGAGGGGCTTGTCGCCGCCACCGCTGACATCGACAGGGAGCTAGCGGGGCTGGGGACGGAGCACCTAGGGTACTCCCCCGACGAGAACCTCCCTCACAGCGCCAAGTTAAGCTTGTTCTTCAGGGGAGTGGCGTCGGCCCTCGAGCAGTTCCGGGAGAGGATCCCCACGCAGCAGGCGAACGAGGCGCGCAGGCTTTGCACAGGAGTCGTGGAGAGGGTGCTGACGAAGATAGTCTACCGCAACCCAGGACTCAACCTCGAGAACGTCCTCAGGACCTTGCCGCCCGACGCCGACCAGGAGGCGCTAAAGGCCCTTGTCGCACCCATCGTGGCCAAGGTGGGCAAGATCAGGAGAGTTGATGGCGACAGCGTAGACTAGGTTGTTTTCTTTCCGCTTCCCTTGTCGCTGCCAACCATGTCATGGACAAAAATCTATTAGTGTTGCGACAAGTTGCTTTTGTAATATAACTCTATTTTGGGTAGTTAACGCGGTGTTATTTCCTTTACTTGACTTCTTTGCTTTGTATGCTTTTACCCTACGCTTTTAGGGAACTTGCCGGCAAAGGGACCCTTGCCGCGAGCGCTAACTGCGGAACTTCAGCAGCCTGCTGGCAATGCCGCTACCGGCAAGAAACCTTGTCGCAGCTAGTCGCAGCACACTTAGGTTGTTGAGCGAACTCGAATACGAAGTAAGGGCGCGACACTTGTCGCAGCACACTTAAGCCGTTGAGCGTGCTCAAAACAAAGTAAGGGCGCGGCTAGCCACGAGTAGGTTCCTCCGCGCATAGGTTTTCCATACAAAGTGCGGTCGTTCAAGGAAGATAACTTTAAAAATTAAAAATTTGAATGCTCAAACTTTGGCAACTTAGCTTTTGTGTTGTTTGCTTCCCGGCAAGGCGAGGCTTTCTTGAACGACACTTGGTCCATACCACTGTCTCCTTACCCCCTCGGCAAACTTGTGCGCGAGGAAAAGCTTCCTTCTGCTTGAGAAAAAAGAAAGAGGGAGGAAACATAGATATGGGGCCTTGCGGCTCGTTATTGCTTACCGGGGGTGCGTGCTGCACAAAGTGTCAGATAATACATGCAAGAAAAATGTAAAAGCATGAAAACGACAAGTTGTGCGAGGCGCAAAAGTTTTACTGATGCACGGGGTCTGTGCCCGGCTTTGTACAAAGGTTTACATGCAACAGCAGCAAGACTTGTACAAAAGGTGGTTGCCGGAGCGGATCACGGCAACCGCGCCTTGTGGGTGAAACTTGCGAAGGTGCTCAATGTTCCAGGAGTTGCTCACCGGTAAGCCCTCTTCGGTCTCAAGGCGGACAGCGCCGGGTCTTGTGACTTGTCTCACCCGATAAGGGCCTTCCCACTTCGGTGTCAACTTGTTGGAATTCTTGGCGGACTGAACGCGCCGAAGAACAAGGTCGCCTTCCTCGAGACTTCTGGCTTTAACTTTGCGGCTATGGTAGCGGCGCAAAGCTTGCTGGTATCGAGCAGCTCGTACAGCAGCCTGAAGACGGTCCTCCTCAAGGAGCAATGCGTCAACTTGTCGCAGCTGCTCTTGCTCGAGCTCATTGTAAGCGAGCACTCGAGGCGACCCGTATACGAGTTCCGTGGGGAGAACTGCCTCTGCTCCATAGACAAGAGCAAAGGTTGTCTGTCCAGTGGCTCGATTTGGTGTCGTTCTGATTGACCAAAGAGCCGCCGGCAACTCTTCAATCCAGTTTCTTCCGCATTTGTGTAGTCTGTCGAAAGTTCTTGTCTTGAGCCCACGCAGCACTTCAGCGTTTGCCCTCTCTGCTTGACCGTTGCTCCTCGGGTGAGCAACAGAAGCGAAGCAGACCTTGGCGCCAATGTCTTGGACGTATTGCATGAAGGTGCGACTTGTGAATTGTGTGCCGTTGTCGGTGATGATCCTGTTAGGGATTCCGAAACGGCAAACAATTGACCTGAAGAACCTGACTGCTGACTGTGCGGTCACCTTCCTCACTGGTTCCACTTCTGGCCACTTTGTGAACTTGTCGATGGCGACGTACAAGTACTCAAAGCCCCTGACTGCGCGGGGAAAGGGGCCGAGGATATCGAGCCCCCAGACCAAAAATGGCCAGGACAAAGGGATCGTCTGGAGAGCTTGAGCTGGCTGATGTATTTGCTTGGCATGGAACTGGCACGCTTCACACTTGGTTACTTGTGCAGTTGCATCTTGGAGGGCTTTTGGCCAAAAGAAACCTTACCGGAACGCCTTGCCGGCAAGTGCTCTTGTGCCAATGTGTTGGCCACATATGCCTCCATGTATCTCTGCCAACAGCTTTTGCCCATCTTCCCGGGGAATGCACTTCAGTCTAACACCGTTGAGTCTTCTTCTGTATAGTTCATTGCCGACGAACTGATACATACTTGACTGTCGGGTTATTCTTTCTGCTTCTTCTGGCTCTTCGGGAAGTTCTCCTGTTTGAAGGAAACGAACAATCTGCTGTGCCCATGCTGGAGCCTGAGGCTCAACAACAAGGACTAAAGGCATCAGTGCTGCTGCGGGAACGTTAGCTTCTACGGCAAGAACCTATGGCTCGGCCGGGGCTTGACGTTCCCCGGTAAGCTTGCCGGGGCAAAGCTTGTCGGGAACGCCTGCTTCAACTGTACAAACCCTTGGGTCTGCAGGAGCAGACTGTTCCTCAGCAATTTTGTCGTTGATCTTGGGGACCTTGGCGGCGGCTTCAGGAAGCTCTGCTGGCAAGTAGTCACCGGAGACCAACTTTCTCTTCTTACTTTGTCCAATTGATGGTGTAACGGATGGTTGAGTTAACTTGAGCACAAAGATCCCTAGTTCCACAGGTAGCTTTAGTGCAGCACACTTTGACAGGCCGTCTGCGACGTCATTTTGAGCTCTTGGAACGTGCTCCATCTGCAAGCCTTCAAAGTGTTCTTCAAGTTTCCTCACTTCGTCGACGTATGCTTCCATCAACGGACTCTGGTAGCTCTCGTTTACTTGTCGGACAACCAACTGCGAATCACCCCGCACAATGAGCTTCTTGATCCCAAGTTCCGCTGCGATTCTGAGGCCGGCAAGCAGACCTTCATACTCTGCAGTATTGTTTGTTACTTGCTCCTTGGGAAAATGCATCTGGACAACGTACTTGAGGTGCTCTCCGGTGGGCGCGACAAGCAGCACGCCAACGCCGGCGCCTTGCAGCGAGAAGGCACCATCGAAGTACATTATCCATTCTTTGCTCGCTTCTTTGACGGGGATGCTTGTCTCTGGAATCTCTTCGTCTGGCGTTGGTGTCCATTCTGCTATGAACTCTGCCAATGCTCTACTCTGGATAGTAGAAGTACTTTCAAACTTGAGGCCAAAGCTTGACAGCTCCAGTGCCCACTCGACAATCCTGCCTGTTGCTTCTGGATTTTGCAATATCCTCTTCAGCGGAAAGCGAGTGACCACCGTTATCTAATGTGCTTGGAAGTAGTGGCGCAGCTTTCTCGAGGCCATAAGGAGGCCGAAAAGCAGCTTCTTCACCCCAGAGTATCTTGACCTAGCCCCCTGCAAGAGGGAACTGACAAAATAGACTGGGCGCTGCACCATCTTCTTCCGCACCTCTTCTTGCATCTGCATAGACTCATCTTTGTCGGGGCCAGAGCTTATCGGGGAAGCCCCCTGCTTGTCGCTGGATGTGCTTGCCGGGGCTGTGAGCTCCTCATCTGCCTCCCTTTCCGCTACCAATGCAGCACTAACCACTTGATTGGTTGCTGCTAAGTACAGCAACAACTTCTCTTGTGGCCTAGGTGCGACAAGTATTGGAGTGGAGGACAGGTACCTTTTCAAGTCTTGCAGCGCTGCCTCCGCTTCCGGAGTCCATTTCATTGGACCTGCCTTTTTCAAGATTTTGAAAAACGGCGGGGCTTGTTTTGCAGACTTAGAAATGAACCTGCTGAGAGCAGCCACGCAGCCGGCAAGCCTTCGTACATCCTTGACGCGCTTTGGAGCTTCGATCTGCTCGATGGCTTTGATCTTGTCGGGATTGGCTTCAATCCCCCTCTGAGACACAAAGAACCCGAGAAGCTTGCCGGAGGGGACTCCGAAGACGCACTTCTCGGGGTTAAGCTTGAGTTGTATCTTGCGCAGATTCGCAAAAGTTTCATCTAAATCTTGAATCAGGGTATCCTTGTCCTTGCTCTTGACCACTATATCATCCATGTAAGCTTCTACATTCCTGTGTATCTGTGGCTCAAAAGCAGTGTGGACTACCCTCGCAAACGTTGAACCTGCATTCTTCAATCCAAAGGGCATGCGTATGAAGCAGTAGGTGCCGCATGGAGTAATGAACGCGGTCTTCTCTTCGTCTTCTTCAGCCATAAATATCTGGTGGTACCCGGAGTATGCATCAAGGAATGAAAGCAACTCACACCCAGCCGTGGAGTCAACGATCTGGTCAATGCGCGGCAAGGGAAATGGATCTTTGGGACAAGTTTTATTCACATCGGTGAAGTCTATACAAAGCCTCCACTTCCCATTTGCCTTGCGCACTACAACAGGGTTGGCCAACCACGTGGGATGAAGTACACCTCTGACAAGGCCTGCTGCTTCCAGCTTCTTGATTTCCTCCGCGATAAACTCTTGGCGCTCCACCGCTTGCTTTCTGACCTTCTGCTTGACGGGCCGCACGTGAGGACAAACGGCAAGCTTGTGCTCAATCACTTTCCTAGGAACACCGGGGATGTCAGACGGTTGCCATGCAAACACGTCGACATTCGCCCGCAGGAAAGCAACGAGCGCGCTATCCTATTTAGGATCGAGCGTGGCACTGATGGTGAAAGTACCACTAGTGCCGTCCTCCTTGGCGGACACCTTCTTGGTTGCAGGTGGAGCTGCCATTCCCTTCTTGCACTTGCCGGTGGAGCTCGATGGTGCATCCTCGACGGCAGCGCAGCACTCCGAAGAGGTGCGTTTGCCGGAGTGGACCCCAGAGCTCTTGCCGGAGTTGGCCTTGTTCTTCCCCCCGGGAGCTTCAGCGGCAAGTGCCTTGCTGTCTGTTGCGGCTGTTGCGTCCCGGTAGATCTTGTCGGCACAGATAAGCGCGTCCTTCTTGTCACCGGGGACAGAGATGACGCTTATCGGGCCTAGAATCTTGAGCATGTTGTAGGCGTAATGAGAGGCTGCCATGAACTTGGCGAGCGCTGGACGGCCAAGTATCCCATTGTAAGGCAATGAGATATCGGCAACGTCAAAGGTGACCCTCTCGGTCCTGAACTTCAGCTCTCCGCCAAAAGTCACTGGCAGTGTGATCTTCCCCTTCGGCTTGCTCCTTCCCGGGTTGATCCCTTGGAATGTGCGGGTTTCCTCGAGCTCGCTGTCGGGGATCTGCAGTTTCCGGACCACAGCAGAGGAGATCAGGTTCAGGCCGGCCCCGCCGTCAACCAACATCTTGGTGACCTTGAGGTTGCGGATGGTTGGCGAATCCAACATCGGCAAACACCCGACCTCAGTTGTGCGGTCAGGGTGGTCCTCAACGTCGAAGATGATGAGCGTGTTGGACCACTTCAGGAGTTTGCGCGACTCGACGGGTGGCTCTGCTGCATTAACTTCCCGCACCCATTGTTTGAGTTGGCGGTGGGAAGTATGCAGAGAGGCCCCTCCATCGACGCACGGAACTTCTGTGGCCTTCTGGAACTCCTGCTCGCTGTTGTCTCCATCATCCATGTCTTCGTCGTCGTCTTCGTCTTCATCCTTGTCGCGGCCGCGGGGAGGTCTATCTCCTTGCCGCTGTTTGGCCTTGCCGCGGCGTCCTCCCCGGCCATTGAATGGCCGCTTCTTGCCGAACTCTCCTCCACCTCCCCGGGCCTTCTCCTTGTCGCGTCGCTCGTACTCAGCCTTCTGCTGTTCGACGAGGTACTCAACCCTTTTGCAGTTCTGGAGATCGTGGCCCTTGGTGCGGTGGATCTTGCAGTACTGCTTGTCGGAGCCGTCCTGCTTGTCGGCGGCCGCTACAGTGGTAGCTTCCTTGCCAGAGCCACCATCCTGAGCTTTCTTGGCGCCAGCCTCCTTGCCGGACTGCTCAACGACCAGTACTTCCATGTTCTTCTTCTTGTTGTTATTCCGCCGCTGGTTCTTCCTTGCCGGTGCGGCATCCTCACTGTCTGTTCCTCCTGCTCCAGTATCCTCCCCGGGGAGCCTCCTCCCCTCTTCAGCACGTGCGCACTTGTCGGCCAGGGCATAGAGCTCACTGACGTCTCGTATCTTACACATCGCCATTTCCTCCCTCATGCGGCGGTTACGCACGTTCTGGTGGAACGCGCTAATAACTGCGGCAGGGTGGACGTCCGGGATGTTGTGCTGGACGCGGCTGAATCTCTGGATGTACTTTCGCAGGGACTCTCCTTCCTTCTGGGCAAGTATGTGCAGGTCGCTCACCTGGCCATGGGGCTTGTGGCCGCCCGTAAAGGCGCCGACAAACTGATGGCACAGGTCGGCCCAAGAAGAGATGGAGTTCTCCGGCAAGTGCATGAGCCAAGATCTGACGTTCGGCTTGAGCACGAGCGGGAAGTAGTTCGCTAATATCTTCTCGTCGCGTCCCCCGGCAGCCTGCACCGCGATGGTGTAGATGCTGAGGAACTCTGACGGATGAGTCTTGCCGTCGTACTTCTCGGGTACGTCGGGCTTGAAGTTCTTCATGCTGGGCCACTGGACTTGCCGCAGCTCACGGGTGAACGCAGGGCAAGCCGCCGCGTACGGCAAGCCGCCTGGTTCTCCGGCGCGTGCATGTCGACAGCGGGCCCAGCGCGCTGGTCGGATTGTCGTCGCGCTTCTCTTCGACGCTCGATGCGAGTTCGAGCGTCTTCTTGTCGTCTGTCGTCGAGGACTTGGCGTTGATCGCGGTGAGCTTGTGAATCCGACGACGCCGTGGAGTCGTCGTCGATGTTGATCCGGCGAGTCGGCGATTTCGGCCTTCGGGGCGGGGAGTGCACGGTAGTTGCACCCCCGACGGTCTTGTCTCCATCAGCCCGCGCCTGGCTGACTTGCCGCGGCCGCGACGTCGTCGGCTACTGCGGCGTGTCATTGTTGGCGAAGGCGATGAGGCTCTGGATGGTGGCCCTCCAGTCTTCGGCCTTGTCTGCCGCTGGAGGGAAATCGAGGAGCAGCTGAGCTCGAGCTAGAGCTTCTGCTGGAGTGGAGGGGAGCGGTGGCGAGCGGTGCGAGGAGCGAGATATGCTCAGACTTCTAACTGCGTTAGAAGGAGCAGGGTCTCGTCCCGGCGACCGTGCCTTGCTCGTGCCAGCACGTTGGCCTTGAGCGTCCCGCGTCCCACCAACTTGTCCTTGTCCCAGCAAGCGTATGGTACCTTGTGTACCACGTCGCTGCCGGTCCGGCACCTCCGGAGAGGGGCGCGGTGCGTGCACGGACACCGAGGTCTTGGAATGCGCCCGGTCGTCCGTCTTGTCCTTGGACTTGGCAGCACCGTGAGTTTCCTCGCCGGCGTCCGTCCTTCCGCCAGCGTCTACCCCACCGACCGTTGGCTCCGGCGGTGGTGGGATCGACGCGGACGGGACTACTACCTCCGAAGCCTTCTTCTTCGGCGGCACGTCGATGAAGTTGATGAAGTTTTCGCCCGCGTGAACGCCGGATCAGGTTCACACAACTTCGACGCCCCCTACCTGGCACGCCAAAGATGTCGAGGAAACTGATCGCCCACGAACACCTATGGGACCGGAGCCCCTTTTCGGTACAGCAAGGGAGCGGAGGGTGCACGAAGAGCGGATCGAGGCGAGCACGCGAGCAGTTTACCCAGGTTCGGGCCGCACGGATGCGTAAAACCCTACTCCTGCCTTGATTTGTATTGTGTTCTTAGCTCGGGAGCGAGGAGAGCTACAGTGCTTGTCGCTGGCAACACCGAGCGTGAGAGTGGTCGGAGATAGGAACCCCTTCTACGTTGCGCATGGGCCTCCTTTTATAGGTCAAAGGGGTCACCGACAGGTGGCAACGTAGATGAGGGTAAAAATGTAAAAAGGGTAGTAGTTGGAATAGTGTATGTACAGTGTTCTGTACCTAACCCTGACGGCAGGGGACAAGGGTATTGAATGCCCGTCGTCGTCGCCCCAAACAGTGCAAAAAAGCGTCCGTCAGGGCGTCTCCGTTCGCCACGATGGTGGCCTCGCCATCGCGGCTTGCCACCGTGTACCCCAGGCTGCACAGCCTTCTGCCATGTGCCCCTGGAAGGGCCCGAGGGCGACGCGTGTCCGGAGGAGCTGGAGCGCGGGCACATAGTGGAAGCCTGCCGCGGCCGCTACCTTGTCGCGCCCCTCTCCGGGCCTTGCCGCGGCTGATACGTCCAAAACGTATCTATAATTTCTGCTTGCTCCATGCCACTTTTGGGTGATATTGCTATGATATTCATACACTTCCATACACTTTTGATCATATTTGGACTAACTTACTAATCCAGTGTACCCGAGTGCCAGTTTCTATTTCCGGCTGTTTTTTTATTTCAGGTTTTCACGTTACGAGAACTGCCAGGAAAAATCCAGAAAAATTATATAAAAAATCAGCGTTCCGGAAACTACCGTGCGTCCGAAGGACAGCCGGGGGGGGCCACCAGGGCTCCAGGCGCCC
>LR738716.1:160703268-160723376 GCA_902687465.1 Secale cereale | reverse complement strand
AGATAATCCGGCGTTCCAAATCTATGACAATTGCAAACGGAGAACTTCACCATCGCAGTGTTTCTGGAGCGTTTCAGCGGTGTGTGTCATCTGAGGAAGGTTGTGATATTCTGCGTGAGATCCATGAAGGGGATTGTGGTCATCATGCCGGTTCAAAATCCTTGGTGGCTAAAGCTTTTCGACATGGGTTCTATTGGCTGACAGCCCATGCTGATGCAGCGGATCTAGTCCGGAAGTGCGATGCTTGTCAGAAATTTTCACGACGTGCTCTTGTTCCGGCACAGGAGCTCCGGATGATACCGATCACTTGGCCGTTTGCAACTTGGGGGCTTGATATGGTTGGGCCTTTCAAACGGTCCCAAGATAAAAAAACTCAGCTGCTGGTTGCTGTGGATAAATTTACGAAGTGGATTGAGGCAAAGCCTGTGAGCAAGTGTGATGCGGCAACAGCGGTTAAATTTATCAGAAAGGTAATTTTCCGGTTTGGTGTTCCACACAGCATCATCACAGACAATGGCACCAATTTATCTAAGGGAGAGATGGAAGATTTCTGTCAACGCGAGCATATTCGACTAGATGTATCTTCTGTAGCTCACCCTCAATCCAATGGTCAAGCTGAAAGAGCAAATCAGGAGATTTTGCGAGGTATCAAGCCCCGGCTTATGACTCCCTTGCAAAGAACACCAGGGTGCTGGGTTCAGGAGTTACCTTCCGTCCTTTGGAGCATCAATACTACACCGAACCGGTCCACAGGTTATACACCTTTCTTTATGGTGTATGGTGCTGAAGCAGTCCTTCCAAGTGATATCCGTCATGATTCGCCACGAGTGACGGCTTATGTTGAAGCGGCCAATGAGCAGGCAAGACAGGACAGTTTTGACCGGCTAGATGAAGAACGTGACATAGCAGCAGCACGGTCTGCAATTTATCAACAGGACTTGCGCAGATATCACAGCCGCCGGATCAAGACCAGGACGTTCCAGGAAGGAGATTTGGTACCCCGGCTCATCCAAGATCAAACAGATATGCACAAGCTATCCCCGCCTTGGGAAGGGCCCTTTGTAGTCAGCAAGAATCTGCACAACGGTTCATATTACCTGGTGGACGTTCGGGAACACAAGGATTCACGGACATCGGAGGAAGAGACAAAGAGGCCGTGGAACATCGCCCTCCTGCGGCCCTACTATACCTGAGCCATGAGCTCTGCTGTATCCTATGTATATATTATGATTAATGAATAAACCGGCACCCTCGGTAAACCGGGGATCAGCCTTTTTTCCAATATAAGTGTCTTATGGTGATAACCATCTACAGCTTACATCTCTTATTATATGTCATATTTTAAATGCTTTGATCAGTCTATCTGGTTGTGCAGGACAATTGCCGTATATGTACTCTGGAGCTGTGATCAATAAAGGGCTTCCTGTTCAAACATAGGTCGTATTCGAACCAAAGAGAACATAGCCATTCCGTTCAAACATAGGTCGTATTCGAACCAAAGAGAACATAGCCATTCTGTTCAAACATAGGTCGTATTCGAACCGAAGAGAACATGGTAAAGGCCAGTAGGGGGCAGGATCGTATTCGAATCCTAGTTTAGCCCCTATGGTCCGGTTTGTATGATCGTATTCGAATCATAAGCTCAATGGATCGTATCTGAATCCATTGCTTGGCTAAAAAAATTTAAAGGCCAGTAGGGGGCAGGATCGTATCCGAATCCTAGCTTAGCCCCTAAGGTCCGGTTTGTATGATCGTATTCGAATCATAAGCTCAATGGATCGTATCCGAATCCATTGCTTGGCTAAAAAATTTTAAAGGCCAGTAGGGGCAGGATCATATCTGAATCCTAGCTTAGCCCCTATGGTCCGGTTTGTATGATCGTATTCGAATCATAAGCTCAATGGATCGTATCCGAATCCATTGCTTGGCTAAAATTTCAAAGGCCAGTAGGGGGCAGGATCGTATTCGAATCCTAGCTTAGCCCCTATGGTCCGGTTTACTGATCGTATTCGAATCAGAAGTTTTGATTTGGAGCCTGGCAGCTCGCAAAAAGCCTCGACTACATGTTTTTATTTGCAAACTTGCATTTTTTGTACTGCGTTTTCTGATTCTTTAATCCGGAGGGGGACAATTACAAAGTTGGCCACATATCTTCAAAAAGTCTGGACAAGGAGTTCCAGCATCATTTAAACCGGTAGCTTCTGTAAATCCGGAATCATTGCTGGGTCTGTCCAATGGCTCCCTCCGAAAACTACACAGTTCGCCGGATTAAAAATATCAAGCATACTTAAATCAGAAACAGATAGTATGCAAGTCAAAATATATCATACAAAGGATTCAAGTTGGCAGATACCAAAACAAAGTTGGGACATTCGGATCAAGACGGACAATAGTTCAAAGCTATCCTATTACAAAGGCACAGCAGGCCCTGAACGGATTAAAGTTTGTTCCGGCAAAATAAAAACCAAAGCTATGAAGATAAACTGTTTTGCCTATGCTTCCTCCTGCTGGGACGGTTGAGGATCGACATGTTCCGAAGCTTCTTCGTCTTCTTGAAGCGGCTGAAAGTCAGGGACGCACCAATCGATTTTCGTTAAAGCGCGGAAGTACATCTCTTCCGTAATAAGTTCAGACAGATCAACATCTGGGGCGAGAGTATGGGGGCGCACTGGTGGGATTAGATTTACGGTATCATAAACTGGCCGATCCACCCGCTCGTTCTGTAAATCATACCCCGGATGATACATGGTCAAGTCTGATTCGGCAGCAAGCTTGCTAGAGAGAGGATGCATCTCCTTAGTCAAAGCGTGAAGGTCTTTGGCAGTGAAAGCTGATCCGTCTTCTTTAGTGCTGGGATACCCGTTCAAGGCTTCTTCCGGATCAAAATCTGGAACCCACGCTTTGGCTCTGGTGAGCGCTATGAGAGAACCGGCTCGGGCAGCAGACTTTTTCAGTTCCTCCAAGCGTGCTGGCAAGACAGAAAGCTTCTCTAGTGTGCCTTGGATAGTGGTGGGGGCCGGTTTACTGAAATACATTGCGCTTATGATCCTTTGAGCGCCGGAATACAGCTGCTCGACCAGAGTATAAGACGCCTTGAGTTTCTTCCGTAAATCATCCCCAAGATGAGTAACGCGGCGCCCTACATATGATCATTACAGTTAAACCGGACCGGAATACAGATTGCAAGGATGAAAGCATGCGTGCAGGATAAGTATTTACCGAAGACGGCGGAAGTCATAAGTTCTATTTGCCGTTTTAAACCAGACAATTCTTCTGCCACCGGATTAATAGCTTCTTCAGCATCTTTTGCTCTTTTCTCCAGTGCGTTCTTTTGCACCTCAAAGGCTGTCCGTTCCTCTTCAAAATATTTCTTCAGCTGTTCAGCAGTAGTTAAACTCAGCGCCAAGTCTTTTTTGGCCTTGGCAGCAGTAGATTCAGTTTCAGCAAGTCTGTTCCGGAGTTCAGTGATTTCATCAGCCTGCAAGGAAATTCAAGTGGAATAAGCAACATAAAGTTCAGACAAAGTCTCAAGTACATAACCAAGTTATCCACTTGACACTTGGGGGCTAATGGGCTATTGAGTATCAAAAAGTGGCAATTCAAAACAAGTCTCAAGCACACAAACAAGTTGTCTACTTGACACTTGGGGGCTAATGGATAGCTGAAACATCAAAGGAAAAATTCAGACAAGTCCCAGGCACATAAACCGAATTATGCCCCTGGCACTTGGGGGCTAATGTAAGATCATTTGCTCGAATTGGAAGTATCGGTTCACCTTCTAAACACAGCTAAACCGGAACTTGGGGGCTACCATGATATAGACAGAAACACAACAAAGGCAAAAACAAAAGACAAGGGAGATACCTCGTATTTTTCCTTCATCATGCTTATTAAGCCCGCTTCATAGTCCCGACCAGTATGAAGCTGGTTCAAATACCCGGAATAGAGCTCCTGGGCACTCAGCCCGACGAAGCTAGACAACTCTATGCTCCATTTGCCCTTTTCTTGATGGAGTTTCTCCGCTTTAGCTGTATGCTTAGCTAAAACAGTGGGCTCAGCAGGAGCGGTGTAAGCTATACCGGTTATTTGAACATCCGGAGAAGGAGCAGCTGCCGGTGGTGGAGTAGCAGTGTGAACCGGACTAGCAGGAGCCGGGCTAGTCCGAGGAGGGTTGGCCTGGGTAGGACTCGCTGGTTCATGGACGTTTTCAGTGTTGGGGTTCTCAGGAGCAATGGCATAAGTGTGATCCATGGGAGCATGATCTTCAAGCTGAACTGTGGGCTCACCTTCCGAAGGGACGGTTGTGTCCGGATCAACCGCCGGATCATCAGTGCCAGTCTCAGCAGCCGTTTTGCTGGCCTTTGCCTTTTTGCTAGGCTTAGGCTTGCTGAAAGGAATTGGAAAATAAATCAGAGTCACAGAAGCAAATGCAATCATAAACCGGATAAGATGAAGGACTTACCCTGGGACAGTTTTTAGGGCTGGGACTTGTGTGGCAGTGGATTCGCCAAAGGAAGATAAAGGAGTCTCCTGATAATTAGGGTCAGACGGTTTAAGTGTTTTGCGTATAAGCCCGGCCTTGGGATGAAGAAGAGTTGGAGAGAGTATAACCTCAGAGCGGCGCCTCCGAGCCGGAGTAAGGGATATTCCGGAAGACTCAACTACAAGGCCACTATGGCGTGTAGCCCAGCGAGCTTCATGTTGCTGTTTCTTCAAAAGAAAATTGGGGTCCAGTTGAGCGTAAGGATGAGAAATTTGATATTTCCGGACTACCCGACGAATTTTTGGTGGAGGCGGTTCTGGATCTGAAGAAAGAGTGATTACCTCAGTTTCTGCCGCTTTATCTCCTTCAGCCAAATCCTGTGAAAAAGCACCGTTAAGAGAAGTCTGGATAAAAGTGAACAAGTCATAGCCGGATTAACTCATACCTCAGAGTCCGGATCATCTTCTTCAGCATGTGAACCGGAGCCAGCAGCCGCCTTTTTCTTCTTAATAACGTAAGTTTTCCGGCGTGGTTGTTTGCCTGCCTTATCCTGAGGTTTCCTCTTCCAAAAAGGATCATCAGCCTGTACACAAGAAGAAAGATAAATAGAAGATGAGACGTTGAGCATCTTCTTGGCAGATTCAATGACTTCCGATTCAGAAAGCGTTACTTTGGAAAACCGCTGAGGATCATCCGGCTTTCCGGAATACTTACACATCAAACTGGAGTGTGGGCTCAGAGGGAGGATACTCCAGGTAAGCCAGCAGCGCATAAAATCAATTCCGGTTAATCCGTTGGCCATAAAGGCCTTCAGCTTGGCGAGTTCAGAAGCGAACCGGGGCCGTTCTGAAGAACTGAGACGCTGCGGCAGAGGGTGATCTTCAGGAAGACGATGTTCGCGATAACCCGAGAGTGGGTTCTCTCCTTCAGGTGATGTGTCAAGGCAATAAAACCAAGACTTGTTCCATTCCTTGGGGTGTGTATGGAGAGCGACATGAGGAAAAACTGCGTCTCTTCTCTTCTGAATGCTGACCCCGCCGAGTTCTTGATGAGGTCCGCCAGTAAACTCAGTTCGCCGGTTCAAATGGAAAAAATCCCGGAACAAGTCGACTGATGGCTCCTCTTGCAGATACAGCTCTGAGAAAACTTGAAAATCGCAGATGTTTGAAATGGAGTTTGGACCTATGTCCTAAGGGTGAAGTTGAAAAGCGGCAAGCACGTCCCGGAAGAATTTAGAACCGGGAGGAGGAAAACCTCGGGCCATGTGGTCAAAGAAGACAATAACTTCCCCTTCTCTGGGAGTAGGGGGACATTCATTTCCTGGAGCCCGCCATTTTAGGACTGATTGAGGGCCCAGAGTGCCAATTGCAGCCGCATTAACTAAATCTTCTTCCGTAATGACGGAACGGACCCAGTCGCAAGAAACAAACTGTTTGGCAGACATAGTAGCAGAAGGAAAGTGCTGAAAAGGCGAAGTATAAAATCCGGATTATTCAAATACAGATATATAAACCGGATCACATATGCAAAGTCACACCGACGGTTTAGACAAGGGACTAATGACATTGCTAACCCGGCAGTAAGCAGGAAACGCACTACTACCAGTTCATGATAACAAAAGAGAGGAGCTAAACCGTCGCGTTTATTGTTGATGCATTACAGAAGCAATATATGACTGACTAAACCGGCGAATATAGTACAGATCTATAAGGATGAAGAAACAAGTTTCTACGGAAAGCTAAGGTAAAACAGATCTGAGCGGTAAGAAAAAGAGAAAACTTATGCAGGTCTATTACAGAAAGAACTACAGGGGTCTTATACAGAGCAGATGAATCTAAAGGATTGAATCTAATGCCAAAATCTAAGCATAAGGCAGCGGAGCGGAAGCAAATTTCGAAGACAAAATCTAAAGGTTGAAACTACTTCGAACATGACGTCTAGGACGAACAGATGAAGCTTTTTCTAGGTCTAATGGTGGAGGCATGAGAAGAACCCTAAGGCTACAGATCTACGGCAAGGGAGAAAGAATACCTGAGGCAGCAGGAAGCGGCGGCGGAGTTATCTGGTCGCGTTCAGGTTGATGCAGCGGCCGGACTTGCTGGCGACGGCGAGCTTGACGGACGACGGCGGAAGCTTGAGCTCGGGCGACAGAGGAAGAAGACGATAGAAAGGAGATGGAGAAGAGATGCGGCGGTATTTATAAAGGGGGAGAGACGAAACGGCAGGCGCGAGATTTGAGGAAGTGAGAGATTGGATAAAGATTCCCTGTCGCCTCGATTCTCGGGATGGCCTTTAAACAAAAATAACGGACAGTTGCGCGCGTTAAATGCGGAAGTGATGTCACGATCGAATTAAGTGATGTCCAAGGATGACGTCATCACCGGTTTACAAAACTGAGAAGACACAAGAAAGAAGATCATGCAAGACTGAGAAGACTGATGTGAACAAGTTCAAATCATTCTGGGGCCTAATGTCAGGGATATTACTAGCAGGTATAAACCGGCTAGTGTAAACCGGATTATGGTAATATAGTTGTGTAATTATAAAACCCAGTAGAGGTTACGGCCCATGAAGGCTTAGGGCCCATGTATAGAGTTACGTTTTGTAAACTGCCTCATCATGTAACTTGAGAGACAAGGAAGAAAGAGCAGAGACCGAGGCAGACACAAATATGAGCCGGCCTCGGTACTCTGTAAACCGGACCGGCGTCGCCTCTATATAAAGGGACGACCCGGCGACGGTTCAAGGACAAGAAACAACCCGTCGAGACACAGGCAGGCAATCCGCTCCCTGTTCATCGACGCCCAAGCAATACAAAACCAAACTAGACGTAGGCTTTTACCTTCCTCGAAGGGGCCGAACTAGTATAAACCCTCTGTGTCCTTTGTGTGCTTTTAACCCCTTCAAGCTAACCCGTGCGATGGTTCCTCAACTAAGTCCGTTAAATCGGACATCTGCCGTGTTAATTCCACGACAGAAACCCATGCCTTTCCGTCCTAAACCATCGAACAAAAAGGATGATGAGGATTTTGAGCGCTTTGCTGAAATGATTAGACCTATCTTTTTACGTATGCGTTTGACTCACATGCTTAAAACAAATCCCTATGCTAAGTATATGAAAGATATTATGACAAATAAAAGAAAGATACTGGAAGTTGATACTTCCACCATGCTTGCCAATTATACTTTTAAAGGTGGAATACCAAAGAAACTAGGAGATCCAGCAGTACCAACTATACCATGTTCCATTAAAAGAAACTATGTTAAAACTGCTTTATGTGATCTTGGAGCCGGTGTCAGTGTAATGCCTCTCTCTTTATATCGTAGACTTCATTTGAATAAGTTGACACCTACTGAAATATCCTTGCAAATGGCCGATAAATCAACTGTTATACCTGTCGGTATTTGTGAGGATGTGCCTGTTTTGGTTGCAAACGTTACTATTTTAACGGACTTTGTTATTCTTGATATTCCCGAGGACGATAGTATGTCGATTATCCTTAGTAGACCCTTTTTGAATACTACATGGGCTGTTATTGATTGCAACAAAGGCAATGTCACTTTTCATGTTAATGGTAATGAGCAGACGGTACACTTTCCGAGGAAACAACCTCAGGTCCACAATATCAATTCTATTGGAAAAATTTCGACGCTCACTATTGGTGGTTTTGAATTCCCTCTTCCTACTGTCAAGAAGAAATATGATATTATTATTATTGGGGACATACATATCCCCATTGAGGTAACCTAGTGTTATTCAAAAATTCTCCGGTTTAATGTTATTCGGAAAGAGTTTGTTAACAAGACTTGATGAGAATGAGATGGATGAAGTTAGAAAGCACAACCCTCTGTACCCTCCTTTTACTTCCTGCTATTTAGATTAAATAAAGCAAAAATAGTATTTTCTGCCTGTTTTCTGAATTATCCTTGCAATAAAAATACCTCAAATATAAAAGTTCTCCAAATGTCCCGAAAATGAAATATGGTTTTTTTGTAGAATATTTAAGAATATTTGGCACTGAGAACACACCAGGGGGCCACACCTCTTGGCCACGAGGGTCCAGGGCGCGCCTACCCCCCTGGGCGCACCCCCTACCTCATGGGCCCCACGTGCCCCCCTCCACTTATTCCAGCACCCGCACACTTCATCTTCCTCCAGAAAAAATCTTCTCATAGCTCAAACCCGTGTTCTAGCTCATCTTGCTACCATTTCGATCTCCTTGCTCAAAGCTCCATTCACAAAACTGTTTGGGGAGATTGTTCTTCGGTATGTGACTCCTCCAATGGTCCAATTAATTTTTGTTCTAGTGCTTTATTTATTGCAAATTTTTGCTGCTTAGGTGACCATGTTCTTGATCTTGCATGTCAAATTTATGTGGTCCCAAGTAGTTATAATGCATGATATAGTCTCTAGGCACTTGTGGGAGTAGTTGCTATCAATCTTGTTGAGTTTGGTTCACTTTTGTTTTGAGTCGCTAAAAATTTCAGAAATATTTCAAAGGAAGAAAATGTTGAGGAGATTATTGAGAGGCTCTTCTAGCCAAAGCTCGGAGGATAAGCGAAAGGAGGAGAATAAAAAGCCCAAATACAATCTTCCTCGCACTGGGGAGGTTCGGCCACGTGAAGGGCCTTGTGATGAGTTCTTAAGATCCGCCGTACTTTTTGAAGACTTTTATTACTTGGCTGAGATTGCAGGCCTCACCAACTTCCTCCACGACCCGCGCGAACGGTATCTCTTACTCACTAATATTTTCGTGCAATTTTTTACTTCCATGCTAAGACATCACCACCTTCAGTGGAGTTTCACTTATATGATGAGGTTAGGGAGATGTCACTATATGATTTTTGTCAGGTCTGTAGGATACCCTTTGAGGGTAATTTAGGGGAACCACATCGTAAGGATGTGGATGGGTTTATTGATACAATTGTTGTATGGGAAACAAGGAAAGTTTCAGATGCAAGAATTACTAGGATACATTAGCCTGTTCTACGTTACTTTGCCATATTTGCTAGTAGATGCTTAATTGGTCGCGGGAACAGTGGAAATCCTAGTGCCCCTAATATTGTCATTTTGCGCCATGCTTTGTTTCGCGATACCACTTTTAGCTTATGCGCTATTATTGCTAAACGATTAAGTCTAAATCGTACAAAGGGCCCCATCTTTGGAGGCATCTTTGCTTCACGCCTTGCTGAACACTTTAAGATACCTATTAGGCATTATGAGAAGGACGAGAAGTTGCTGCCCCTTGTTCTTCTGGATTATAAGAGTATGATAGCACATGCTTTTATTGTTAAAGATAAGAAGAAGTTTCTTAACTATAAATTGATATTTCATAAAAAGTACTATAGGATTGTTACCTTGCGTGCACTCTCTTTGTTTAACATACTTTCAGGCACGTACCTCGTCTTGCCAGAAGCCATTTATGCGTACTGGAGCCTGGCACAAGTCCCAGAGCCTGAGTCGGAAGCACCACTTGACCCTTATCGGTAGTCTGTTTATCAGTGGGATCCGGAGGAGATTGCCAGCCAATGGCACCCAGAGTACACTCCTCCGTACACCGGAGAGAGTGGCTTTGATCTGTGGCCATAGACCAACTTAGGCCAAAAGCCTAAGCTTGGGGCAGTACGTATTTCTCATCGACTTTAGATTCATGTTCACACACTCATTCCAATTATTGGTGCTCATACTTTTTCATTGTACTATCCATGCTAGTTTATTTTCTTTTCTAAGCCTTCTTCTTGTGTGTCTGATAAACCTTAAGAAAAACAAAAAAATAGTTTTAGCTTTTATCTAGTTTACTTTCCATGCCTATAGTAGTAGTAGTAATTAAAAGAAAACCCAAAAAGATTTCTCATTCTTCCTTTTGCTTGTTGGGAGCTTTCCCGTGTAAATAGTTTTTTCTTTTCTTTGGGGGTCGAGAGGAGAAGACCATGATGAAAATGTTGAGTGGCTCTAATATGCATTACTGTTGATTTAAGCAAGAGCCATGTTACCTTGTCTTCTCCCTTGTATTAAATGCTTGCAAGTTCCAACTTAGTCCAATGCACGTGCACTATTATTATAATCCACACCGTTCGGTCGTGCGAGTGAAAGGCAATAATGACAATATATGATGGACTGATTGAGATGAGAGAAGCTGGTATGAACTCGACCTATCTTCTCTTTGTAAATATGATTTTCATCGTTCCTGATTCAGCTTATTATGAATGAAACATGCTTGCAATGACAATTAGAGATTATAGTTGCTCACGCCATGCTAAATCAGCTAGGAGTTTATAATGGTTTACCTTGTGTGTCAACATGCTATTAAAATGGCTGTGATGTGGTATGATAGGGTGGTATCCTCCTTTGAACGATTTGAGTGGCTTGACTTGGCACATGTTCACGCATGTACTTGAAACAAAATCAACATAGCCTCCAGGATATTTATGTTCATGGTGATTTATATCCTATTCATGCTTGCACTCACTGTTGATTAATCTTAATGCATGTTCATGACTGTTGTCGCTCTCTAGCTGGTCGCTTCCCAGTCTCTTTCTAGCCTTCACTTGTACTAAGCGGGAATACTTCTTGTGCATCCAATTCCATAAACCGCAAAGTTATTCCATATGAGTCCACCATACCTTCCTATATGCGGTATTTACCTGCTTTTCCAAGTAAATTTGTATGTGCCAAACTCTAAACCTTCAAATGAAATTATGTTTTGTATGCTCGGATAGCTCATGTATCAACTAGGGTTGTCTATATCTTCCATGCTAGGTGGGTTATTCTCACGATGAGTGGACTCCTCTCATCATTCACGAGAAAATGGCCGGTAACCGGGATGCCCAGTCCCATGCTCAAATCAAATCAAAATAATTAAAAAAAACTTTCCCGGGACTGTTGTTGGTATGGACGGCACCCGTTATTTTGGGCCAAACGTGGAGTGTGCTTGTTGGTGGTGGGGGAGTATAAACTTTACCATTCTGTTTGGGAACCGCCTATAATATGTGTAGTATGGAAGATATCGAGATCTCTTGGTTGTTATGTTGAAAATGAGAGTATGCCACTTAAAATATTATTTATCTCTATTTCAAAACTCGAGCTCTGGCACCTCTGCAAATCCATGCTTCCCTCTGCGAAGGGCCTATCTATTTACTTTTATGTCGAGTCATCATCCTCTTATTAATAAGCACCAGTTCGAGAGCACCGCTGTCATTTGTATGCATTGCTATTAATTTACATTGAGTATGACTTTGACTGGATCTATTTTACCATGAATTACAATGTCTAGTCTTTCCTTGATCTTCAGAGGTGCTCTGCATTTATGTTTTGCAGTTTCAGAAAGGGCTAGCGAGATACCATCTTGTTATATCATATTATGATTGTTTTGAGAAAGTGTTGTCATCCGAGGTTTATTTTTATTGCTCGCTAGTTGATTATGCCATTGATATGAGTAAACATGAGACCTAAAATTTATTGTGAATGTGGTTAGTTCATAATCTTTGCTGAAAACTTGAACGCTGGCTTTAAATATTTGCAACAACAAGAGCAAACAGAGTTTGTAAAAGTTTTTCTTTATCACTTTCAGTTTGTCAACTAAATTGCTTGAGGACAAGCAAAGGTTTAAGCTTGGGGGAGTTGATACGTCTCCAACGTATCTACTTTTCCAAACAATTTTGCCCTTGTTTTGGACTCTAACTCGCATGATTTGAATGGAACTAACCCGGGCTGACGCTGTTTTCAGCAGAATTTCCATGGTGTTATTTTCGTGCAAAAATAAAAGTTCTCGGAATGACCTGAAAATCCACGGAGAATATTTTTGGAATTTATAAAAAATACTGGCGAAAGAATCAAGACCAGTGGGGCCACACCCTGTCCACGAGGGTGGGGGCGCGCCCCCTGTCTCGTGGGCCCCCTGAGGCTCCACCGACCTCAACTCCAACTCCATATATTCACGTTCGGGGGGAAAATCAGAGAGAATGATTCAACGCGTTTTACGATACGGAGCCGCCGCCAAGCCCTAATCTCTCTTGAGAGGGCTGATCTGGAGTCCGTTCGGGGCTCCGGAGAGTGGAATCCATCGCCATTGTCATCATCAACCTTCCTCCATCACCAATTCCATGATGCACACTGCCGTGCGTGAGTATCCCATCATAGGCTTGCTGGACGGTGATGGGTTGGATGAGATTTATACCATGTAATCGAGTCAGTTTTGTTAGGGTTTGATCCCTAGTATCCATTATTTTCTAAGATTGATGTTGCTATGACTTTGCCATGCTTAATGCTTGTCACTAGGGCCCGAGTGCCATGATTTCAGATCTGAACCTATTATGTTTTCATGAATATATGTGAGTTCTTGATCCTATCTTGCAATTCAATAGTCACCTACTATGTGTTATGATCCGGCAACCCTGAAGTGACAATAATTGGGACCACTCCCGGTGATGAATGTAGTTTGAGGAGTTCATGTATTCCCTTAGTTTCCAATATGACCCCGCTGCCATGAGAGGGTAGGAAAAAGATGTCATGCAAGTTCTTTTCCATAAGCACGTATGACTATATTCGGAATACATGCCTACATTACATTGATGAACTGGAGCTAGTTCTATGTCACCCTATGTTATAACTATTGCATGAGGAATCGCATCCGATATAATTATTCATCACTGATCCAATGCCTATGAGCTTTTCACATATTGATCTTTGCTTAGTTACTTTTGCGTTGCCACTGTTACAATTACTACAAAACTGCTATTTTTACTTTTGCCACCGTTACCTTTACTTCCATACTACTTTCCTACTAAATACTTTGGTGCAGATATTAAGTCTTTCAGGTGTGTTTGAATTGACAACTCAACTGCTAATACTTGAGAATATTCTTTGGCTCCCCTTGTGTTGAGTCAATAAATTTGGTTCAATACTCTACCATCGAAAACTGTTGCAATCCCCTATACTTGTGGGTTATTAAATCCCACGCAGACTGGCCAAACACATCCTCAATATTATCAAAGGGTTGAAACCAGTCAAGGAGTCACTGCGATGATTCTCCGAACCCAAATGACAAGCAATGGGAGAAGAGCAAGCCAAGCTATTGTAAGCCAGTTCATCAGAGAAATTAAACATCCGGTTTGGCTAGCCCATGTAGTCATGGTACAGAAGAAGGATAAATCCTGGCGCCTGTGTGTCGACTTTATAGACCTAAACAAGGCTTGCCCTAAGCACCCCTTTCCTTTGCCCCACATTGATCAAATTATCGATGCAACGGCCGGACACGACTCGTTGTGCTTCCTTGATGCTTACACCGGATACCATCAAATAAAGATGAAGGAATCCGATGAGGCCGCAATAGCATTTATCACCCCGTACGGTCCTTTCTGTTTTAACACGATGCCCTTTGGACTCAAAAACGTTGGCGACACATATCAACACATGATTCAAACATGCTTAGAAAAACAAATTGGCAAGACAGTGGAGGCATATGTTGACGACGTAGTCATTAAGACCAAACACGTCGAAACATTGGTCGGCGATCTCCGCCTTACATTTGATAACCTTAGAGCATATGACATAAGGCTCAATCCGGAAAAATGCGTCTTCGGCATTCCGGTCGGAAAGCTATTAGGGTTCATTGTATCCCATAAAAGAATCGAAGCTAACCCAGCTAAAATCCGGGCCTTGTCAGAGCTCAAAACGCCAACCGATCTCAAACAAGTGCAAAAACTAGCAGGCTGCGTAGCGGCTTTGAGCCGCTTCATCTCCAGGTTAGGAGAGAAAGCATTGCCACTTTATAGATTGTTATGTCACACTGACAACTTCGAATGGACGGACGCGGCCACGGCTGGATTGGAAGAAATAAAAACTCTACTAGCGAGCAACCCAATCCTAGCCGCCCCGGGTGTTGGCGAACCAATCTTGCTATATATATCGGCCACTCACCAGGTAGTAAGTGCCGTGCTCATTGTCGAACGAGCCGAAGAGGGACATAAGTTCCCCGTTCAAAAGCATGTATACTACGTATCCGAGGTCCTCACACCATGCAAATCACGGTACCCCCACTATCAAAAAATTGCCTATGCGGTCTTCATGTCATCTCGGAAACTTCGACACTGCTTTCAAGAGTGTTCGATCATAGTGGCATCCGAAGTACCACTTAATGATATTATTAACAATAAATACACCACTGGATGCATAGCCAAATGGGCCATCGAGCTTTCACCGTTCGAAATATCATATAAGCCACACTCGACTATTAAATCCCAGGTGTTGGTTGACTTCATCGCAGAATGGAACGAAGCCAAACTCCCTAAAGAGTACGGCTCATATTCCCACTGGACAATGTACTTCAACGGTTCCAAAATGCTAGCCGGATTGGGGGCCAGCATAATATTGTTATCTCCAACAAAGGATACAATCCGGTACATACTACAAATTATGTACACGGACTCAAACAATGCAGTCGAATACGAGGCACTATTGCGTGGTCTCAGCCTAGCCGTATCCAAGGGCATACAACGCCTCGAGGTACGCGGAGACTCAAACCTCGCTATCTCTCAAATAAACGGAGATTTTGATGCGAAGGATTCAAAGATGGCAGCTTATCGCAATGCCATATTGAAAATATCTGATCGATTTGAGGGATTGGAATTCCACCATATAGCCCGGAATAATAACCAGGCCGTGGATGTACTCGCTCGTATTGGCGCAAAACGTGACCCAGTCCCGCCTAGCACCTTCGTGGAAAGGCTGTTTAAGCCATTAGTAACATGGCAGGACGCGAGCGGCTATATTGATTCGGATCCAAACACACCCTCGGCCGAACTTAACCCAGACGGCATCAGGGACTCAGACATGGAGATAACTTCTTTGGCTCACGAGATCATGGCTGCCATAGCCCCCTGGACAGAGCCCTTCTTAGCTTACCTTAATAGGCAGGAGCTCCCCGATGACCAAAATGAGGCCCGCCGTATAGTCCGGCTTTCTAAAGCCTACAAAGTTCATGAAGGTGAACGATATATGAAAAGCACTACTCGTGTTCTCCAAAGGTGCATCTCCGAAGAGGAGGGAAGGAAAATCCTCACTGAAATACACGCTGGAATGAGCGGCCATCACGCAGCAGCCCGGGCGCTCGTTGGCAAAATTTTCGAGTTGCCTTTTTCTGGCCCACTACCCGAGCAGATGCCCAGACCTTAGTCCAACATTACGTTGGCTGCCAGCTCTTTGCAAATCAAAGTCACATGCCTCCCACCGCTTTGAGAACAATCCCCATTACTTGGCCTTTTGCGGTGTGGGGGCTTGATATGGTCGGACCTCTTAAAGGGGGAAGCCATAAATTGAAATACTTGCTGGTGATGGTAGATAAATTCACTAAATGGACAGAGGCCAAGCCTGTAAAAACAGCTGAGGCAAGGCCGGTGATAGATTTTATATCCGGTGTAGTACACCGTTATGGTGTCCCGCACGGTATTATCACAGATAATGGCACCAACTTTACAGCTGATGAGGTAAAAAAACTAGTGCGCAAAGTTAGGTATTAAACTTGATTACGCTTCCATGTACCATCCCTAAACAAACGTCAAGTCGAAAGAGCCAATGGTCTGATAATGAGCGGCATTAAACCTCGACTAGTGCGCTCCCTACGGGAGTCTATAAACACTAGTTCGAAGAACTTGACTCCGTACTCTGGGGGCTGCGTACCACACCTAATCGGACGACTGGATACACACCTTTCTTCATGGTATATGGGGCTGAAGCTGCTGACCTACGACATTATTCATGACTCACCTGGAGTGCGCACGTACGAAGAGATAGAAGCCGAGCTAGATCAGCAGGACGACCTAGATGTACTTGAAGAGGACCAGGATACAGTGCAGGCCCATTCCGCATTTTATCAACAACAGGCCAGGCGATACCAGAGAGAATTGCGGGCCAAGGCATACAATGTCGGTGAACTCGTTTTACGCCTCCCGGAGAAGAAGAAGGACAAGCTCAAACCAAAATGGGAGGGCCCCTTCATTATTGATGAAGTACTCACCGGTGGAGCCTATCGCCTTTGGAATGCGCAAGACAACCGCCTTGAGCCGAACCCGTGGAACGCTGCCAGGCTCCGACGATTCTATGGATAATTCGGTAGCATTTTTTCCCTTTTAAAGTTAGGTCTTGTTTCTTATCTTTTATTTTTTTTCTCCTCTCCCCTTTTTACTTTTTCTCTCATTGTTAAGTATTCGGCTCACCCGAACTACCACAGGATAAGTACATCTTTGAATTTACCTACCTCAAATATACTTGGGGGCTTCTTTGACGAAGCCCATTATCAAAAGCTTCTTGCTTATAATGTCGTCTGTTTTTTCAGTCCTTCCTCGCCATTATATGCACCAATATGACTTAAGTTTTGGCCAAGCCGGGTTGCCTGGCTCCTAAGCTTACCCCTCCGTTCCCGATTGTTCAGCTAGGGTGTAAAGGTAGCACCTCTGCGATTGTTACAACTCGGTAATCCGGACATGTACCTCAGAGTGGGCGAAGCCAAAAGCTAGCGTTCTTAAGGGAATAATCGGTCGGCCGATACATGATATATTGCTTTTAAAGCATACAATTTAAACTATCATAGGATATGGCATCCTACAATCCTTTTTACAGGATCAAAAGCCTAGGCCTGCATATGTACGCATGCTGACCCAGGGAAAGGAACTCTTAATGAAACTATTCTCTCTAGAAGATGTTTCTTACGTTAGATAGTAATATAACATAACTCCCCGAAAACAGTTTTTCTGTTCAAGCAAGTATGACCGGATTGCCTGGTTTCCGAACATACTAAGTGTTTACCACAGGCATAGTATTCGAAACACTCCAGCCTTTGGGTTTATGGAGGTTAAAGCGGAAGGTCGACCATGACAATCCTTTTATAATTTCGACCGGAGATAAGTTTGATGTTAAAGTACATCGATACATAGAATCAAACGACTACTCTTTCTCTATTCCCTCTATAAGGTTTTCTAGTCTACAGTCCTATTGGCAAAACTTGGCAGCTGTCCATCCGATCCTCGAGGTCCCACGCGGGCCATATGATTCGGATCAAGACGGGTGCAGCGTATCTTCACCATGGCCCAGGCTTCTCGAGCACCCATGCGACATGCCGACGCTTTCCACAGTTTGAAGCGGCGTCGAGCCCCTTTGAACAAGTTCACCAGGACCTCCATTGTTTCTGGAGGGGAATCGCCCAGCTATAAAGCCTAGGACATATTCTTCATGGCCTTCTGAGCTTGCTCGTGTACTCTGGAAAGCTCTTGCAGCACGTCACCCTCAAAACCGGACACTTCCCTTTCGGGTTGCCCAGTTAAAAAACCTGCAGGAATAGTTTTATGAAAAACTTTCAACATAAGGGACTATAAGGAGAGCTAGGTATAAGGGACATACTGAATATGCCGCCTTTTAGCCTCCAGTTCTCTTCCATGGCATTTGAGAGTTGGGCTCTTACGTCCTTTAGCTCCTGTTCCAGCCTGACATTTTTATCCTGCGCTTGGTTTCTTTTATCTATGGCTTGCATTAATACACGCTTACCAGCAGTTGTTTCCCCTTCAGCATATTTTTTGTCTGCCAGAGCAGCCCTTAGCTTCTTCTCCCATTGGTCGGCCAGCCCTGTCGCTGTATTTCGATTAGTATGTACTTAAAGACTATTGATCACCACAAATATAATACTGTCTAGACACCATTGTTCTTACCACTAGTATCCTTTTCGGATTTCTTCAAATTTTCCAATTCGGTGGTGACAGTCATCAGCTGGGTCCAGCATTCTTCCATCTCCTTGGATAAGATGTTATTTTTTTCTTGGAGCACCTGCAAAACACAACTATCCTCAAATCAGTTGGACCAACTGCTTTAAGTCTCGAGGGCTACTAGCATGGGAACATTAAAATTTACAATTACCCGCATATCTTTTGAAAGCTGGTGAGTGGCTCCAGCGAGTCCGTCTTGAGCGGCTCAGATATAAGCATCCGCAGAACTGAGGGCGTTAAACGCCTCCTCAAAAAAGGCTGGGTCACACATGCACTACAAAAAAAGACACATCCGTGACATTTTGGTCCGAACGAAACTTTTTCTGTCATACTTATGACACTTCTATGACAATAATTGTGACAAAACACGGTATCATCATAGATGTGGTGGGTTCCTACTTCTATGACAAAAAATGGGCTTTTCGTCCTGGGCGGGCCGGAGATGTAGCTGCATGACATTCTTTGGGTCGTCCATGACGGAAAAAAATCATGGTAGAAGCAAGGGCAAGGAAAATATCGGGGTGTTCCCGGTTACGGTGGTTGGTCAGGGACGAGCGATGCGCGTTTCTCTCGTACACGCACGCGCGTGGGTGCGAGGCGTTGGGCTCTAACTGAACCCGAGCGAAGCGTTGGGCTCTAACTGAACCCGAGCGATTGCACTGCAGGCTACGTGTTACTAAACCCGATCGATCGATCGATGGTTGTAAACTAAACCGGATCGAGCGATTCCTTCGCTACTATTGCTAACTGAAGCCGATCGATGCTGCCTCTGCATGAACAGTGAGCGTTGCTGGGGGCGTTTGGATGAACAGTTCCCGGTGGGGGTGGTTGAACAGGACCCCGTGGTGTTGCCTCTACATGAATAGGACCCCGTTCGATCGAGTCGGTTGGGGCTGCATGAACAGGACCCCGTGGAGGGCTGCATGAACAGGACCACCTTGTGGAGGGCTGCATGAACAGTAGATGATGGAGGGCTGGATGAATAGTAGCCCGTGGAGGGGTGGTTGAACAGGAGCCCGTGGAGAGGGATGGTTGGACAGTAGCCGGTGGAGTAGCGTGCGGTGGAGCCTGAACAGTCGCAGGTGGAGGCTAGAGGAGGTCGACGGTAGATGAACAGTAGCCCGTGGAGGCTGGAGGGGGTCGACGGTGGTGATGAACAGTACCCTGTGGAGTCCCGTTTTGCGGTACACCACACCCCTCCCGATGAAAAGGACCCCCGTTTCGACCATAGCGCTCCAACACAAGTCCGTTTCCTCCGTTTTGCGGTACACTACACCCCTCCCGATGAACAGGACCCCCGTTTCGACTGTAGCACTCCAACACAAGTCTGTTTCTTCCGTTTTGCGGTACGCCACACCCCTCCCGATCAACATGACCCCTGTTTCGACCATAGGAGGTCTGTTTCCTCCGTTTTGCGGTACGCCAGACCCCCCTGATGAACAGGAACCCATTTTGAACGTGGCCTTTCGAACACAAGGTCGTTTCCTCCATTCTACGGTACGTCAGGCCTCGTTTCCATCGGCTGTTCTGTCCAAGCCCTCCCGATGAACACGACGACGCATTCCGTTCCGACCCAGCCGGTTGGTTCTCCATGAACACGACGACGACGATGTTTCTCCGTTCTGACCCAACCGTGTACACAAGCCCTGGCTGTACGTATGCGCGAGTAGGCGTTCGAGACCCTGCCCGTATGTACGTACGTGGCCGTATTTTATTTCTTGCACACTTGCCGCTGTACATACGTGTACTTGCTATGTGCGCGCCTCTACAAGGACACATGTGCGCCTCTACATCGACCAGTATGTACGTACACGTTCGCGACCAGAATGACAACGCTACGTACGCTTCGACAAGGTGGGTCCCGACTGTCAGT
>LR738716.1:160672295-160689441 GCA_902687465.1 Secale cereale | reverse complement strand
GCTAGACCAGGACATGAAGTCCCTAAGAACGAATTAATCGATATATTCTATGCTGGTCTAACTGATGAATCCAGGTCCTATTTGGACAGTTGTGCTGGTTGTGTTTTCAGGAAAAGAACGCCGAAAGATGCAGAAGATTTGATGGGCAGGATTGCCAAAAACCATGAAGATTGGTCCGTCCCTGAACCACCTCCACCACCAAAGAAGAGGGGCATGTTTGTTCTAAGCCCCGAAGATATGCGAGAAGAAAAGAAGTCTATTAAAGAGAAGGGTATTAAAGCTGAAGACGTGAAGAATCTACCCCCTATTGAGAAGCTGTGTGAGCCTACCACTCACCCTCCTATGGTAGAGGTACACTCTCTTTTAGATTTCAACGCAAGTGACATCCCTCATGGTAAGCCTCCTGATCAATGTTTAGATGAGTTTGATAATTTTATTATGAAACAAAATCATTTTAATGAGAGGATACAAAGTCAGTTTCACGATAATTCCATTGCTATCAAAAGTTTGCTTGATGTTCTAGGTAGAACAGTTAATGATGTTCAATGTCTTGTGAAGCATTTTCATATGGTTCAAACTCAGCTTGAACAAATTTCTAATGTGCAAAAAGATTTGCTTGCTAACAATGCCAAACAAGATGATTTGCAGGCCTTCGGGATTAAGACCCGAGGAGGAACTAGCACCCAAGATCCTCTCTATCCAGATGGGCATCCGAGGAGAATCGAGCAAGATTCTCAAATGCAGGAAGAAGAAATTGTTGGCTCTCCAAAAAAGAAGAAGAAACATAAGGAGGCTGACAATTCCAATGATCCTACTACAGATGAAGAGCCAGCTGTTGATCCCAACAGTGTATCTATCTCCGATGCTGAGACTGAAGACGGTGCTGAACCTGGAGATAAGGATAATGAGAAGAATGATCCGCCTGAAGTTCGAGAAGAAGAAGCACCTGACAAACGTAAGAGGTACACTAAAGAAGACTTCATCGCAAGAAAACATGGGAAGGAAAGAGAACCATGGGTACAGAAACCCATGCCCTTTCTAGGTAAGTCCATCAAAGCTAAGAAGAAGAGCATTACAATAAGTTCTGTGAGTGGATTAAGCCTCTTTTTCTTCAAATCCCTTTGACTGATGCTATTAAGTTACCTCCTTATTCAAAATATATGAAAGATATTGTCACTAATAAAAGAAAAGTTCCTAATGAAGCAATATCTACTATGCTTGCTAACTACTCTTTCAGTGGCAAGATTCCTGAGAAGCTCGGTGATCCAGGTATACCCACCATTCCTTGCTCCATAAAGAATAATTATGTCAAAACTGCTTTGTGTGATCTTGGAGCAGGAGTGAGTGTTATGCCTCTCTCTCTTTACAAGAGGCTTTGTTTAGAGAAACTAATTCCTGCAGATATCTCCCTTCAGATGGCTGACAAGTCAACCGTCGTTCCGATAGGTATTTGTGAGGATGTTCCCGTAGAAGTTGCTAATTGTTTGATTCTTACTGATTTTGTTGTGCTTGACATGCCCGAGGATGGGAGCATGTCCATTATTCTTGGTAGACCTTTTCTTAACACCACAGGTGCTATTATTGATTGTAATAAAGGGAAGGTTACCTTCAATGTGAATGATAAAGAACACACGGTGTATTTTCCAAAGAAGACCGACAGGAGGCATGGCCTCAACTCTATAGAAAATATCGAGACCGTGAAGATTGGAGAATGGGACTGTCCACTACATGTGCACCACAAATACAAAACTATTATTGTGGGGACAATGTCCATCAAAGTAAAGGTTCAGTGATTACTTCGTAAGAGGTGAGACTTTTTGCTCTATATATCGCCTGTTTGTTGGTAAGACTTGATCAACCATACTAGTAAACATGTTTTATATAGATAAAAAGTTGAGCTTGTTATGTTTTCATCTATTTTAGTTTTTGTTCTCTTTGCTGTACCAAGTGCTTATGTTTTGAAGCTTCACAATACTAATCACTGCTTTAAGTTTTCAGAAAGTCTTGCAGCTTTTTGAACTTCGAAAAAATTTCAACAGTGAAGTTTTCAGAAAAATTCCAGAAAAATAAAAATAAAAATTTCCACGCCGGGAGTGACCTAGAGGTGCCTGGGGCCAGCCAGGGGGACCCACTAGTGGCCCAGGCGGCCAGCTGGCGCGGCCTGCCCCCTGGCCGCGCCCACAGGGCGCCTGGGGCCCACGAGGCCCCCCTCCAGGTAAGTCTTCTTCCTCCCTCTCTCTTTCTCTCCAAAAACGCGAGTTCTGCACTTGTTCTTGCGTTCTTGCTGTTCTTGGAGGCGATTCTTCGATCTCTCTCTACAGCCTATCATTTGAGCTGAGATTTTGAACAAATACTCCCTGGTATGTGACTCCTCCACCCCACCAATTAGATTTCTGATTGGTGGCTTCATTTGTGAGTATTTAGTAGTTCTTGGTGCTGTATAGATGAGCTTGCATGCATGTGTAGAAAGTTATTTTCCAAGTTTTGATGCAAGTTTATGCCATGGGCAAGTGAGTTGAGTAGTTTGCCTTAACCCACCTTGTTTTAATCCTTGTTTTTGTAATTTGTCAAAAATTTCAGAAATGAGTTTGTTAGGAAGGGCAAAGGGGTGGCTTGAGAAGAGGAGGCCCGCACACTCCGATTGAGTTACTAGAGCCGCAGCTTCACCCTCGACTGCTAGGGTGAGCTATAATGAAAATCATGTGCCCCTGGAGTTGTTGGAAGACACAAGTCCAGCACGTGCTATGACGTTTCCATGTGATGAATTCCTTGAAGCTGCGGGAATCAAGGATGAGTTTTATAATCTTTGTGCTAATGCAGGTCTGACACGGCTCGTCACGTGCCGTGTTACTCAGTATCAAAAACTCACCTCCAGTTTCATTAACAGTTTTAGATATAATTCTGATGCAGGTGCTATTGAGTTTAAAATTTACAATGATCTTATCACCATGACCTTGGGGAAGTTTTGTGAAATAATAGGTGTGCCGAACGTTGGAAGGACGGCTAGGATGACCTCTCAGCCCTCCGAGCTGAAAACCATCTTCAACTCTCTTTGCAGCATGGGTACGAGGGATATTCATCGGTCAAAGATCTCCAGCATCTTATTTCCTCACCTCAGGTATTTTGCATATTATGTTGCTAGAGGGGTGTTAGCTCGTGACAACACGAGCAACACTTCTGCGCCGGATATTGCTATCCTGGCGGCAGCCATCTCAGGGAGGTCTGATTATAATCTGGGTGCCTTAATTGCTCGACGCCTTGCTATGAACGGTAACAAGGGAGACTTATATGGTGGTGTTTATGCCACACTTATCTTAGAACATCTTGGAGGCACCCCACACCCTGATGATAACCCTTTTACTTATTTAAGCTTGGATCTTGCTGCTATGAAAAGGCATAAGTTTGTTACCATGGCTTCTGAGCTTGATAATCTTGTTTATATCTTGCGTTTCGGAACTACCGCGGAACGCGAGATCCGTCTACCTGCACCTCTTTTGTTTGATTTTTCTCGCAGGAACGGATGGTCCTTTGATGTTATCTAGTTCGATGAGTTCATGGCCCAGCATCGGTTTCATAACCCCATGGAGGGGGTTGTGCCCGACGAGGAGGGGCACGGTGAGTTACCACCTTTTCAGGAAGAAACCGCCACCGAGTTTGGTGAAGGTTCTTCCTCTGCTTGGCGCACGGACCCTTCTGAAGGAAATATGCCCTAGAGGCAATAATAAAGATGTTATTTGTATTTCCTTATATCATGATAAATGTCTTTTATTCATGCTAGAATTGTATTAACCGGAAACTTAGTACATGTGTGAATACATAGACAAAACAGTATGTCCCTAGTATGCCTCTACTAGACTAGCTCATTGATCAAAGATGGTTATGTTTCCTAGCCATAGACATGAGTTGTCATTTGATCAACGGGATCACATCATTAGGAGAATGATGTGATGGACAAGATCCATCCGTTAGCACAACACTATGATCGTTTAGTTTTACTGCTATTGCTTTCTTCATGACTTATACATGTTCCTATGACTATGAGATTATGCAACTCCCGAATACCGTAGGAACACCTTGTGTGCTATCAAACGTCACAACGTAACTGGGTGATCATAAAGATGCTCTACAGGTGTCTCCGAAAGTATTCGTGGTGTTGGCATAGATCAAGATTAGGATTTGTCACTCCGAGTGTCGGAGAGGTATCTCTGGGCCCTCTCGATAACACACATCACAATAAGCCTTGCAAGCAAAAGACTAATGAGTTAGTCACGAGATGATGTGTTACGGAACGAGTAAAGAGACTTGCCGGTAACGAGATTGAACTAGGTAATGAGATACCGACGATCGAATCTCGGGCAAGTAACATACCGTTTGACAAAAGGAACAACGTATGTTGTTATGCGGTTCTGACCGATAAAAGATCTTCATAGAATATGTAGGAGCCAATATGAACATCCAGGTTCCGCTATTGGTTATTGACCGGAGATGAGTCTCGGTCATGTCTACATAGTTCTCGAACCCGTAGGGTCCGCACGCTTAACGTTTGATGACGATCGGTATTATGAGTTTATGAGTATTGATGTACCGAAGGTAGTTCGGAGTCCCAGATGAGATCACGGACATGACGAGGAGTCTCGGAATGTCCGAGACATAAAGATTGATATATTGGACGGCTATATTCGGACACCGGAAGTATACCGGAAAAGTTTCGGATTTATCGGGAATGCCGGAGGGGGTTACCGGAACCCCCTACGAGAGGGGATGGTCCATAGTGGGCCAAAAGGGAAAGAGAGAGGCAGCCCATAGGGCTGGCCGGCGCCCCCACCTAGGGTTCCTAGTTGGACTAGGATTGGGGGGGGGGGGGGCGCCACCTCTCCTATTCCTTTCCCCCTTCTTCCTTTCGGTGAATCCTACTAGGAATAGGATTGCAATCCTATTCCTAGTAGGACTCCTTCCCTAGCCGCACCAGGAAGGGCCGGCCGGCCTCCCTCCCCTGCTCCTTTATATACGGGGGCAGGGGGGCACCCAAAGACACACAAGTTGAATTGTTTTAGCCGTGTGCGGTGCCCCCCTCCACAGAATCACACCTCGGTCATACCGTCGCGGAGCTTAGGCGAAGCCCTGCGCCGGTGAACACATCATATCCGTCACCACGTCGTCGTGCTGACGAAACTCTCCCGTGAAGCTCAACTGGATCAAGAGATCGTGGGACGTCATCAAGCTGAACGTGTGCTGAACGCGGAGGTGCCGTACGTTCGGTGCTTGATCGGTTGGATCGCGAAGAAGTTCGACAACATCAACCGCGTCACTTGACGCTTCCGCTCCCGGTCTACGAGGGTACGTAGACACACTCTTCCCTCTCGTTGCTATGCATCTGGTAGATAGATCTTGCGTGATCGTAGGAAAATTTTAAAATACTACGTTCCCCAACAGTGGCATCATGAGCCAGGTCTATGCGTAGATGATATGCACGAGTAGAACACAATGAGATTGTGGACGATACTAGTCATACTGCTTACCAGCATGTCATACTTTGCTTCGGCGGTATTGTGAGATGAAGCGGCCCGGACCGACATTACGCGTACGCTTACGCGAGACTGGTTTCACCGTTACGAGCACTCGTTGCTTAAAGGTGACTGGCGGGTGTCTGTCTCTCTCACTTTAGCTTAATCAAGTGTGGCTACGCCCGGTCCTTGTGAAGGTTAAAACAACACATACTTGACAAAACATCGTTGTGGTTTTGTATGCGTAGGTAAGAACGGTTCTTGCTAAGCCCGTAGCAGCCACGTAAAACTTGCAACAAACAAAGTAGAGGACGTCTAACTTGTTTTTGCAGGGCATGTTGTGATGTGATATGGTCAAGACATGATGAGTTATACGGTTTTGTATGAGATGATCATGTTTTGTAAAGTTATCGGCAACTGGCAGGAGCCATATGGTTGTCGCTTTATTGTATGAAATGCAATCACCATGTAATTGCTTTACTTTATCACTAAGCGGTAGCGATAGTCGTGGAAGCAATAGTTGGCGAGACGACAACGATGCTACGATGAAGATCAAGGTGTCAAGCCGGTGACGAAGGTGCTCATGACGGTGCTTTGAAGATGGAGATCAAAAGCACAAGATGATGATGGCCATATCATGTCACATATTTTGATTGCATGTGATGTTTATCTTATTATGCTTCTTATTTTGCTTAGAACGACGGTAGCATTATAAGATGATCCCTTACTAAATTTCAAGGTATAAGTGTTCTCCCTGAGTATGCACCGTTGCGAAAGTTCGTCGTGCCGAGACACCACGTGATGATCGGGTGTGATAAGCTCTACGTTCAAATACAACGGGTGTAAGCCAGTTTTGCACACGCAGAATACTCGGGTTAAACTTGACGAGCCTAGCATATACAGATATGGCCTCGGAACACTGGAGACCGAAAGGTCGAGCGTGAATCATATAGTAGATATGATCAACATAAGATGTTCACCATTGAAACTACTCCATCTCACGTGATGATCGGACATGGTTTAGTTGATTTGGATCACGTGATCATTTAGATGACCAGAGGGATGTCTATCTAAGTGGGAGTTCTTAAGTAATATGATTAATTGAACTTTAATTTATCATGAACTTAGTCCTGGTAGTATTAGCATATCTATGTTGTAGATCAATAGCTAGCGATGTTGCTCCCCGTTTATTTTTCATATGTTCCTAGAGAAAACCAAGTTGAAGGATGTTAGTAGCAATGATGCGGAATTGTTCCGTGATCTGAGGATTATCCTCATTGCTGCACAGAAGAATTATGTCCTTGATGCGCCGCTAGGTGACAGACCTGTTGCAGGAGCAGATGTAGACGTTATGAACGTTTTTGACAAAAGCTCGATATGATGACTACTTGATAGTTTAGTGCACCATACTTTACGGCTTAGAATCGGGACTTCAAAAACGTTTTGAACGCCATGGAGCATATAAGATGTTCCAAGAGTTGAAATTAGTATTTCATACTCATGCCCGTGTCGAGAGGTATAAGACCTCTGACAGTACTTAGCCAACAAGATGGAGGAGAATAGCTCAACCAGTGAGCATGTGCTCAGATTGTCTGGGTACTACAATTACTTTAATCAAGTGGGAGTTAATCTTCCAGATAAGATAGTAATTGACAAAGTTCTCTAGTCACTATCACCAAGTTAGTAGAACTTTGTGATGAACTATAAATATGCAAGGGATGACGAAAGGAATTCCCAGCTCTTCGCGATACTGAAGTAGGCGAAGGTAGAAATCATGAAAAAGCATCAAGTGTTGATGGTTAACAAGACCACTTGTTTCAAGTAAAGGGCAAAGGGATAAAAGGGGAACTTCAAGAAGAATGACAAGCAAGTTGTCACTCCCGTGAAGAAACCCAAAGCTAAACTCAAGCCTGAAACAAGTGCTTATACTGCAAAGGAAATGGTCACTAAAGGTGGAACTACCCTAGATACTTGGCGGATAAGGAGGATGGCAAAGTGAACAAAGGTATATTTGATATACAGATTATTAATGTGTATTTTACTAGTGTTCATAGCAACCCCTCGGTATTTGATATTGGTTCAGTTGCTAAAGAGTAGTAACTCGAAATGGGAGTTGCATAATGAACAGAAACTAGTTAAAGGATGAAGTGACGATGTATATTGGAAGCAGTTCCAAGATTGATATGATCATCATCGCACACTCCCTATACTTTCGGGATTAGTGTTGAACCTAAATAACTGTTAATTGGTGTTTGTGTTGAGCATGAATGTGATTTGATCATGTTTATTGCAATACGGTTATTCATGTAAGTTAGAGAATAATTGTTGTTCTGTTTACATGAATAAAACCTTCTATGGTCATACACCCAATGAAAATAGTTTATTGGATCTCGATCGTGTGATACACATATTCATAATATTGAAGCCAAAAAGATGCAAGGTTAATAATGATAGTGCAACTTATTTGTGGCACTGCCGTTTAAGTCATATTGGTGTAAAACGCATGAAGAAACTCCATAATGATGGACTTTTGGAATCACTTGATTATGAATCACTTGGTGCTTGCGAACCATACCTCATGGGCAAGATGACTAAAACTCCGTTCTCCGGAACTATGGAGCGAGCAACGTATTTGTTGGAAATCATACATACTGATGTATGCGGACCAATGATTGTTGAAGCTCGCGGCGGGTATCGTTATTTTCTGACCTTCACTGATGATTTGAGCAGATATAGGTATATCTACTTAGTGAAGCACAAGTCTGAAACATTTGAAAAGTTCAAAGAATTTCAGAGTGAAGTAGAGAATCATCGTAACAAGAAAATAAAGTTTCTACGATCTGATCGTGGAGGTAAATATTTGAGTTACGAGTTTGGTCTTCATTTGAAACAATGTGGAATAGTTTCACAGCTCACGCCACCCGGAACACCACAGCATAATGGTGTGTCCGAACGTCGTAAACCGTACTTTATTGGATATGGTGCGATCTATGATGTCTCTTACTGATTTACCACTATCATTTTGGGTCATGCATTAGAGACAGCTGCATTCACGTTAAATAAGGGCCTCATCTGAATCCGTTGAGACAACGCCTTAAGAACTGTGGTTTGGCAAGAAACCAAAGTTGGTGTTTCTTAAAGTTTGGGACTGCGATGCTTATGTGAAAAAGTTTCAACATGATAAGCTCGAACCCAAACCGGAGAAGTAAATCTTCATAGGATACCCAAAAGAGACTGTTGGGTACACCTTCTATCACAGATCCGAAGGCAAGATATTCGTTGCTAAAAATGGATCCTTTCTAGAGAAGGAGTTTCTCTCGAAAGAAGTGAGTGGGAGGAAAGTAGAACATGATGAGGTAATTGTACCTTCTCCCGGATTGGAAAGTAGTACATCACAGGAAATTGTTCCAGTGATTCCTACACCAATTAGTGAGGAAGTTAATGATAATGATCATGAAACTTCGGATCAAGTTTCTACTGAACGTCGTAGATCAACCAGAGTACGTTCCGCACCAGAGTGGTACGGCAACCCAGTTCTGGAAATCATGTTACTAGACCATGATGAACCTACGAACTATGAGGAAGCGATGATGAGCCCAGATTCCGCAAAATGGCTTGAAGCCATGAAATCTGAGATGGGATCCATGTATGAGAACAAAGTGTGGACTTTGGTTGACTTGCCCGATGATCGGCAAGCCATCGAAAATAAATGGATCTTCAAGAGGAAGACCAACGCAGACGGTAATATTACTGTTTACAAAGCTCGACTTGTTGCGAAAGGTTTTCGACAAGTTCAAGGAGTTGACTACGATGAGACTTTCTCACCTGTAGCGATGCTTAAGTCTGTCCGAATCATGTTAGCAATTGCCGCATTTTATGATTATGAAATCTGGCAAATGGATGTCAAAACTACATTCCTGAATGGATATCTCAAAGAAGAGTTGTATATGATACAACCAGAAGGTTTTGTCGATCCAAAAGGTGCTAACAAATTGTGCAAGCTCCAGCGATCCATCTATGGACTGGTGCAAGCATCTCGGAGTTGGAATATACGCTTTGATGAGGTGATCAAAGCATATGGTTTTATACAGACTTTTGGAGAAGCCTGTATTTACAAGAAGTGAGTGGGAGCACTACAACCTTTCTGATAAGTATATGTGAATGACATATTGTCGATCGGAAATGATGTAGAATTTTCTGGAAAGCATAAAGGAGTGTTTGAAAGGAGTTTTTTCAAAGAAAGACCTCAGTGAAGCTGCTTACATATTGAGCATCAAGAATCTATATAGATAGATCAAGACGCTTGATAAGACTTTTGATGAGTACATACCTTGATAAGATTTTGAAATAGTTCAAAATGGATCAGTCAAAGAAGAAGTTCTTGCCTGATTTGTAAGGTGTGAAGTTGAGTAAGACTCAAAGCCAGACCACGGCAGAAAAATATAGAGAGAATGAAAGTCATTCCCTATGCCTCAGCCATAGGTTCTATAAAGTATGCCATGCTGTGTACAAAACACGTTGTGTACCTTGCCAAGGTTTTGACAGGGAGGTACAATAGTGATCCAGGAGTAGATCACTGTACAGCGGTCAAAATTATCCTTAGTAATTGGATGACTAAGGAAATATTTCTCGATTATGGAGGTGATAAAGAGTTCGTCGTAAAGGGTTACGCCGATGCAAGCTTTGACACTAAATCCAGATGACTCTAAGTATCAATCTGGATGCGTATTGAAAGTGGGAGCAATTAGCTAGAGTAGCTCCACGCAGAGCATTGTAGACATAGAAATTTGCGAAATACATAGGGATCTGTATATGACAGACCCGTTGACTAAACTTCTCTCACAAGCAAAACATGATCACACCTCATTAATCTTGGGTATTAATCACATAGCGATGTGAACTAGATTATTGACTCTAGTAAACCCTTTGGGTGTTGGTCACATGGTGATGTGAACTATGGGTGTTATTCACATAACGATGTGAACCATCGGTATTAAATCACATGGCGATGTGAGCAAGATTATTGACTCTAGTTCAAGTGGGAGACTGAAGGAAATATGCCCTAGAGGCAATAATAAAGATGTTATTTGTATTTCCTTATATCATGATGAATGTCTTTTATTCATGCTAGAATTGTATTAACCGGAAACTTAGTACATGTGTGAATACATAGACAAAACAGTATGTCCCTAGTATGCCTCTACTAGACTAGCTCATTGATCAAAGATGGTTATGTTTCCTAGCCATAGACATGAGTTGTCATTTGATCAACGGGATCACATCATTAGGAGAATGATGTGATGGACAAGACCCATCCGTTAGCATAGCACTATGATCGTTTAGTTTTACTGCTATTGCTTTCTTCATGACTTATACATGTTCCTATGACTATGAGATTATGCAACTCCCGAATACCGTGGGAACACCTTGTGTGCTATCAAACGTCACAACGTAACTGGGTGATCATAAAGATGCTCTACAGGTGTCTCCGAAAGTATTCGTGGTGTTGGCATAGATCAAGATTAGGATTTGTCACTCCGAGTGTCGGAGAGGTATCTCTGGGCCCTCTCGGTAACACACATCATAATAAGCCTTGCAAGCAAAAGACTAATGAGTTAGTCATGAGATGATGTGTTACGGAACGAGTAAAGAGACTTGCCGGTAACGAGATTGAACTAGGTATGGAGATACCGACGATCGAATCTCGGGCAAGTAACATACCGATGACAAAAGGAACAACGTATGTTGTTATGCGGTTTGACCGATAAAGATCTTCGTAGAATATGTAGGAGCCAATATGAACATCCAGGTTCCACTATTGGTTATTGACCGGAGATGAGTCTCGGTCATGTCTACATAGTTCTCGAACCCGTAGGGTCCGCACGCTTAACGTTTGATGACGATCGGTATTATGAGTTTATGAGTTTTGATGTACCGAAGGTAGTTCGGAGTCCCGGATGAGATCACGGACATGACGAGGAGTCTCGGAATGTCCGAGACATAAAGATTGATATATTGGACGGCTATATTCGGACACCGGAAGTATACCGGAAAAGTTTCGGATTTATCGGGATTGCCGGAGGGGGTTACCGGAACCTCCTACGAAGGGGGATGGTCCATAGTGGGCCTTGTGGAAAGGAGAGAGGCAGCCCATAGGGCTGGCCGGCGCCCCACCTAGTTCCTAGTTGGACTAGGATTGGTGGGAGGCGCCACCTCTTCCTTTTCCTACTCCATCTCTTCCTTCTTTGGTGATTCCTACTAGGAATAGGATTGCAATCCTATTCCTAGTAGGATTCCTTCCCTAGCCGCACCATAGGAGGTTGGTCGGCCCTCCTCCCTTGCTCCTTTATATACGGGGGCAGGGGGGCACCCAAAGACACACAAGTTGAATTGTTTTAGCCGTGTGCGGTGCCCCCCTCCACAGAATCACACCTCGGTCATACCGTCGCGGAGCTTAGGCGAAGCCCTGCGCCGGTGAACACATCATATCCGTCACCACGCCGTCGTGCTGACGAAACTCTCCCGTGAAGCTCAAGTGGATCAAGAGCTCGTGGGACGTCATCAAGCTGAACGTGTGCTGAACGCGGAGGTGCCGTACGTTCGGTGCTTGATCGGTTGGATCGCGAAGAAGTTCGACAACATCAACCTCCTCACTTGACGCTTCCGCTCCCGGTCTACGAGGGTACGTAGACACACTCTCCCCTCTCGTTGCTATGCATCTGGTAGATAGATCTTGCGTGATCGTAGGAAAATTTTAAAATACTACGTTTCCCAACACCTTCCTCGTGGGAGACTCCGAGGAGTTCGGTGTACGCGCCAGCATCCTTCTACGACCCTTGGACTCACTACCATACCCCCGGAGCAGGAGGCTCCTGGGGGCAGTAGCTGCTACCTACTTAGGCCAAAAGCCTAAGCTTGGGGGAGTACGTACCCCTCTCATCTTTCCATTGTATTATCCGTTTTCTTCGCTTTGATCTTTTCGAAGTTTTTGCCCGTTCTTCTTTATTTCTCTCTTTGCAAAAACAACAAAAAGATTTTCTCTTTCTTTCGCTTTCGTTCAACCTTTGAAATAACCCAAAAAGATTCCCTTTCTCTCTTTAGTTTGCTTTGTTTTCAGAGTTCAGCTCGAGTCCGTGATGGCATTTAATTATATTTCCTATGTTCGATAGTGCAAGTGACGAGGCAGTAATGACGGTCGACTGAAGGGAAGCAACAAGGAAGACCGGTATGAACTCTTCTTGTTTCTACTTTTGTACATATGCCTGTACTTATGATCTAGAGACCAGCTTGTAGCGACATAGTGCTATGTTTACAATGCTCTTCCAGTGGTTCATGCTTTCCTTGTGGCTAGTCTCGAATAGCTAGAGTATATAATGTGTTATTGAAATGATTTACATGCATTGCACTGTTCATAGTCTGGTATACTAAGGTGGTATTTCCCTTTAGAGAATTTTTTGGATTGACTTGGCACATGTTTACACATGTTTAAGACTAAAAAGTCTGCTCTGCCTTGATGATCTTTGAGTTTCAGAATAGTTATATCACTTTCATGCCCGATTCAATGTTGCTTTGTCGCTCTGCATGATTATGGCCGTTATTGCTCTCTAGTTGGTCGCTTCCCAGTCTTTTGCTAACCTCCACCAGTACTAAGCGGACTGACTACTTGTGCATCCAAAATCCTTAAAACCTGTTATGCCATATGAGTCCACCATACCTTCCTATACATGGTATTTACCTGCCATTCCTAACGAAGACTTTCGTGTACCATCTCGAAATTAATCAAAAGCATTTCTCTTTTTGTGCCTCTGTTTTAGCTCATGAGGAAGTAGTAGTTAATTCATGATCTTTTTAAGTTGGACAAGTTTCACCCCGGGATTGCATGTCTAATGTGCAAACCCATAATACGAGAAGGAACTGGCATAGAGTGCGCCCGGCTCATAAAAGATAATACAACAAACAAACCCTCCTTCACGCTTTGTTCATGAGAAATCAGAAAACTTTGGCAGTGATAAACAAAGGAGATTAAGAGGATGTGATCGTCCTCATGCGGGAGCCGTTCCTCGAAACTTGTCCAGCTCAAGAAGTGATTGAGTTATCTGCTAGCATTCGTTGACGAAATATGCACCTCCCAAAAACATTTTTACCTCTATTTTTTAAAAAACCAAGAGCTCTGGTACATGTTTAGTTTTTGTTTCCTACCACGGGTTTTCAACCTTGCCAACAAAAGCCATGGTTCGAGAGTCTCCACCTTCTTTCTTCAAAGCACCAACTACGAGAGCATAATTGTCATTCTGAGTGTAATGTGCATTCTCCCAAAGTATTACATTGTCTTCTGCATGCTTGTGATATTATTTATTCTGAAAGTCTTAGTTCTAGTCTCCTTTAAAACTCTGGAGGAGTCTCTGCATTTGTGTTTTGCTTCACTCATGGAGGCCAGCGAGATACCACCCTAATATGCTCAAGCTATGTGCAATGTAATCTTGTCTTGATTTTCAGTAATATATTATTTACTTTTAAGTATTTGTGATTGGTCACTTGAAAGAAGGATTGCTCAGTGCATTGTCCTCATAGTACTGTTTCAATACTTGCTAGACTCTTTTCGTAGTACATGCTTATATACATCTAATGAAGCAAAAGAGTTTGTCAAAGTTCTCTTTGTCGCGTCCAGTTCGTTGAACTGAATTGCTTGAGGACAAGCAATATGCTAAGCTTGGGGGAGTTGATACGTCTCAAACGTATCTACTTTTCCAAACACTTTTGATATTGTTTTGACCTCATTCTTGCATGATTTGAACTAAACTAACCTGGACTGATGCTATTTTCAGCAGAGCTGCCTGTATGGTTTTATTGTGCGCAGGAAAACGGATTTTTAGGTATCTCAGAAAATTCCACGAAAAATCACAGAAAATCCACGCACCCGAAGGAACCCGGAGCCAGAAGAGGGGCCAGAGGGGGGCCAGGGGGGCCCCAGGCGCCCTGGTGGCGCGGCCCACCCCCTGGCCACGCCGGGGGGTCGCCTGGGTGGGCCCCACCTCCCCTGGTGCCCTACTTTGACCCGTATTTTAGCTCGTGACGGAGAAATCCCATATCAGAAGTTATTTTCCCAGTTTTCGTCGTGGAGCCGCCGCCACCCTCTGTTCTTCTTCGGGAGGGCTAATATGGAGGCTGATTTGGCCTCCGGAGAGGGGAGATCATCGCCATCGTCATCACCATCACCACTCCATCATCCCTCCATGACTTCTCCTTCCATGTGTGAGTAATCCCCTGCTGTAGGCGAAGGGGGTGGTAGGGATTGGATGAGTTAGATCATGTAATAGTTTGTCAGATCATTGGGGGCATGTTGCCTATCATCTACTATGGTGTCTATCATCTTTGCTTCAACTTGTTATTCTTAATGCTTGTCACTTAGGGCCCGAGTGCCATGATTTCAGATCTGAACCATATGTGTTTGCATGAATATATTTGTGTTCTTGATCCTATCTATGAGTTGTTTGCACCTATTACAGTTCGGAACCGGCGATCCCAAAAGTGACAGTTTGGGACACCAAAGGGGATGGTCCGTAGTTTGAGGATTACATGTATCCATTGAGTTTATTGCTTTGTTCCGGTGCTCTTTGACAGGAGCACCTTAATCTCCATAAGTTCCTTTTGGCTTCGTTCGTAGCGGGATGGTAGGACAAAAGATGTTGTACAAGTTCTTATTACAAGCACGTACAACTACCTACGGGATACATGCCTAATGTTTGATATTTGCCTAGATGATCATTACTTTTCCGTGTGCCTTGCCCCAAGTTGGAATCATGATATATCTCATCCATGCAGTGCCCAACCATCCATCTCCCTAGCCTACAGTGTTTTAAATCCTGCTGGTTACTAGTTGCTACTTTTGCCATTTACTCTTGCTATTTACTTTTGCTGTTTACTTTTACTATCACCATCATCACTATCATATCGCTATTACCACTTATCTTTTGTTGCAAGTAAGTATATTTCAGGTGCGGTTGAATTGACAACTCAACCGTCAAAGCTTATAAATACTCTTTGGCTCCCCGTGTGTCGAATCAATAAATTGGGTTATTCTTACCCGCGAAGACTATCTCGATCCCTTACGTTGAGGGTTATCACGTGCGCCATTAGTATGCCAAAGCACATGGGTATACATGGCCCCCTGGGAGACATCCTAATGGCGCACTACTGTGCACACTAATGGCGTATCCGTGGTGCGCCATTAGTATACCACATACTAATGGCGCACCAGAGGTGCGCCATTAGTAAAATGCACTAATGGTGTGGCACTAATGGCGCACCACTAATGCGCCATTAATGGCCAAATTAGGTGCGCCATTAGTAGGCCTTTTCCTAGTAGTGATGCTCATGCGTAGAGGAGTACGAGGGTTCACTGGTTCGCTGCGGTGTGAGGCTGCCGTCGCCGCAGAATAACAAGGGGTGTGGGTGAGTGGAGGGATGGCCTGGCCAGTGGTGGGAATAGTAGGGGGCGGTGAGGCCTCCGCGGCAGCACAGCCGCCACGGGAGGCAGGAGCATGCGGCACGACCGGCGCTGCTTTGGGCGGCTGGAGCAAAAAGACCAGAGGTTGAAGAAGCACTATGGCCGTTGGATGGACATCGTACGGTCACTAGAGCTAGAATCGTTCATATTGACTAAGTTGACAAAGCACACCATCCCCGTCTACTTAGTAGGCCCACAAGTCAGCCTCCCACCAAGGTGGGTCCCAACCAGCAGGGGGAGTATTCATTTTTTTGTGCATAATAAGGAGGCACTTCCGGTGGGTCCGAGTTGACAGCGGGGGCGGGGCATTTTTTCGCGCAATACGGTGGCCCGTCCGGTGTGTCCCAGCAGTCAGGGGGGAAACATTTTTTTCGCCAAATACGGTGGCCCATCCGGTGGGTCCCCGCTGTCAGGTGGAGTAATAATAATTTTCCGCGTAATAAGGAGGCACTTCCTTGCGGCTGCCATGGACCCAGCTATCAGCCTCTCCACGTACAGTACTCTTCCGATGGAAGTCGTTCGTTGATCACGTTGACCACGCCGCGCCGAGAGCACCAGGGCGGTGGACGACGGTGAGGCCTAGGAAGCGGGCGACGCAGAGCCGGGGAAGACGCGGCAGTGGAAGCCCGCGCGGAGAGGAGTACGAGGGTTCATTGTTTCGGCTGCGGTGTGAGGCTACCGTCGCCGCAGGGCCTGGCCAGCGGTGGGAATAGTAGGGGGCGGCGAGGCCTCCGCGGCATCGCAGCCGGCCACGCTAGGCAGGAGCACGAGGCACGACCAGCGATGGTTTGGGCGGCTGGAGCAAGAAGACGAGAGGTTGAAGAAGCACTATGGCCGTTAGATGGACATCGTACGGTCAATGGAGCTAGAATCGTGCATATTGACTAAGTTGACAAAGCCCTCTATCCCCTTCAACTTAGTAGGCCCACAAGTCAGCCTCCCACTATACTGGGTCCCAGCTAGCAGGGGGAGTATTCATTTTTTGTGCGTAATGAGGAGGCACTTCCGGTGGGTCCGAGCTGACAGCGAGGGGAACGTTTTTTCGCGCAATACGGTGGCCCGTCCGGTGGGTCCCAGCAGTCAGGGGGGAAACGTTTTTTTTTTTTGCCAAATACGGTGGCCTGTCTGGTGGGTC
>LR738716.1:160622657-160635030 GCA_902687465.1 Secale cereale | reverse complement strand
CATTCACGTTAAATAGGGCACCATCTAAATCCGTTGATACGACACCTTATGAACTATGGTTTGGCAAGAAACCAAAGTTGTCGTTTCTTAAAGTTTGGGGCTGCGATGCTTATGTGAAAAAGCTTCAACCTGATAAGCTCAAACCCAAGTCGGAGAAATGTGTCTTCATAGGATACCCAAAAGAAACTGTTGGGTACACCTTCTATCACAGATCCGAAGGCAAGATATTCGTTGCTAAGAATGGATCCTTTCTAGAGAAGGAGTTTCTCTCGAAAGAAGTGAGTGGGAGGAAAGTAGAACTTGATGAGGTAATTGTACCTTCTCCCGGAATGGATAGTAGTACATCACAGAAAATTGTTCCAGTGATTCCTACACCAATCAGTGAGGAAGTTAATGATGATGATCATGAAACTTCGGATGAAGTTTCTGCTGAACGTCGTAGATCAACCAAAGTACGTTCCGCACCAGAGTGGTACGGCAACCCAGTTCTGGAAATCATGTTACTAGACCATGATGAACCGACGAACTATGAGGAAGCGATGATGAGCCCAGATTCCGCAAAATGGCTTGAAGCCATGAAATCTGAGATGGGATCCATGTATGAGAACAAAGTGTGGACTTTGGTTGACTTGCCCGATGATCGGCAGGCCATCGAAAATAAATGGATCTTCAAGAGGAAGACCGACGCAGACGGTAATGTTACTGTTTACAAAGCTCGACTTGTTGCGAAAGGTTTTCGACAAGTTCAAGGAGTTGACTACGATGAGACTTTCTCACCTGTAGCGATGCTTAAGTCTGTCTGAATCATGTTAGCAATTGCCGCATTTTATGATTATGAAATCTGGCAAATGGATGTCAAAACTGCATTCCTGAATGGATATCTCAAAGAAGAGTTGTATATGATGCAACCAGAAGGTTTTGTCGATCCAAAAGGTGCTAACAAAGTATGCAAGCTCCAGCGATCCATCTATGGACTGGTGCAAGCATCTCGGAGTTGGAATATACGCTTTGATGAGGTGATCAAAGCATATGGTTTTATACAGACTTTTGGAGAAGCCTGTATTTACAAGAAAGTGAGTGGGAGCTCTGTAGCATTTCTAATATTATACGTGGATGACATATTGTTGATTGGAAATGATATAGAATTTCTGTACAGCATAAAAGGATACTTGAATAAGAGTTTTTCAATGAAAGACCTCGGTGAAGCTGCTTATATATTAGGCATCAAGATCTATAGAGATAGATCAAGACGCTTAATTGGACTTTCACAAAGCACATACCTTGATAAGATTTTGAAGAAGTTCAAAATGGATCAGTCAAAGAAAGGGTTCTTGCCTGTATTACAAGGTATGAAGTTGAGTAAGACTCAATGCCCGACCACTGCAGAAGATAGAGAGAAAATGAAAGTCATTCCCTATGCCTCAGCCATAGGATCTATCATGTATGCAATGCTGTGTACCAGACCTGATGTGTGCCTTGCTATAAGTTTAGCAGGGAGGTACCAAAGTAATCCAGGAGTGGATCACTGGACAGCGGTCAAGAACATCCTAAAGTATCTGAAAAGGACAAAGGATATGTTTCTCGTGTATGGAGGTGACAAAGAGCACGTCGTAAACGGTTACGTCGATTCTAGCTTTGACACTGATCCGGATGACTCTAAGTCACAAACCGGATATGTATTTTTATTGAACGGTGGAGCTGTCAGTTGGTGCAGTTCCAAGCAGAGCGTCGTGGCGGGATCTACGTGTGAAGCGGAATACATAGCTGCTTTAGAAGCAGCAAATGAAGGAGTCTGGATGAAGGAGTTCATATCCGATCTAGGTGTAATACCTAGTGCATCGGGTCCAATGAAAATCTTTTGTGACAACACTGGAGCAATAGCCTTGGCGAAGGAATCCAGGTTTCACAAGAGAACAAAGCACATCAAAAGACGCTTCAATTCCATCCACGATCTAGTCAAGGAGGGAGACATAGAGATTTGCAAAATACATACAGATCTGAATGTTGCAGACCCGTTGACTAAGCCACTTCCACGGGCAAAACATGATCAGCACCAGGACTCCATGGGTGTGAGGATCATCACTTTGTAATCTAGATTATTGACTCTAGTTCAAGTGGGAGACTGAAGGAAATATGCCCTAGAGGCAATAATAAAGTTGTTATTTATATTTCCTTATATCATGATAAATTTTTATTATTCATGCTAGAATTGTATTAACCGGAAACTTAGTACATGTGTGAATACATAGACAAAACAGAGTGTCCCTAGTATGCCTCTACTAGACTAGCTCATTGATCAAATATGGTTATGTTTCCTAACCATAGACATGAGTTGTCATTTGATCAACGGGATCACATCATTAGGAGAATGATGTGATGGACAAGACCCATCCGTTAGCATAGCACTATGATCGTTTAGTTTTACTGCTATTGCTTTCTTCATGATTTATACATGTTCCTATGACTATGAGATTATGCAACTCCCGAAAACCATAGGAACACCTTGTGTGCTATCAAACGTCACAACATAACTGGGTGATCATAAAGATGCTCTACAGGTGTCTACGAAAGTATTCGTGGTGTTGGCATAGATCAAGATTAGGATTTGTCACTCCGAGTGTCGGAGAGGTATCTCTGGGCCCTCTCGGTAAAACACATCACAATAAGCCTTGCAAGCAAAAGACTAATGAGTTAGTCATGAGATGATGTGTTACGGAACGAGTAAAGAGACTTGCCGGTCATGAGATTGAACTAGGTATGGAGATACCGACGATCGAATCTCGGGCAAGTAACATACCGATGACAAAAGGAACAACGTATGTTGTTATGCGGTTTGACCGATAAAGATCTTCGTAGAATATGTAGGAGCCAATATGAACATCCAGGTTCCGCTGTTGGTTATTGACCGGAGATGAGTCTCGGTCATGTCTACATAGTTCTCGAACCCGTAGGGCCCGCACGCTTAACGTTTGATGGTGATCGGTATTATGAGTTTATGAGTTTTGATGTACCGAAGGTAGTTCGGAGTCCCGGATGAGATCACGGACATGACGAGGAGTCTCGGAATATCCGAGACATAAAGATTGATATATTGGACGACTATATTCGGACACCGAAAGTGTCCCGGTAAAGTTTCGGATTTAATTGGATTGCCGGAGGGGGTTACCGGAACCCCCTACGAGGGGGGATGGTCCATAGTGGGCCTTAAGGAAAGGAGAGAGGCAGCCCATAGAGGCTGGCCGGCGCCCCACCTAGGGATCCTAGTTCGACTAGGATTGAGGTGGCGCCACCTCTCCCTCTTTTCCTTTCCCTCTCTTCCTTCTTGGTGGACTCCGACTAGGAATAGGATTGCAATCCTATTCCTAGTAGGATTGCCCTAGCCGCACCATAGGAGGCTGGCCAGCCCTCCTCCCTTGCTCCTTTATATACGGGGGCAGGGGGGCACCCAAATACACACAAGTTGAATTGTTCCAGCCGTGTGCGGTGCCCCCCTCCACAGAAACACACCTCGGTCATACCGTCGCGTTGTTTAGGCGAAGCCCTGCGCCGGTAGATACATCATATCCGTCACCACGCCGTCGTGCTGACGAAACTCTCCCGTGAAGCTCAACTGGATCAAGAGCTCGTGGGACGTCATCAAGCTGAACGTGTGCTGAGCGCGGAGGTGCCGTACGTTCGGTGCTTGATCGGTTGAATCGCGAAGAAGTTCGACTACATCAACCGCGTCACTTGACGCTTCCGCTTCCGGTCTACGAGGGTATGTAGACACACTCTTCCCTCTCGTTGCTATGCATCTGGTAGATAGATCTTGCGTGATCGTAGGAAAATTTTAAAATACTACGTTCACCAACAGAAGCCCTATAGAGGAGAGCCCCCGAGCCCAGCCTAAGGGGGGCGCCGAGCGTGCCTTCCTATGCGAGGGAGGGAGGCGCCCCGTCCATGGGCATGGATCCCGAGGTGCGGCCGCTGGGTGCTGCATCTTCATGAGGCTCTAGGGCGAGTAGTTGCTTCTTCTTCTTCGAGATAGCTTCAGGGGGTAGATAGTGTCTTCATTGTCGGGGTCTTCGACTACCGCGGCCTAGTAAGCGTGCTCGAGGGAGCACAGTGCGTCCTTTTATTCGCAAGCGACGGTGATGATGTCCCAGCTCCCTGGCATCTTCAGGATGTTGTAGCCATGGTGAGTCACGACCATGAACTGGGCTAGGGCCGAATACCCAAGGATGGCATTGTACGAGAGGCGGATGTGAGCGACGTCAAAGTCGATGAGCTCGGTGTGGTAGTTGTCGCGGGTGCCGAAGGTAACAAGGAGCCGGATCTGTCCGATTGGGGTGGTAGAGCCGTCGGTCACTCCTGAGAAAGGTCTGGTGGGTAGCAGCTGGTCATAAGGTACTTGGAGACGGTAAAATGTGTGGACAGAGAGAATGTTGAGCCCTGCACTTCCATCGATGAGGGTCTTGGTGACTTGGACGTTACTGATGACAGGTGAGCAGAGCATTGGGAGGGCGCCGACGATTTCCGCGCACTTAAGCTGATCAGCAGAGCAGAAGGTGATGGCGCACTTGGACCACTTTAGCAGCCGTGTGGCTTCTATCCTGGGAAGAGTTGCGTTTACTTCTCAGGCGAACTACTTGAAGAGGCGCTGAGAGGCTGGAGCCTGCGCACCGCCCAAGATTCAAGCGATGGCACGAGGCTCCTGGAAGCCCCCATCCCCCTCGTCTTGGTCGTCGTTCCTTCTTGGTGGTGGTAGTGGAGGGAGGCCGGCCTTGCCCTAAGGATGGTCCTCATGAGGCAGGTCCCTCCAGGCAACCTCATGAGGCTGGTCCCTCCAGGTACCCTTGTGAGGCTGATCGTGCCAGTGGTCCTTACAAGGTTGATCGCGCCACAATTGACGGGGGCCGCGGCCGTCCCAGCGCCCCCCGGTCCGGCTTCCTCCACGGTCGTAGCCCCGGTCGCTGCGCTCGGAGAGTCGGTCGATGCGCCCGTCGCGGATGGCCCTGAGCTCTTGGCAGTCGTTGGTGTTGTGGCTGTGCACGTTGTGGAAGGCGCAGAATGGGCGGCTGCTCTTGGATGACTCTGGGTGGTCGCGGCCACGCTTCATCTCCGGTTTGGCCGCAAGCACAGCCACCCCCTTGCGCTTCATGTCCTTGGCCTTGGCCTTCTTGTCTTCAGGGTCAGCAGCGGGGAGCTCGACGAGGGAAAGGCGCCCCTCCTCAGCTCTGGCGCACTTGGTCACGAGGTTGAACAGCTCCAGGGCCATGCACAGATCTTCGTGGATGGCGAGCTCCTCCTTGAAAGGATCGATATGGTTGAGTGGAGGGGGGTGAATAGGCAACTAACAATTTTTAGCTTTTCTTGACCAAATTAAACTTAGCAACAAAATAGGTTGTCTAGATATGCAACTACGTTGGCAACCTATATGATGCAACAAGTACAAGTACACAAGCAAGCACAAGGGACTAACACAATAAAGCTTTCACAAGTAAAGGTGAGAGATAACCAAGAGCGGAGCCGGAGGAGACGAGGATGTGTTACTGAAGTTCCTTCCCTTTGAGGGGAAGTACCTCTCCGTTGGAGCGGTGTGGAGGCACAATTCTCCCCAAGAAGCCACTAGGGCCATCGTATTCTCCTCACGCCCTCACACAATGCGAGATGTCGTGATTTCACTATTGGTGCCCTTGAAGGCGGCGACCGAACCTTTACAAACAAGGTTGGGGCTATCTCCACAACTTAATTGGAGGCTCCCAATGAAACCACAAAGCTTCACCACAATGGAATATGGCTCTGAGGTGACCTCAACCGTCTAGGGTGCTCAAACACCCAAGAGTAACAAGATCTGCAAGGGATAAGTGGGGGGAATCAAATTTCTCTTGGTGGAAGTGTCGATCTGGGCCTTCCCAACCGACCCCTAGAAAATCAACAAGTTTGATTGGCTAGGGAAAGAGATCGGGAAAAATAAGCTTGTGGAGCAACAATGGAGTTTGGGGGAGAAGAGGTAAGTCTTCTTGGAGAAGAAGACCCCTTTATATAGTGGGGAGACATATCCAACCGTTATGCAGCATGCAGCCCGCCACAGCGGTACTACCGTTGTGGCAAGCAGGCAAAGGGCAATTAGGACAGAGGGAGGAGAAGTACACGCACTATTGAGGTACTACCGCCCTGAGGGCGGTACTACCGCTTATAGGCGGTACTGCTGCTCCCTACAGCCGCTGGAAAATAGAGGAGAGCAGACTGCAGAGCAGCGGTTGGAGCGGCAGTAGAAGCGATACTACCGCGCCCTACTGTCGTCCCTACTACCGCTCCCCTGCATGGTCTTTTACGAAAACCCGACAAAAAAATTGAGACCACGGCAGGGGTGGCAGTACCAGCGGTACTACCGCCCGGGCTGCGGTACTACCGCTTAACACTCAACGCCACTCATTCTGCACAGCACGGATACTCCAAAGGAGCGGGAAGAAGGCGAGGGTGCAAGGATAATGTGTACGTGATGATTCCACCCATACTCTTCCGATACGGACCCCCTCTTGATAGTACGGTTATCCCTATGACTCAAATCCATGGAAAAGAACCGAAGGAAAATAATCCGTCTTTAGTGAAGTCCTTGAGGGGAAACAATCGTTTAGTGCCATTATATTAGATAACCTTAAAAGCTTAATGCACACGATTAGTCCGCAAAGGTATTGTCATCAATCACCAAAACCAATCAGGGAAAATTATGCCCTAACAATCTCCCCCTTTTTGGTGGATTGATGACAACACAGGATTTGCACAAAATATAGTAACTGGAAATTAAGCAAACCAACTCCCTACAAAATATAGACGGGCTCCCCCTAGATGTGTGCACCAAGGAGAATATAGCATGAAAGGCTATGTGCAGATATTTAGGATCAACACTCCCCTATATTTTATAGACATGCAACATCCTTGCATATATGAATAACAACAAGTATAGCTAAGCAAGGATTAGCATGAGAGCAATAATATAAGGGCAAATTATGATGCATCTCACACGTTAACAGAGTACTAAGACTTAAGTAGATAAGATAGGGTAGTTCTCATATGTCTTACACCATATGGTCTCACTCACAACCGAAGAGACTTCATCTTTACTGCTATATAGTGTATGAATTTTGAAATTTTGAATCATAAGCCTGAGAAGCAACTTGAGACGTTGACGAGGGTCAATCCTATGGCTCAGAGCGAAGGGATTCACGTCTACAGTGCCAGTGTAACATCTCGCTTTGTTCCTGAAAATTCTAGGCCCTATGGAGGCATTCACTGTAGGTCACATGGACGACAGTACTTGCAAGACCTTGCGTAGGCAGAACGATGGCTCTAGAAGCTGAAATAAGATGAGTATTTTAATGGATGAGCAGGTGATGCCGTCTGCCTGTCCCAAAGGCTTCACGAGATTTACTAGGATGAACTGTACATGATATGTCAGAATTAGCAGCTCATTAGATGTAGCCTTGTGATTAGAGCATACACTAGCTTCAAATGCATCTGTTTCTCAATCTTATGTGCATAGTAATCAATGATGGCAAGGTGAGGGCCCAACCTTTTCTCTAAAAAAATACATAAAAAATTGAGAACAAAAAATTATCCCATTAAAGTGCATCTGAACCCCATTGTATTGGTTAATGAAACTATCCCATTATAATAATTATCACAAGAGTTTTACATACACACACAAAAAGACAGCTGATTCCTTAGACTTATTTCCATCGAAACACATAAATTAAAACTTTGCACGTGCTATGCACGTACCAGCTTACTAGTACACGAAAGCGCGAAATACGAAACATGAAGCGACGACACAAGAGAACAAACATGCAAACACAAATCCCAAATGCAAATCCTAACTCTCCCCCTTTGGCATCGAGACACCAAATGGGAAGGAACGACACCTAGACACGATGGTGGTAATAGATCTTCATGGCATCACTAGTCATGCTCCTTCTCCTCGTCAGAAACCTCTGCTGCACGGGGAGAGGCACGAGCTCCAGTGTCCTCCTTAGTGTCAGACCACGGGCAGTGTAGTCTGGTCCAAGTCTCCTCATCAGTAATCCTCTCCTCAGAGCCACTGTTAATATCAAGGCCAACCTGCCCCATAATGGCCTTGTCACGACGACGAGCCATCTTAGCCTCCTTATGAGCCGTGTACTGGCCATTGGCCTAAAAGCATAACAGACGTTGCATCTTCTCCTTGAGCTTCTTAGCCCAAGAGGGCTCCTCGGATGGGGGCACATACTCCTCCCCATCATCACCATCATCATCATCAGATATGACAGTATCCTGCTCTGGAGGTACAGGAGTAGACGTACTCCACTTCTCCTTCTGACGTAGCTCGATAGTGTCATGAGAAACCATGTTGTCTGAGATAAGCTCCTCGTCTGGGAACCTATCTACCCAAGTGTCCTCGATAAGCTGCATAAGGTAGGCTCCACAAATGATGCACTTGCATTCCATGTCAACAAAATGGAGTTCAGACCGCATCACATGTGATACATCAAGCACCTGCTGAGTGCCCTGCTCTTCGTGACAGAATAGTAACATATCAACTAGGTAAGAGTGCACCTTATCCAAGTTGCCGACCCGAGGACACAGGGAGTTCCGGAAGATCCGATGCATGATGTCTAGAAAGGGGCAGAGCTCATAATATACATTCCCACTCTCAGACACCTTCCTGGTAGAATATGGCCAAAGCAACTCCTTATGTGAAGCAGCAACCTCCTTATGAGGACGAAACCCAAGTGGGGTCTGGGCACCCTCATCATTGTGCGATAAGCTGTCCATGAAGTCCTTCCACGGTGCGGACAGACGATGGACATTGGTCATCCAAGTAAGAGTGCGGGCATCATCATGCCCAAAGTGAACTGTGGCAAATAATTGGGCCACGAGCTCGGCATCAAAATCCTTGTTGAAAGAGATGATCCTTTTGATATCCAACTCCTCACACCTCGGCAATGCCCTAGCAAAGTAGTGCAAGTCCTTCTCCATGTGCGAGATATCGATGGACTTGACCTTCACAAACAAGTTCTTCTTCTCCTTCAAAACGTCGTGGTAGATGCACTGCTGGAACCTGTTCCATAAAGGACTATGCTAAGGAGCAGGCTCTTGATCCACATGGTTGGGATTGTGCTTCCTCTTGGTACAGAACTCCATCCCAGACATCTGATGAGCGCCCTTCCGTCCAGCAGAGATCTTCGATGTTGGAACCTTGGCCTTGCGCTTTGGCGGCTCAGACGAACCACCCTCGGGAGCAGAAGAAGCAGCAGTTTCTGGTACATCAGAAGAGCGATAGCGCTTGGAACCTGTTGCACGGTCTGGATTCTTGCAGTGAGCCTGATGCCCGGAGCTACTACCACGTGAAACACACATACACAAGAACCACAAAAATAAGAGTGCATAAGCCAAGGAAAGAAAAACTCCAAAGACAGAAAATTAGGCAGGGGAACATGGGCATTGGCATCTCAGAGCGGTAGTACCGCACCTCAGAGAGGTAGTACCGCTTATAAGCGGTAGTACGGCTAGGGTGGAGCGGTAGTACCGCAGGAGCGGTTGTCAGCGAGCTTTAACCTACCGCAGCAAGATCTGGTACTACCGGAGATGCAAAAGTCCATATTTTACACCTAATCATCAATCTACCTAGTCTAGCAGTCTCCCATGTCCTTCCTAAGCCTCGATTCAACTTATAAATTGATGAACGCAACAAATATGTCCCAAAACCTCAATTCAAGAAGGAAAATCAAGGGAGAGAAGAACGGGGGCAATACCGGCATCCATGGCAAGAGGAGAAGGTGGGGATCGATTCCACCGGTTGGAACCGAGGGAGACGGCCTGGATCCGGTGGCCCGACGGTGGACCTCTGGTGCTTGGGGAGTCGACTGAGAGAGGAGAGGACGAGGGGATGGGGTAAATTGGACGGGTATGGTGGAGTGGTAAGTCCCCCTACCCGATACATACCCCACGCGCCCAGCCCTAAGCGGTAGTACCGCTCAACGCGCGGTAGTACCGCTTGGGTACAAATCTGGAGCGAAACAGTGCCCCGTAGTACCGCTCCACAGTAGTACCGTGTCGGCAGGTGCGGTAGTACCGCTCTGCTGCCGCGGTAGTACCACTCTGGTGCCCCAAAGCAGGATCAAGAGGGTAGAGGGTGGCTTATGCATGACTAATGAGAAAAAAGAAGAAGAACTCAAAAGATGCGAGGCAAACCCGAAACAAACACCAACACGACAACACCAGAGCACAACAACTCAAAAGAGAGAAGCACAAACAAACGGAAGCAACACAAAGACGAACTCTCTAGAAGAGAGGGCGGTGGTCGAGACCACCTATGTTTGAGATATATGGTATGGCGCCGTGAAGATTTTAACCTTGGGCATATGACCAACACTCATCTTTGAAGCAGAAATACCATCCAAATTGGCTAATGTGAAAGACTTGATCAATTTATGCATAATGGGGTAGGAAGAGTTCATTGAGAGAACAACACTCCCCCTATGTACATGCCTACACCTACACAAGATAACATGATGAGTATGGGGAGGTGTGCCTAGTTTCAATCCACATTGCTCAAATCTATGATATTTAGCTCATGCCTTAACTCGCGAAATCTTGCTTCACCCAAAGGCTTTGTGAAGATATCTGCAAGGTTATCATGAGTATTGACATAGTGAAGATCAATTTCCCCTCGCCAAATATGCTTCCGGATGAAGTGATACCGAATCTCAATATGCTTCGTCTTGAAGTGTTGCACAGGGTTGAGAGAAATCTTGATGGCACTTTCATTATCACACCAAAGAGGCACTTTGTCACAAATGACACCGTAATCCTTTCAAGTTTGCCTCATCCATAAAAGTTGAGCACAACAATTGTCGGCCGCCACATACTTGGCTTCGGTGGAGGAGAGAGATACACAACTTTTCTTCTTGGAAGACCAACTCACCAAAGAGCAACCAAGAAATTGGCATCCTCTGGAAGTTGACTTCCTATCCACTTTGTCTCCCGCCTAATCTGAATCCAAGAAGCCTACAAGGTTGAAGTTTGCTCCTCTTGGGTGCCATAAGCCAAAGTTTGGGGTATGAGCCAAATATCGAAAGATTTGCTTGACAGCCACGTGAGGCTTGAAACCGTGCACAAATTCCCACACTCAACATGATATCTAGTCTAGATGCACAAAGGTAAAGCAGGGATCCAATCATAGAATGATATACCTTTTGATCCACCGCTTTACCATTGGGATCAATGTCAAGTTGGCACTTGGTAGGCATTGGAGTAGTGGTCGTCTTGACATCACTTAGATTGAACCTCTTGAGAATGTCTTGAGTGTATTTGGCTTGTTTGATGAAGATTCCTTCTCTCATTTGTTTGATTTCGAACAAGAGGAAGAACTTCAACTCTCCCATCATGGACATCTCAAACTCCGCAGTCATGAGTGCGGCAAACTCATCATTGAAAGCTTCGTTAGGTGAACCAAAGATAATATCATCAACGTATAGTTGGCATACAAACAACTCCCCTTTGACCTTCTTAGTAAAAAGAGTGGGGTCGATTTTCCCAATTTCAAACCCACGATCTTGCAACAACTCGGTAAGATACTCATACCACGCACGTGGGGCTTGCTTAAGGCCATAGAGGGCCTTATCGAGTTGATACACGTGATTGGGGAACCTAGGATACTCAAACCCTGGGGGTTGTTTGACATACACTAACTCATTAAGGGGACCATTAAGAAAAGCACTTTTCACATCCATTTGTTGCAATTTAAAGTTATGATGAGAAGCATAGGCAAGCAACAAACGAATAAATTCAAGGCGAGCAACGGGGGCTGTAACATCCCAAATTTTCAATTTGGAATGTTATACATAGATCATATTTGCATTGCATGCTTTTGCATTTTGTTGAGGGGTTCCTCGAAATTCTAAGCAACTCAAGGACCTACGGAGAGAGTTGAGAATTTTACCGTTTTCGTATTTGAGTTCGCTCGAATACCGGTACGAGGACAGTGTGATTCTAATTGTTTTTCTCTCCTAAAAATATTTCTAAATACAAAATATGAGCGGAGATAATATGACTTCTCCAAAATAACAGAAATATTGGAGGAAAAATGTTAAAATCACTTTTGGTTTTTTTTCTGGGTTTATTTGCGATTTTATTTGCATAGGAAAAATGCGCGTTTTTCAAAATTTCATTTAGGTCCGGAAAAAATGTTCACTTTGTCCTAAATATTATTAGAGGACGGTGAAAATTTATTTCGGGATTTTTGGAGTCCATTTAGTATAACTTTCGTTAGTTTTTCTGCGCCAGGACTCTATTTAAAAAAAAAAAGAAACCGACTTAGACTCGTATAGGATCGGGTCTCTGGGCTTTATAA